>LPNX010287707.1:0-20205 GCA_001517045.1 Pseudotsuga menziesii | reverse complement strand
TTTCCTTGTTTAAATGGACATGCAGTATGTAAAGGGTGACTAAGCCTTGTTGCTAGGCCCTATAATTTTATGATATATTACTCATAATTCAGGCTTAAGGGGGGTTTTTAGAATAATCAACCCATAGTTACCTACCTTAGACATTAAATTAATCATTTTTGTCTTATTTGCCTAGTTTCATGTGTCCCACCTTATGCAAGTTGTCATTTGCCTATCCATAGTGGTAAAAATTGCCTATTTTGACTCATGTAGCACATGGGAAACCTCAAGGAATCAATTCTACTTTATTCCTGGTCTCCCAGGCACCCTTCTATTTTTCTGCTTTATTGCCTGCTTTTTCAGTGCTTTAAGGCAATTGGGAAAGTTTGACTAGGTGAGGTGAACTAGTTTTTTGTCCTCCACATCCTCCACTCTTTTCTCCTTTGAAAAGAATGTATGAGTTTTCATTCCATCACTCTTTATCTTGCCTAAGTGATTTTTCCAATTCGTGAGCTCCATGACTGATTTGGAGACTACTTTATGCACCTATGGGGGAATTGCTTAATTTTAGTAAGCCTGCTTTTGACTAGATTCGAATTGCCTCCTCATGCATTCGAATATTCTATGTAATTATTTAATGCAGAAACCTATTATGTTACAGGGTTGGATATTGTACACCGGTTTAATACAGTTTAGTGTTCAGCTCCATTCTGAGTCTCTTTTGTGAGTGATTTTGCAAGTTCAATTGATAATTGTTGTGAGTAAAATTGTTCTATCACTGGGTTCAATTTCCACACTCACGAATTGGAAAAGTAAAGTAGGAAATCTAATCGGTGATGGAAATACAACTCATACATGCTTTTATTAGGAGAAAAGAATGGAGGATGATGAGGGCAAAAAACAAGTCAACTGCACCTAGTCTTACTTTCCCTTTTGCCATTAAACTTAGTAAAGCATGCAATAAAGCAGAAAAAGAAGACATACGCTAGGGAGGATCTGGAATAAAGTAGATATGCTAAATATGGATTTCAAGAGGTTTCTCAAGTGCTCCATGACTCAGTTTTAGCAAGTTTAACTTCTAGGACATGTGGAAGACAACTTGCATAGAGTGGAATATTGGAAACTAGGCAAATAAGACAAAAATGGATTAATTAATGTCTAAGGTAGCTAACTATGGGTTGATTATTCTAACACCGCCCCTTAAGCATGACTTATGAGTAAATATCAGAAAACTATAGGGCCTAGCAACAAGGCTTAGTCACCCTTTACATACTGCATGTCCATTTAACCAAGGAAAGAGGCAAAAACCTAGTGGGAAAATCCTCCCTTAAACATGGACGGTAAAACAAAATTTGAAAATATTGTCATCAATCATGCTTCACAACATGATTAGAAATCCCCAGTAGTGATTTGAGATTGCTGAATGTCTTCTCACAAAAAAAATTGGTGAAGATGTCAGCGACTTGTTCTGAAGATGCACAGAAGAGTAGGTGAATGGTGCCATCATGCACAAGCTATCTGATGTAGTGCATATGGATCTCAATGTAATGTCCCAGTTTTGACCCCGTTACATTAGATGTATATGATGATGTATATATTGTAAATGATAGTGGTGTGGAGCTAAAGGCCAAGGCCCCACCATTGATCGGTTATGCTCTGTTTTGGGAATTAAATTTGTCACCGATCATATATCGGGGCATGCGGCATATATTATGTTGGTCATCATGTAAATATGCATCTATAAATAATTAAATGAACCCAACCAGCTACGATCATGGCAACTAAATCAAAAGGGGCATGATTTTCACAAGGATAAGGGTGTGGGGGGGGATTTGTAAAACCTTGGCCAATGAGAGAGAAAAACCCATGTGTCCTCTTCCCTTGTCTTATTTCCAACCACCTTCATTAAGAATATATGCTGGAAGTTGAGGTAGTTATTGTCTAGGAATGGGTGTGGCAGGACTGTCAGTCCTCACCCACACGCACACTCCACCCTGGTTGACTTCACAATGGCTGGGGGAAAAACGACTGCCATCACTCACGCAGGAAATTCGACTCTCCCACGACTGTGCTAAAGGCTCACACACTTCCAATTCACGTCCTTACTGTTGTTTGTTCATCCACGAACAAAAATGGAGTTGTTTTCCTCATGCAGGACCTCCATTGTCTGTTCATTTTCCTCATAGGGTCGTATTGTTTCCACGCACAGGTATTCTTCTGTTTTGGGTTCACATAGAGAGCTGAGGGCTGTGCGTTTTCACCCACAAATTTCCTGAGAAGAGCCATTCACGTCCTCAGCTGTATGTTCTCCTTACATACCGGTATGGTTATGTAATTTCCGTCATTTTAATGCTGAGATTGGAACTGCTATTCTTCCCACATGTTTACTATTTAGTTGGGACTGTGTAATTTGATTGTTGGGAGTTGTTTTGGCCACGAAAGGGCCAAGAACGACTCAGAAATCGTTCCCCCTGTTCAGCTGTAATTTCTGAGTGATTGCCTAAGTGCAATGGTCAGTCTTCGGACTGTGTAGGGAGAAAGGATGGGGGCTGAGTTTTGCTTGATAAACCTGGTGGCTGGAACCCACACAGACAGAGCTAGAGGGCTGGCCTTCTTCTCCATCACCCCTGAATAGCACTGGAAGGGAATGCAGGGCTTGAGGGACTGTGTAGCAAAGAAGGGACTGATTCCTTATGTTGGGTGTGTTTGGGTGTCCTAGAGGTCAGGCTAGTTCTGGTGTAGGTGTTCTTGGCTCTGTAATGAGCTCACCAGCTTAGCAATTTTCCTTCTCCAGCTCCTGAACGGCCTGATAAACCCAACTCTGTTGGCTTGGATGTGTGTTTTGTATATCCTTGGCTATGTGTAAGCCTGTTATTCCCATATTCCTTGAAGAATCATGCCCAGCTTGGGGGTGGCAGCGTTGCTGAGAGATTAAGGAGCACGCTAGCCTATGGTTGGGTGGAACGTTGCAGCGACGTAGTTGGTTGCGGATCAAAGCTCTTCATAAGATAAGTGATCTTGTGCATTTTACTTCTACAACTATCTTTTCTGTTAATGATATGATGAACATGATAAATGCATGCATGATTGAATTCTGTTGGTTTCAGCTGTGTATGATGAGTAACTGCATAAGTGCATGTTTTATCCCAATGCATTTTCCTTAGCATTCTGTTTTCAGCAATTTTGTGCCTGTGCATTTTCATGGGACTCTTAGCCCGTGCGTTTGAAGCTTGTAGTCGTGCCCTCCTTGCCAGTCGGAGGCATGGGGACGTGACAATATGGTATCAGAGCTTGGGTTACAGCAATGGGCCTCTATGGGCCAAGAAGGGTGCAGTGACAGAGGTAGTATTCCTCTCTGCCCAGTGGAAATTAGACTGCAAATTCAACAAAAAATAGTCTAAGTGTTGGAGCAGTTCGAAGCGTTCATGGAAATTTCTTCCGCCGTTTCGGAAAGGAAAGTGGTTTCCCATCCGCCGTTGCAGAAGCCCAAACCTCCAAGTCTTCCAATGGGGAAGGACTTCTGACGTAGCGGAAGCGCAATGGAAGCCTGGCCGATGGAACAGTTGAGAAAAATCGGAAGAAGTTGACGTTTGGTGAGCCGCCGTTGCGGAAGCCAAAGTCACTAGTCTTCCGATCCAAAATTCTGCCGACGCCCGACGTAAAATTGTTCTAAGTAAGTGCCAATTGGAAGAAGTTGACGTTTGGCGAGCCACCGTTGCGGAATCCAAAGTCACTAATCTTCCGATCCAAAATTTCGCTGACGTTCGAAGTTAAAAATTTCTCCAAGTAAGAGCGGACGTCGGAAGGATTCAGACTTTGGTGAGCCGTCATTGCGGAAGCCAAAGTCATTTGGCTTCTGATACAAGAAGTCCGCCGACGTCGGAAGTTAAAAATTTCTCCAAGTAAGAGCGAACGTCGGAAGGATTCGGACTTTGGTGAGCCGTTGTTGCGGAAGCCAAAGTCATTTGGCTTCCGATGCAAGAAGTCCGCCGAAGTCCGAAGTTAAAAATTTCTCCAAGTAAGAGCGGACGTCGAAAGGAGTCGGACTTTGGTGAGCCGCCGTTGCGGAAGGATTGGAACTTCCGAGGAGCCGTTGTTGCGGAAATATTGGAGTTTCCGAGAAGCCGCTGTTGTGGAAGGATTGGAGCTTCTGAGAATCCGTCGTTGCGGAAGGAAGAAGGGTTCCGGGAGCCGATTCAGTAGAAGGAATAGGGGAAGGGATCCGATTCTGTGCAAGGGGAAAATTTGAGCTTTCCATGAGATTTTTCTAGTAGATTTTAACTATTTCCCAGTGGGATTTTTGGACTATTTCTCAGTGAGATTTCAGGGCTGAAAATGAGAAAAGAGGCAGCGATCTTATGCGCCAGATTGTGCGAAAACCAATGTTTTACAAAAAAAAAAAAACCAGGACGCTGCCCTCGACCCGCCCTGCAGTGGCATAGGGAAGCCACAAGGGGGAAAGCCCCCTTGACCCCCGTCGTCCCGTTCAGATAGTCATTCCTTGATGAAGAAAATTTTGGGTGTTTGGGCATTTATAATTTTATGATTACTCCAATAGAAGGTAAGTAATGTTGAATTGTATCAATGTATGCATCTAACAATTGTGTTATTAACACGTTTGCAGAATTATAGTCACCGTCAAGAGAATTATTCCAGGTAGTGCATTTGATAAGCAAGTAGTGGTTCAGTATGAGAACCCATGATGGGTATGATGCTCGAGATTCCTACGAGCGAGCAGAAGATGCCATGGGAGAAAATGTCTGTAATAGAAATGATGACATAGAGTCTAATGGAAGGAGATTCCAAGAGACACCGTCAGATGTTGCAGCCACAATGAGAAGCTTGATCAAAGCCCAGGAAGAGCAACATCAATTGAATGCTGCAATGTTTTAGAGTTTGATAGACTTGCAAAGGAAGATAGACTCTGGGTGAGGTACATCTAGACCAGAAGGCAGTAAGAGCAGTACTAAGAGAAGGAGAAGAACTTCTAGTGGATCATCTGATTCCGAAGAATCCAGTGGAGATTCAAGTTCTTATTCTTATAAAATAAAGAGAAAGAGACGCCATAGGGATCGCTCTCGAGATGAATTCAAGAAAGCTAAACCTCCTATGTTTGATGGTGAGGTAAAGACTGGACAAGAGGCTGAAGCTTGGCTTCTTGGTATTAAGAAGTACTTCCAAGTGCATGATTACTCAGGAAACATGAAGGAAAGAGTTGCCATATTCAATATAAATGGAAAATCATCCATTTGGTGGGAACACTTCAAGCAAGTGAAGAGGATCAGTGAAAGGAGACTTAAGTGGAAACAGTTCAAGAAGTATTTTAAGCAGAAATACCACTCTGACAGGTATTATGATGACAAGATTAAGGAGTTCCATGAGCTGAGATTGGGATAGCAGACCATGGAAGAGTATGCAAATAAGTTTTTGGAGTTGTTGAGGTATTTCCGGTACATTAGAGATGAAAAAGTGAAGGTCCATCATTTTCTGAGTGGATTACCTCAGTCTTACAAAGATAGAATTGAGTTTTATGAACCTAGAACTCTTGAAGAAGCAATAAGAAAGGCTAAGTATTGCTATGAGCAAAGAAAAGGTAAGCCGGATTACCATAAGGCATGGAAAGATAAGAAGAATGAGAAGTTTGACCAAATAAAGAAAGGTTTCAAACCTTCTAACTTCAGGAATCAGCAGAAGCAGCCATCTCAAGCTATGAGTAAGCTAGTTGGAATGACAGGAGAAAAGCCTAAGGATCCACAGCAGAATAGAGGGCCACTTCAATGTTGGAAATGTGGAGGACCCCACATGCGCAAAAATTGTCCACTCGAGAATGAGAGTGCAAGGCCAGCTTATAACATTCAAGAAGAAGAAATAGTGGGTCAAGTAGCAAGGGAAGTTCCTAGGATTTATGCAGCACTGGAGGACTGCCAGACAGATCACCAGTCAGCTGTGGTTGAAGTAGCAGGTAAGATTGTTGAGCAATCTGTTTCTATTTTGATTGATCCTGGTTCTACTCACAGTTACATTACTCCTAGAGTAGTGGAGATTTGTGCTTTTAAGAAAGTAAAGCGTAGGAAGTCTTGGTTAGTTCAGCTAGCCACTGGAACTAAGAGAAAGTTTAGTGAAGTGGTAGAGAGATGTCCATTGGTCATGAATGGATTGGTCACTTGTGTAGATCTGAATGTTCTACCGCTTGGATCCTATGATGTTCTCATTGGAATGGACTGGTTAGAAGCTCACAGGGTAAAGCTTGACTGCTACAATAAGACTTTTGAATGCATAAATGAAGAAGGGAACCTCATGGTTGTGCAAGGTATTCCAAAGGTAATTTCAGTCTGGTAGGTTTTAGCAATGCAGTAAAAGAATTTCTGTAGGAAGGGTTGCCAGCTGTATGCAACTCAGATTTTGGAGGAATCGAGAGATGAAACTCCTAGGTTGGAGGACTATCGGGTGTTACAGGAATTGAGGGATGTGTTTCCTGATGAGATTCCAGGGCTTCCTCCCAAGCGGGACATTGATTTCACAATTGAACTTGTGCAAGGAGCAGCGCCAGTGTCCAAGGCCCCCTACAGGATGAGCACACCGGAGATGCTAGAATTGAAGATGAAATTGCAAGAGTTGTTGGAAAAGAAGTATATCCGACCGAGTGTGTCTCCTTGGGGAGCACCAGTTCTATTTGTCAAGAAGAAATATGGTACACTCAGGTTATGCATTGATTACAGACAGTTGAACAAGGTTACTATGAAGAATAAATATCCTTTTCCTAGGATTGATGACCTCTTTGACCAAATGAGAGGAGCAAAGGTATTTTCCAAGATTGACTTGAGGTCTGGTTACCATCAAGTAAGAATCAAGGATGAAGACATTGACAATATAGCCTTCAGGACAAGGTATGGGCATTATGAGTTTGTAGTGGTACCCTTTGGCCTCACAAATGCACCAGCTACATTTATGTGCCTTATGAATAGTGTCTTTAGTAGGTATTTGGATAAGTTTGTTCTTGTTTTCCTTGATGACATTCTTGTTTATTCCAAGAATGAGGAAGAGCATGAAGAACATTTGAGATTGACATTGAATTTTCTCAGGGAGCATCAGTTGTATGCAAAACTGAGCAAGTGTGACTTCTATAGAGATAGAATTTAGTATTTGGGTCACATTATCTCAGAAGAGGGTATATCTGTGGACTCTGAAAAGATAGAAACCATTATGAATTGGCCTACTCCAAGAAATGTGACAGATGTAAGATCTTTCATGGGACATGCAGGATATTATCAAAGATTCATTGAAGGATTCTCCAAAGTTGCACACGCCATCACTTCTTTGAAAAAGAAGGGGATGAAGTTAGAATGGACATCGAGGTGTGAAGAAAGCTTCCAAAGGTTGAAGAGTCTTCTCACCAGTGCACCGGTATTGAAGGTTGCAGATCCAGAGAAAGATTTTGTGGTGTGTACCGATGCATGCAGACAAGGGATTGGAGGAGTCCTTATGCAGGACAACCACGTGATATGTTATGAGTCAAGAAAGCTGAAGGAGCATGAGAAGAACTATGCCACTCATGACCTAGAACTTGCAGCCATAGTTGTCTATACAGTGTACTATCTACCATAGGAGAAGAACATGCTTCTTCAAGCTTAACTCCTGAAAGGAAGGGAGTCTTGCTTGGCTTGCAAGCTTTCATGTTGAACTTGTTCAAAAAATCCAAAGCATACTTGGACTGATGTAATTTTATTCCATGTTGGGATTGAGCAATTTCGAGACCCAAAAATTGGCTCAACAACCCCAAATCAGTCATAGAAAATGCATGGTTCATTGCATCCTTCAAGGAGGAAATTTATTTCTTTGAGCTTCCTGTAATTAGAAGGTCATCCACATACAAGACAATAATCTTCAAAGAACCATGAATAATATTCAAATAAACATTTGGATCATACTTGCATAAAAAAAAACTCAATGACAGCAGAAAGCCATCAATCTTGGCATACAAAGCCCTGGGGGCTTGCTTAAGCCCATGCAATGATTTCTTTAGCTTGCACACAAAAGATGGATTAGTAAAAAAACCTTGAGGATGATGCATGAAAATATCTTTAGTAATATCTTCATTCAGGAAAGAACACTTCACATCCATGTGATGTACCTCCCACTGCTTCGAAGCTACAATGGCTAAGGCTAGCCTGATGGAGTCCATCTTTGCCACTGGTGCAAAGGTCTCATTGTAGTCAATAACATGTACCTGTGAGTATCCCTTGGCTACCAATATTTCCTTATATTTCAAAGGTGAACCATCAGCAGCAAACTTAGTTTTGAAAACCCACTTACATTGAACTAGCTTCCTCCCTGGGGGAAGATCAACCAACTCCCAAGTGTTGTTCTTTTGGAGTGAGCTGAATTCTTATTTCATGGCTGCTTGCCATCTTGGATCATGTGCTGCATATTCATATGTCAGTGGGTCTGATTCAACCATCAGATATCATTTCTCTTCAAACAAAGGGTCTTTCATGTTCAGGGCACTCTCAAACTAAGATCTAGTCCTCCTAGGATCACTAGGATTTCCAGCTAGTTCCCCAGCTGAATGAATGGTATTTTCTGTCCATTTTGGTCTTGTAGGACTATTAGGATATGAAATTAAATCATCATTATCAGACATATCAGAATCAGAAAACTCATTTGTCTCTTCACTTACATTCAATGGTTCTGGTGGTGAAGAAGACTCTCCAACTTCAACTATTGCTAAAGGCTCTTCTTGGAACTGAACACTCCTTTCAATGAAGGCTTTGTTTGTGCTCAAATTTATCAGCTTGTACCCTTTTGAATCTTCAAAGTACCCAACAAATAGACACTCTTGGATTTGGGGCTGCAAAGCCTTCCTCTTTTATGTTGGAATTCTAGCTCAAGCCCTTGAGCCAAAAATCCTGAAATGGGTCACATATGGCTTGTGCCCACTCCATGCTTCGAAAGGAGTCATACCATCAAGATTTTTATGAGGCACCCTATTCTGGATATAAGATGTACAGTTTATAGCCTCGATCCAAAACTTTGGTGGCAAAGTCTTAGCCTCCAACATACAGGTTGCCATCTCTTTCAATGATCTGTTCTTTCTCTCAGCAACACCATTTTGTTGTGGTGTGTAAAGGATTGAATGCTGCATCAGAATACCCACATATTCACAATATTGAATGAAATCAAAATTGACATACTCACCACCATTGTCAGATCTGAGGATCTTGAGTTTCCTCCCAGACTGGTTTTCAACCAAAGCCTTAAAGACTTTGAAGAGGCCAAAAAACTTCAGACTTATGCTTTAGGAAGTAAACCCAACAGTACCTGAAAAATTCATCTATGAAAGTTAATACATATTTGGCCTGAATCGTTGACATATGAGGGAATGGACCAGCAACATCACTGTGGATCAACTCAAGAGGTGTAGCGGTTCTCTCATGACTAGCTCTCTCAAATTTATGCTCTGGGTGTTTTCCTAGGACACAACCTTGACAGACTCCCTTGGAAAACTTAATCTTTGGTAACCTTATGACCATTTCATTTTCACTTAGATAAAAAAGATACTTATAGTTAATATGGCCAAATATTTCATGCCAAATATTACTTGCCTCATTAGCATGAATCAGAAGAGAAGATGGGTTTGAGTAGGGTAAACAATGTGAAAACTAGTATACCTTCGAAGTGTGATCTACAACTCCTTTTGAAATTACTTTACCACTCAAGATCTCCATGTGTTAGAATAATCAACCCATAGTATTTACCCACTTAGACATTATTTCATTTATTTTGTCTTATTTTCCTAGTCCATGAGTCCCACCATGTGCAAGTTGCTAATTGCCTATCCATAGAGGTCAAACTTTCCATCTTTGACTCATGTAGCACCCTTGAGAGCTTTAGGAATCAAATCTGCTTTATTCCTGGCCTCCTAGGCGCCCATCTGCTTTTTCTGCTTTATTCCCTGCTTTTTTCAGTGTTTTAAGGCACATAGGAAAGCAAGACTAGGTGAGGTGAATCAGCTTTGTTGCCTGTTCCTCCTCCACTCATTCCTCCATGATTTTGCATGTATGAGCTGCCATTTGACCACTCTTTAGCTTGCCCATGCGCCCTTGCTAATTCGTGGGGTCCTTGATAGATTTGGGATCAGCTTTTTACACCTATGGGGGATTTGCCTATTTTGGGTAAGCCTGCTTTATGCTAGATTTGGATGCTTCCTCATGCATTCGATTTGCTCATGTATTCTATATATTCAGCAGCCTATGTTATTACAGGGTTGGCTATTGTACACTCAGTTAATATAATTTTGTGTTACAACTCCATATTCAGTCTCCATTGTTGATAATTTGGCATGATCAATTGTTAATTGCTGTGAGTGAAATTAATCTACTGCAGGCCTGAATTTCTACACCATGATATCAAAATCATTAGGGGAGAATATGAACTTCTTTGGAGACCCTGTGTGGGTCATCTGATACACTGACAAGAGGTTAGAAGCAAGACTTAGAACATACAATACATTGCTGAACTTACCATGGTCAAGATCAATCCTTCCTTTTCCCAAACTATTAGTGAGAGAGTCATCTCCCAGCACTATTGGTGGACCTTTCAACATGTCAAGAGAGTAGGATGCCTCCTTGGTCAAAACCATATGTCTTGAAGCTCCAGAGTCTATGATGAAGCTAGGTGAGCTTGATGTGCCAGCAACTAATGCATGAACTCTCTCTCTGTCTTTTGAATTTGATCCTCCTTCCCTCTTCTTTGAGCTATCAGGAAGGGAGATGTTATTCTTCTCTAGGATTTGGGTCAGCATGTCAATTTGCTTCTTCATGCAGGAGCTTTCAGGATGAAATCCCTTACTACAGTATGTGCACTTGCTAATTTCTCCTTTGTTCTTCTTCTTCTGGAAGTTCTTCTTGGAGCCTTAGGGCTCCTCCTAAGACTTTTTCTTGTCTCTCTTTTTCTCAGGTGGCTTCTTAGATTTCTTCTTGCCTTTTGAATCCACCCTTGAATCTCTAGCGAACAGAGCTTGGTCTTTGGAAGGTTTGATGGTGCCCATCATCACCAGTTTACATTGTTCTTGTGTGATGGATTCCATGAACTCTGCAAGATTAGGCATCTTCAAGGCTTGAGCTATCAACTTGGTGGCATGGAAGGTCAAAACAAACACTGAATAGTTAGGACCAAGCTTCGAGAGTATGGCCAAAACTATTTTCTCCTCCTTCTTTTCAATTCCACACTGTTTTAGCTGCAAAAAAAGGGCTTTAAACTTGGAAAAGTAGAGTTGTAGGGATTCGAAGCTGCTGGGACTCAAGGAGATCAATTAATTCTCGATTTGATGTCCTCTCATCTCATATATCTTACCAAAAATCTCTACAAGCTTCTCCCATACTTCATTTGGTGATGTCAATCCATCAAGATGGAAGAGGAGGTCTTTGGATATGCTTAGACATAAGAGACCATAAGCCTCATCCCTCCTATTGTGCCATTTAATTTTCTCTATAGCTGCATTGGGATTTGCTTCAGTTGCCATATTCACCCTATAGAGACCTTTCTCTCTCAACAGTATCTCCATCTCTGCTTTCCATTGAAATAAATTAAATGGATTCAAGATGATCTTCTGATATTGATACATAGCTCAGAAACTGTCCCTTCAGTCAGTAGAATAGCTCCCAGTCAAGATGTTGAACCTACAATAGCAATATGGAAGGAGAAAAATCTATATACAAAGGCTCTGATACCATGTGGAAATTGAACACAGGTGATACATCAATTGCACTCACAAAATTACTAATCAAACATACAAATTTACACACAAAGGAGACTGAAATTGGAGCATAACACTAATCTGTATTGAATAAGTGTACAATATCCAACCTTGTGAATTCATAGGCTGCTGAAATAAATAATTACATGATAGATTTGAATGCACAAATATTCCATTCGAAATAGTCAAAAGCAGGCTTACTAAATCTAGTCAAATCCCCCATAGGTGCATAAAGCAGTTTCCAAATCTGCCTAGGAGCTCACGAATTGGAAAATTCAAGTAGGAAATCTACTAGGTGATGGAAAGACAACTCATACATGTGTTTATTAGGATAAAATAATGGAGGATGATCAAGGAAAAAAACAAGTCAACTGCACCTAGTCTTACTTTCCCTTTTGCCATAAAACTCGGTAAAGTAGGCAATAAAGCAGAAAAAGCAGACATATGCTAGGGAGGATTTGGAATAAATTAGATATGCTAAATATGGATTCCAGGAGGTTTCCCAAGTGCTCCATGACTCATTTTTAGCAATTTTAACTTCTAGGACATGTGGAAGACAACTTGCATAGAGTGGAATATTGGAAACTAGGAAAATAAGACAAAACTGGATTAATTAATGTCTAAGGTAGCTAACTATGGGTTTATTATTATAACAATAAATAAATAAAAATCAAATCATAAAATTATAAATTATAAATGAACTTGAAATCTTCTCAAAATTTTATGATTGTTGTGCTAACTTGTTTTCACAAGTCACTCAGAAACAGGTTTTGACAAGAAAGGTTGCTACTTTCAGGTATAAGAGATTTTTTATTTATTATCTTTAAATTTTTATTAAGCACATAATTTCATGTATTTTCAATGCTCACACAAGTTTGTTGTAGGAAAATGCTAACCTTTTGCAGGTTCAAAGATGAACGAATGGCATTTCCAGAATTGCAAAAAAAATTCAGAAAAAAAATGTTCCATTAAAATCTTGGAGAAGTTGAGTTTCCACTATGTATGTCATGAAATTTTGCTTCCACAAAGAATCATTTCATAAACCAATTACGCCATGTCATGATTATTACCCTTTTTCCTTCCAAGATTATTTGTCATCCAGGTTAGAGTCTACTTTTTTCTGCCTTATACATCATAACTTCATGCATGTCTACCTTTCTGATTCGCACATATTTTCATCATTTTCAGTTCATCTTTTGCCATCTGAATAAAACCATTTAGCTTCCTTTCCATAACTACATTGCTTTGTTATCCCTTCCATAAAAACTGTTTGACCCTCATATCTTTTATCTATAGTCCTACCACTCATTATGTTTAACTCGTGTTTACTAATATGGGATTCCTTAAGGCCCACCTTTCTACAATTCTTGCCCCATCAACCTCAGCACATTATCTGGGATAGAGAATAGAGTTCATTTTTAGTACCTTGAGGCTTGCATGCCTTAATGGCAAGTTCTCTCGCTAAAAATAATGGGAATACATTAATGTCCCTTGATTTTTAGATCTTGCAAGTGGCTCGAAATCAGCTCATTTATTCACACTTTGCATGATGTACTTAGGTACCTTGGCACTCATTGACATCAATGGTGAGATTTCCCACATTGGTTAACGACATTCATCAATGGTCGGTAATCCAATGACTTCTTTCCATGTTCGACATCGACACATTTATTTGCATGGTAAGAATTGTACCATCAAGATTTGTAGCAAGTGAAGACTATATACTTTGCATGACTCCATCAGAAGTATTACAGCAGCATACTTCAGCCATATGAGAGTACCACGGTTCTACTTTCAGCTCTCATCTTTTACTTCATCCACCAGGCATCAGTTCAGATCCGTTACTCCACATTCTATTGTTCAGCAGCAGCAGCCACATTCCTATTGCATAAGTTCATCAACTTTTTGGGTAAGTGGAGGTATGTTGTTTTCTAATCTTTAGCCATGTAATTCCTTAAATGCTACAAAATGAATGAATTTGGAAAATTCCCTCACTACATTTCCTTTATCCTTTTCATAAACCTAATACATCTTAAGTTGCGGGGGGTGGGTATTCATTACCATTTTACATTTTCATCATCTAATTTACCCTTAACCAACATGTCTTTCCCAAACTATGCTTTGTTACACATTGCATAAAAACATTGCTATATATATTGGCATGATTCATAATATGAAGAAAAGGCTTTCTAATATAATTGGTTCATCATTTCTAATGCATGTATACTTTTAAATCCTTATATGTATTGCAACAAAAATACAAGTAAAAGAAATGAATGTTGTTAACACAAGAATCAACATTTGTTAAGGTTGTCACACAAGAACCAACCATAAGAAATATTGCTGCCACTCATGCATTTCCAATCATGGAATGATTTACTATTCATACCATCATCATGTAAATCCCAACTACAAAGCCAAAATTTTTAAAGAGAATCAATGCATAGTTGCATGAGGAGATGCAACGAGTTAAGTTGGGGGGAATGTTGAGCGGCAAAAATACCACATTTTATTCATCTTTCATATATCATTTGTCACCTTATTCCTTTTTTATCCTTCCATAAAACCATTAATATCCACCATTTTCATGAATAAATATGGGTTACCTTGTTATTTTCAAAATCATTTACTTTTGAGTATTTTGAGTGAATTTGTGGTTAAATATTAAGAAAATTAATTTGGTTTCATTGTACCTTAAAGTTGGATGACTTTGGTGATGATTACAAGTATATTTGAAGACTTTAACAAGCTCAAAAGTCACCACCTAGCCTCAGATTCGAATTCCATCTTCAATATGTGGGCTACTTTCAAGGAGAATATCATGGAAACGTGGAGAGAATATCTCATCCAATATTTGTTGGAGGATTTGAAAGGATAAGTTGAGAGAAAAGTGGATTTGTTGAGGAATTTTAGGGATAAGTTGAGATAATAGTGGATATGTAATTATGGATTGGTTATCTTGAATTCATGTATAAATAGGAGGAATCTCTCCTCATTTTGTTAGAGGCCTCTCTAGTGGTTTGGTAGTAGAGAATAGTTTTCTTTTCAGAGTTATTCATAGAGTGGATTTTCATTGTTATGTAATGGATATGATGCTTAATGCAAATCCTTTTATTCTCCCATGTTAATTTGAGTTTCTTTCTTATGCACTGTTAATATAGATTTTCAGTTATTTCTTTCTTATGAATTGATAGTATTGATTTTATGTGAGCTCACAAGTTAATGTTGATTGCTTTATATCAGTTTATTTTCTGCAATCTTATGCTTCCTTAGATTAGATTTATTTCACGCAATTTCCTACTTTTCTAGATTAGATTTCTTTACATGTCATTTCTTGTTTTTGTAAGCTTAATTCAATTTCAGTCACATGTTAATTTTAGTCACCTAGATTAAGTTAGCAACTCTGCCCCTACATATATTTTGTCTGTGCCTCACAAGTTTACGCTCTCTCCAGGTTGACAATTAAATCATTGGATATATGTTATAAATTGTTTAATGGTTTTCCCCAATGCAAATTTTTCGAGATGAAAGGCATAGTCAGTGACCTTGGTGAAATGAGGATACATTTGAGGCCCAAGGTAAGGAAGGTCAAACAACGGTCGTATAGATTAAACCCGCGCTACAAAGAAAAAGTTAAAGATGAACCAGACCAAATGCTAGAGGAAGGCATGATAGAACCTGTTGACAAATCAAAATGGATCAGTCCAATTATAGTGCAAGATAAGAAAACTTCAGGTGAAGTGAGAATTTTTCGTCGACCTGAGGAAATTAAATGATTCCTATTTGCATGATCCATTTTCGAATCCATTCACATATCAAGTATTGGAGAATTTCATAAGACAAAAAATGTATTCATTCACTAAGAGATTCTCAGGTCACCATCAAATATGAATTGCAAAGGAGGACCGACACAATACTACCTTTGTGACCGAGTGGGGATGCTACCAGTACACGGTAATGCTCTTTGGACTCAAGAATGCACCTACAATTTTCTCTAGAATCATAATTGATGTGTTTAAATATTTTAAACATAAATTTTTTGAAGTCTACTTTGACGACTGGACAATATTTGGTCTTGTAAAAGGCCATATAGAGAGCCACAAAGTGATGTTAGAACGATGTCGCCAGTATCAAACTTCCCTAAATTTTGAAAAGTTTTTTTTTGTGCGCCTTTTGGAGCTCTATTAGGCCATGTGCTCTATTGCGATGGAATTTTGGTTGATCCATCCAAGGTTGTGATCATCCTTGACTTGCCACCACCTACCACAGTTAGGAAGTTAAGAGAAACATTAGGACATACTAGATACTATAGAAATTTTATCAAGAGATATGCAAAGGTGACTTCCCCGATGGAGAGACTGCTGAAAAAAGACACTAAGTTTCAGTGGACAGAATAATATCAAGAGAGTCTGGACAAGCTAATGAACAAGATGGCTACTGCGCCAATACTTGTATTTCCAAATTGAGGAAAAGAGTTCCATTTTCATGTCAACGCGTCATCTATTACGCTCGGCGTGGTACTGACGTAGACGGGATAAGGATCAATTGATCACCCCACTACCTTCTCTAGTAAAAATTTATCAATTGCAAATAAAATTTATGCCACGAGGGAGACAGAAGGGCTAGCGATGGTATATGTGCTATAGAAATTTAGACATTATTTACTGGGTGGAAATTTCAAGATGTACACTGTCCATTCTAAGTTGAAATATTTGGTCAATAATCCAGTGTTGGGGGCGAAGATCTGTCGATGGATTCTCTTCTTCCAATAATTTAATTTTGAGATAATTTTTAAACCCGGTCGATTGAATTTGGGACCAGACCACCTGTCAAGCATTGAAAGTGGAGAAGAACCTACTAGTCTGGAAGATAATATTCCTGACATGCAATTGTTTGAGATAACCATGTTTGATGACCAGTATAAAGATATCATACATTTTCTGAGTACAAGTTATGTGCCAAGTGAGTTTACCACATTGCAAAAGAAACAATTGGTGGTGCAAGATGCAGATTTCTACTTGATTGTCGGACACTTGTATAAAACGGGTCATGATGAGATACTTCAATCTTGCATCTTGGAACATGAGTGGCCAATGATATTAAGTGAAGCACATGTTAGTGTCACAGGAGGTCACTATGCAGGAAAAGCTATAGTGTGCAAGATATTACAGGAAGGATTGTGGAGTCCCATAATGCATGTATATGCTAGGGATTATTATCGCAGCTGCGATATCTATCAAAGAACTGGGAATCCATCTCAAAGAGATGAAATTCCATTAGTAACGCAGGTAACATTACATGCATTTTATAAATTCTTTGTTGACTTCGTAGGACCTATCAGATCATCTTTATGTTTTTGGGTTTTACTTTTGGTGTTGATTCTATCTCTTAGGAAGTTGCAGGGTTTTCTCCTTTATGGTTTCCCTAAAGAAAATTCTTTGTGTCTCTTGCATCTTGTGTTTTATTGTTGTGCATGTTATTCTCTCAGTTAAAGATCCTAAGATCATAATGCTAGCTTGAATGATGAAAAACTAACATGGTATCAGAGCTAACCTGAGAAGAAGACATTGTGTAGTTGCAGAAGCTAAGGATAATTACTTTTTAGGTATATTTCCACAACCCATCAGCAAAAGTATGCTAGGATGACTCCCCATTGAAGGGCGCATCTTTCTATCGAAGCAGAATTCGATTCCGAGCATTTTCAGTTTTGGCGCAGAAAATTAGGGCTTCTTGCAAAAGAGGAATTTTTGAGTGAGCCTAGAATAGGATTTATATCCTCATAAAAATTGAATTTTAGATACCTGGATCAATTTTTTTGGTTGGGTGAAACTCCGGGAAAGTCAAACCCTAGTTTGACCCCGACCTAGAAAAGCCCTAAATACTAGAACTACTAAGTTTTGGTACATTCAATATATCCCATGATTGGTGAAGGATCAGGAGTGGAAACTTGTAAAGGCTGAAGCTAAAATATGGATTTACACTGTATCCAAAATTCAACCTCCGATTCGCTATATTCTAGGAGATATGATCCCTCCAAGTTAGGGTTCTAGCCTCTTCCAGAATTCATCTAAACAGGACACCTGTGGAGAATTGCTATATATTGCGCTACACATGTCCAAATGAAATTTATAAAGATGTTCCAGAAAGGACACAGAACTTAATTTCTGTGGTCTGAGTTTTAGACTCAGAAGATGAACCAGTAACACATGGAAGTCTGTACAACTTCCCTGTTATGAACAGTCCTGTAACAGGTCACCTTGGAAAAATGAACATAAGTCACAATTGGTGAAACCAATTCTGATGAAACCTATGTTTTTGGATCAGGGACATGTGGGGATAACTTATTAAGAAGTTTTAGACACAAAGGAGTGGTCATATCAGGGATAACACAGAAACAGTAACAGGAATTTCTGCAGGAGAAATTGGAAAACTAGGGCTTCCTGTTCTGGGAGCTTCCCTCCATTGTTTTCAGAAAAGGATTACATTGGACAGCTCCATCTGAAGAGATATATATTTCTATCCAATCATATCTAAAATATTCCAAGTTTTTGAAAATTACGGTTTCTCTGACAAACCCTAGATCAGCCAGCTCCGGAACCAGGACGGACACCTCAAATCGGTAAGATCTAATCTTTTGCTATTTTCATTTGAGGTTCTCAGTTAAGATGTCTCATCATACCAAGCTTGATGAAAATATTGAGGGATTTTACAACTTCCAAGCATGGAAGTATATGATCTCTCTAAATAAAATGAATTGGACCCTTACATGAGTAGATAGGTTCCAGTTCCAGAGGGAGATGAGGTTAGAAGCCTTACATAAGAAGAACTTGGTCAAGGCCAAGAAGATCATTGTTGATTCAATCATGGATCAAATTGTACCACAAGTGTCTTCCCTAAAGACATCGAAGATGTTTGATTCTTTGACCAAGCTATTTTAAGGGAAGAACATACATTAGAATATGAACTTAAGAAACCAGTTGAAGAATGTGAAGATCCAGAATGCAGAGACCATACAGTCATACCTTACAAGGGTCTCTCAAATCAAAGAACAACTTGTAGTAGTAGAAGAAGAAGTGGAGTATGCAGAAGTGGTGATAGCCACCTTGAATGGTCTCCCAAGATCATGGGATTCATTCATGCAAGGAATGTGTGCCAGAAGGAAGTGATTACTTTCAGCAGACTCTGGGAAGAAGAAGAAGCTCAACTCATATTAAGAGAAGAGAAGATGGGAGCAACTGGAGATCAAACTCTCACCATCGAAAAAAGATCCCTCAAGCGATGAGGAATACAAAGAACTCAATTCTTGAAGAACCCCTTATCCATTTTAGCATTTGGATAAGAAACGATGCTATTATGAATGAATAAGATGATGAAGCTAAAGGATCAAGAAGGAGTATACCCACGAAAAAAATAAAGATAAGTATTCAATTGTCATTTCATGATATTATTTTGTTATGCATTTGTTTATATTTAGTTGATGTATTATGCATGATAGAATGTCTACATTAACGATAGTATACTACTAATATGCATGTAATGGATAAGTAGCTCATGGTGCTATACAACTCTCTATTTCTACTTATCTAGAATGAAACCTCTTTGCTGACATATTAGATTAGTGCACAATCTCAATGTTGTCCTGGTAGAGATGGAAGGCATCTAGAAAGTTTTCGTGAGATATGGATGAATGTTGTATTGGATAAAGTAGTTGCATGATCATATATTTATGCATAAGAAGTTTCCAGTATGAATATTTCTTATGAAATGCTTCTAGCCATACAAGTGCATTTGACTTGTAGGAAAGATCGCATACATAATCACCTACAAGAAAAGAAGAATGAAGACTTGTTCCAAAGAACAAGCGACGACAATTCAAAAACGAAGAATAATATGACGAGTGCAGCGACATCATTGCTGCAGAACCTTCCAACCATGATGAAGTAACCAAGAAGGAAGGGAAGACCAATTCAATAAGAATGATGTCTAGGATGAAGTATCGATACATGAATGGAAGTTCGTAGTTCCATCATGCAGTAGATGGAAACATCGTGGGATACAAAGCAATATTCGTAGCACGAGGCTTCTCATGAAAACAAGCAATAGACTATGAAGAGACATTTGCAGCCAGTAAGAATTGAAACACATACATGATGAGATTGATGAAGATCTTAACCTTTACTACAAGGTTGAAGATGAAATTCTATACACTAGATAGATACATAGAATACTAGTAGCATAGGAAGCTACTTGTCACTCCAGTACATAATGTTTCAGTGCATAGAGTACAGAAGACAAAGGGAGTATGATGCTTCACTTCAGAGGGAGTGACTACAGAATATCTAAGGTTAGACATGGTATGACAGGATGGATAGTGTTGTAATCTCACAGATCACATAAGGTTACCAATAATACATACCAAAATACACAGAATATTCACAGATACAAGAGACAAGAACTGATAGGATGAACAG
>LPNX010287703.1:31660-45923 GCA_001517045.1 Pseudotsuga menziesii | reverse complement strand
CAACTCAAGCCACCATTGAATTTGTGATTTCATGTTTCCTCCTAACCATTGACATAGTTTTTCTAGTGCATGATGTTTTATTATATTTTTTAGCCACGACTTCTTATGATAAAAAAAAACACGATTATTACAGTAGAATCAACAATTTCTAGATTTTTGGGTAAGAGAATGGAAACATTGAAGGACATTGTAGGTAAAGTGTGGATAAGGCACATCAATTGAAGAGATTGTTGCAAAAGATCCAATGTCTTAGAGATAGGTTTGTGTGCAAATTTAAACCTAAGAAAACTATTACCTCCTTTAATCATATTGAAGTTGGTGGATTACTATCAAATGTTGCAATGAAAAACTTCTCACAATGAAAAAAACAAGGAGGAAACTGCCTCTCAAAATGGATAAGAGCTTGTTCAGCCTAATATAGGTGTGTTACACTAAGTATTTTGATGAATGGATAAATAATTAATCCCTTAAGAAAGATCGATATTATTAGTCAAAGATCATTGTAGAAACATAATATTCAAGCTATCACCCGATCGATTCTCATGAAATCATGGCGTAAATAAAAACACAATATTCAAGACATCATTCGATCGATTCTCAGGAAAATCGTGGCATAAATAAATAGAGTTTTGACAAAGCAGAGATCAAGCTATCAAGCAATCCACCAGATCGATTTCTCTGAAAATAGTAGCAAAAATAAATAGCAGAGATCAATCTATCATGCAATCCACCAGATTGAATAAATCATGGGCATATAAAACAACTAATAGACAAAGCATAGATCATGCAATCCCCAGATCGAAATAATATAGCAGCGTTGGACAAAGCACCAATATAACCATCATGCAATCACTAAATTGAAGAGATCGTGGTCATATAAAATAGCTAATAAACAACATCCAGCAAAAGGAAAAATGTTCAACACAAATACTAGATCGAATTCTCTACAATCGAGGCATAATAAACTAGAGTTTAATAAAAACAAGATTCAGCCATAATCGGAGACAATGGATACAACATCCAGCAAAAGGAAAAATGTTCAACACAAACACCAGATCAACTTCTTTGCAATCATGGCATAATAAACCAGAGTTTAATAAAAACAAGATTCAGCCATAATCTCAGACAATGGATACAACATCCAGCAAAAGGAAAAATGTTCAACGAAAATACGAGATCGAATTCTCTTCAATCGGGGCATAATAAACCAGAGTTTAATAAAAACCAGATTCAGCCATAATTACAAACAATGGATACAACATCCAGCAAAAGAAAAATGTTCTATGCAAATACCAGATCGACTTCTCTGCAATCGGGGAATAATAAACCAGTGTTTAATAGAAACAAGATTCAGCCATAATCGTAGACAAGGGATACAACATCCAACAAAAGTTAAAATGTTCAATGGAAATACTAGATCCATTGCAGAGGATTTCCCTTCAGATTAATGAAGCAGAACCCCAAATCCAGAATGCCTACCTCTAGCATCTCCATCTCACCCCAAACTGTTTCCTTGGTTAAACCTTTTTTATAGATTGTAATCCCCTCTGTCCTAATTCCACATGTATTTCTCATGTTTGTATATATATATATATCGTTAACATTAGCTTAAGCCAACTAAATATAATTAGCACTTTACATGCTTAAGATTTTTTTATTAATGTGACATCAATTTATGACAATATGTTATAAGTCACCTATTATCTAATTCAAGAAACTACTAAGTACAACCATATGATTGTTATTATTTAATTCTAACGCCTATTAAAAACCACAATATGACCATAAGTTAATAGTTATATTGGAAGCAACACTTGTGCTAGAAAATTACAAATTTATCCAACACCGAGTGCATCAAAGAAGATGTCTGCAGCCTGCATTTGAATTGTCCAGACTCCAACCAGTCAATGACTAAAGATCGTAATAGTTGACGTCAAATTGTTGAAATTATTGATTCCACTGTAGACGCCTCACATTTTGATGTCTTCTCCATGCACTTATGTGCCTCTCAATTATAGACTAAAGGTCATCTTTTGATACTGCCAATTGGTGTGAATTGAAACTAAATGCATGCCCTTTATCACCATTGGTATGCTATCTCGATTAGAGTCATAGTTCTTTGAAAACATAGGTTTACCTTTTGCAAGTGCAGAAACTAATTTGAATTCCAAAAGGCCTTACTTTATATACCTAGTTAGTATTTCCTTTGTAGTGTGATTCCCTTCTAGCCATGGGAATAATCTTATCGCAAGGTATTTCTTTCCTTCTTGATCTTATATCAAGGATACTCAAATAGATGTATTATTTATCTACATATACTCATATATGTGTTTGCATGTATATATATATACTCTTTTGTATTCTTTTTACATGGTAATTTATATGATGAATTGTGCATGGATGTGTGTATTTTCTGTAAGATCCCCCTACCACCTTGTGGACATGACAATGACTACGACTCGTAAAAGTAGAAAAATAAATCATAAATACGTTCATAAGAATAGAAGACCCTCACCTCTATGAGGTTACTCCCCTCTTAACCTCCCCACTGTAAGTCAATCAAGGGCACTTGAGATAATCTTATGAATGCAGAATGTTATATGTATGATGAAGTTATACCTTGGAGGTATGTATTATTTATAGGCCGTGTAAATATTACCTATACTCATGGTACATCATGGGATGAAATAAAGTGCTTGTATAAATAAATAAATAAATAAATATATATATATATATATGGAGAACATTACATATAAAATAAGGAAGAAAATTATATATATATATATTGGATATATATATATATGTGAGTAGAACATGTAAGGTCACATACAATCATGGAAATTATATGGTGAAACCAGACCTCTTACATTTTGGAACCCTATATACATGATATTGAAGAATCATATATGTAGGATAGGAAGCATACATAAATTTTGGTGTTGTATGTTTCTTGGTAATGCATAAACCTCCTACGTGCCCACATTATGTGAGAGAACATACTCATAATAATAGAGAATTATAAGTATATATATTGATGGAAAGCAGTATATATGCATTTAAGACATATATACCTATCTCCTCGGTAGGTAGTAAATGAATAACATACAGTGTTACACACATTGATGAGACGAATCTCACACACATGCATGTACTATGTGTGGAGCCATATATACATTGGGGAATAGTACATACACATTAAGGACATATATTAGTGATATATAATGTGCACATATATTTATACAACACACTACATTATTGCAGCACTTAGAAGGGAACAAATTCCTCCTACAGAAAGGTACCTAGTGGAAGATATATATTTATATTGTGAATTATGAACAGCGATAGCAAATAAGTATGGTATAACACCAATTTAATTCAGCTTAGGTGATAACATTTAACTATGGAGGCGTTACGCCGGGACTAGCGCTGAAGTCTGTGGAAACGTTATGGCTAAAATAGGTTGGTCTTGAATGCCCTAATTGTTTGGTCGCCAAAGTGAGGGAGGCGTTAATTGCTCGCCTGACTGAACGCCCATAGTGGCAGCCTTCCAGGAAATCAGAAGGCACTAATTATGGAGGCGTTAGGGCGGGATGGGAGTTAAAAATATTCTGATGGGGAGTTTTGTAGGGGGGGAAAAGAGGGTGCTGGGGAGGAAAAAGGGACCTCTGTGCCTGAGGCGAGAAGTTCCTTCTGAACAGTAGAGAGAAAGGGGAAAAGCCCTTGCGCTTTTTAGAAGGAGCGATTTTCAAATTTAGAAGAAGTAAATCTCTAAGGGTAGAGGAGGGTGAGCTGTTTGAACTCTGCTAGTTCAAAAGAGCTCTGCATTTTACTGAAATAGAGGCTCTCTACTTCTCTACGCCACTGGATCTCTGCCATTTCCAATGGAGAAGTGATCTCTGTGATTTTTGAAGGATATCTGCGTTTTAAGAGAGAAGTGGACATCCGCCGAGAGCAATTTCTGGGTTTCCTGGAGAATGTTGGGAGGATTCCAGATTTGGGACGGACCTCATCATTGCCGTTCTTCCATGAGTGAGTGGGTCATGAGAATTTTTACGATGGAATAATGGAGGGATGGAAGCGTTCCTTCTAAGTCCGAGCAACTGCAAATTTGTGTTAGTGGGTATAACTTTCCCGTGACCTGCGTGACAGGTATGATCCGGCCGCAATCTAGTAAGTGTTATTCCCAATGAATACGTGGTAGCATGTTGGCATCAAAATAGTTAGACTTTCGAACAAGGAACAGTTTAATTTTTACTTCCTTAGATCTAACGTTTGTGCTCTCCGAAGGATGGTTTCAAAGTATAAGGATGTCGACGCGATTGGAGATTGTTAGGTACTGTTTGTTTTCCAAAAATCTAGATTTAACCTCTGGGTATCCATAGTATTGGTTTGAATAGAGGATGCGCAGTGAAACTGTTTGTAAATTACGTGAATGTTAAAAGAATTTCGCTGTGTAGGGTCTTTTGACGAATGGTCTAGCGTTGCAGCATGTTATTTCTGTCACGTCTTGCACTGTGAATGTTTGATTTTTGGGGCTGCAGTGATGATTAAGCTTGAAAAGAAAAAAAAAATAAAGACACTGGCAGCTTTATGTTTTTCAAATTAAAAACCTTACTCCAGATTTTTAATATACTAGCTGGTATGCGTACCAGGCATCACAGCTTTATAAAAGACTGTTTCTAGCGTATGCCCCCTTGCCTTGGAAGGAAAGGCATCCTCATGACAAGATCATGTTGCAGGTCTCCAATTTGGAATGGTATTTCGTAATGTACTAGCATTGAATAAAATCGCATCTGATAGATACTTCACGTTTTAGCTATACTAGTATCGCTGTGCTAAGATTGTTTAATGTTATCGTTGTATTAGTATTGAATTTTTATCGCAGTTGATAGTTACATTTGATTTTCGGTGAAATGCATCTGTTGCATGGCGCGCGTGGTGATAAAACCATTGGAAGAATAAGGTCACAAAAACCTAGAGTATGACGTCGCACCCATCACGGTTAATGCCAGCAAGGCATTTGAAACATCAAAGCCCTTATCAACTTGTTTTTGGGTTCCTGTCCCGTTTTCCTTTTAAACCAAATGATGGGCCAGGATCAGTGGGAAAATTGAGAATCGCATGAGGTTTCGGAATTAAGATTTTCCTTATTCTTTCTTTATCCAAGATTTTAGCAGGCCGGTTTTTCTCTTTTGTTTTAGTAAACGCTCGAACCAAGAGTTTGTCCGTAGAGAGGTGATGAGTTTTCCTTTGGGACTAATGACAGGTCTGATAGTGTTGTTTGATCTAGCTTATTTTTGGGAATAGCTATTTCACCTAATCATTTCGACATGATGGGAAAAATTTATAATAGCCTAGAAGCTCTCTTCTACTATTTTCGTACTGTTTTCTAAGGTGTGCTGTAGAGAAGGGCTATGTAGTTCCGGCCCCTATAAAGTGGCACAATTTGATTGCTTCCAGGAAACCTTGTTAGATTTTATTTGGCTGTGATGCCAATTCCCGTCTCGTGAAAGCGGAACCTCATATTCTGTCACGATTAATTAGTTTGAGGGTTCATGTTACTGTTTTTAAGTGTTCAAACTGAATGTGTAACCTTATCAATGTAAACCCTGTACACATTGGTCACAAATTGCGTAAGGATTTTGTAATGTCCCTCTTGTAAACCCGTGAATGCTATGTAAATTTTTGAAGATTATTGTATTCATCTTCTGGTGAGGAGCCCAAGGCCAAGGCCCCACCAGCAAGACCTTGAAATTAATACAGCCTAAGTTCCAAGTCGTAGGATTAGGCTGTAGACACATCTTAACGACAGGAATATTGGACGTATAAGGGCAAAAGAATATGGTTAGGGATTCCTAAATAACTACCCTAGCCTAGCCACTAGCTATAAGTATAATTAAGCTATGTTAAAAAAAAAAGAGAGAGAATTACCATCTTATTGGCTCTGACACAAAAAGGTCAAGTAGTCATAAAGTTAATAGAAGGAACGGGAGAAAACCACCAAAAGATTAAATTAAAGAGAAACTTTAGGTAAATATATATATAGAATATATATAGAGAGGAGCATTATTGTTGCCTATGTACATTACATATATATATATATGAGTACTATCTATATATATATGATAAACAGAAACTTCTTCGGTCAAACGGCACTGGTTCCTCAAACCGCTAGTGCGCTTGGGAGCATTAATGTTGCATGAGCATATTATATATATATAAAATAACAAAGCATATAATAGGAAACTCTTATATTAAAAATATATATAAGGAAGACATGCACATAACAGTGAAGCATTATTTTATGCAGATATGTATATATAAGAATATATATATATTAAAAAAAATCAATCTCTTGAATAATACATATAAAGAACCTTGCATACACGAGAGCGTATCCATGTAATTGGAAATTATGTCGAAAAGCAATTACACATATGGATGTATGTATTATTCCCTATCTGATATATCATTTATTGAATTTCCTCTGATTGTGGAAGTAGGCGAGAGGTGTGGAAAACCATTACGGCCACTAATTGTGCAACGGCCACAGATTATGCAAGCATTAATTTCTTTCCAGGTTTTACTTTGACCTGGGAGAGACGTTGGAAAACCATTACGGCCACTAATTGTGCAACGGCCACGGGTTATGCAAGCATTGATTTCTTCCTTGACCTGGGAGAGACGTTGAGTATCGGTGGTTTTATCCTACCCTGAATCATAGTCGCCTGCTACGGAGGCGTTACCAGAAATCCATAATCCTTGGTTACGGTTCTACCATGATATAATGGGGGGCCGTCGAAAAGGATTGGGGAGGGGGGGGCAGCCAAAAAAAAAAATAACCCGGTCCTCTTCTGGAAAATGTTCGACCTCTTGCTGTAGAGGATTCGCTGCTGTCAAGGAAGGTTTGCCCTTCTTTTGAGGAAGCACTGGAAAGGGGCGCGCCTCCTCAATCCCTTGAGGTTTTCGCAAAAAAATCTCTGCTGCAGATAGCTATGGACATCGAGATGCACCCATGTCTGCACTGTAGTAAGTGTCCACTTATCAGATGTCACCAAAAACCCGTTGGTAGATTTACACCTGCGAGGAAAGATGAGCATGCTTGGAGAAATGTTGGTCTCTAAGTTTTCTTTTACGAGAGGCAATACCTGCACTTCGGAGGAAGGAGGCTTAAGGCACAACTCCAAGAGCGTGGGACTCCACCAGCCAGGCGTGGAAAAAAATCAGTTGAGTGTCCTCGGCCAAAACTACACCTTGGCTCTTATTCGAGTAAGGCCGATCTCGACCCTGTCTAGGTGAGACCTGGTAAGCATTTACATCTTATACTTGTAGTTGTCTTCAAAATGTAGACCCCGGTCTCATAAAGATTAAAATCCATATGTTTTGATCTTGTTACGCTTTGGATCTGCCCTATATGGGACTCCTTATGGTTTTGAATTTTTACATGTTCCTGTAAAAGTAGATGATCTGCTTTCACCCTAAGATCTGAAGCTACATAGTACCCAAGACTTCTAAAAGACTGAGATCGCAGTTCCTTTTATGGGGATCTGAGTTTTTCACAAAACAAGGTTTGCGAACTGGGTTCTTTTCTTCCTCTCCGTGTCAATTGGAAATATGTTATTGTTTACTATGAGTCTCAGGAACAGCTAGTTATATATGAAGTACTTTGCCTATGGTCTGAGAGAACATTTACATACCCGTAGATGAGGTCCGTTACACGGTATCTGCATATTGGGACATTGATCGTACGACTGCGTTAGGTATTATCGTTTCGACTCCTTTTCATTGTGTTTTACACTTCCCATGTGTTAAAAAGAGAACCCTTCCATTTGGGTTGTAGTCGTTGGGTTGGTAAAGTAATACTTTGGATGCATTATTGATCACCGCAGCAACCCCCACTTTTCTGACAATCTGAATGGATCTATTTCTGGATGTTTCGTTTCCTCTAAATTAATCCCTTAATGATGGTTAGTTTACAATTTTAGCCCTACGTTTTCACAGGCAAGAACAAATGGGCGACTTACTTACTTTTCCCTATGCCTGGCATAGTTCATTCCTTCGTCTTAGTTCTTGATCAAGTAAGATCTGGTTTGATCTTCTACTGAGAGATTTAGTTTTATCCTAATGAAATTGTTGGTTGAAGATGATTTTAGGAATGCAATAGATGCTTTTGATTTAAAAGCACAGGGCATTGAAAATTGTAGGAATGGTATCCGGTTGATGTTATCTCCACACTGTACTGTCAAACCCCTTGCGTGTTGGGAATAAGAGATTTAATAATATTTAAACCAAACCCTACAATATGTAACCCTCAACATTTTGGATTTAAAATCCCTTGACCTTTCCCTCGCATCTGTAGCGACTGAAGTCTGCCAGTGTTCTTGCTAAGATATTGCTAGGATATACATATGCATGTTTATATGTTGGGCTGGGGATACAAGAACATTGTAGACTGTATGGGTAGTGTCAGTTATTTAAAAATGTTCTTCTCATTATAAAGGTACTTTCCTTGGCAGGCTCCATAAGTCCAAGAGTAGTTGTATGTCATACTTTGAGACTTCGGTCAAAAGAAATTGGGCAACAAGGATTGTTGCAGTTGTAATCTGGTTATTTTGAATAGAAATTAACAGCATGACAGTTTTGGTGGACGTAGCCCAGGGAATGGGCGAACCACGTACATTGGGTGTTCTTGTGTCTAATGGTTTATTCTTCTCCTTGTAATTGATTTGTGTACTGATAATTATTGTTTTGCTTCCTGGTCATTTCCTATTGGTATCATAATGAACTTGGTCAGCACAGGAGTATTTTTTATATCACCTCCAGGATGAAATGTATTAATACATGGTTATCAACACAGCTAGCAGAATTGTCGATTAAAGTTTTGGACTGATATGTTACTGATACGATTGGATGTATAAATCTAGTGTTTCATCATTTAGAAATAAACAGTGAATGAATTTGTACATAGAGCATTTGTGGTTAATGGCTTGGCAGGTTTTTCAACATTGGTTACTGTTGGGTAAGGATAAATAGTGATCACTGAGAGACCCATCAAAAGGTTTCAAGACCATGTATGCTGAATTGTATCTAAAAGAAGTTTGGGTCAATTAATATGTATCCCTCTATTGTGAGGAAAATTTAGTTACATAGAACTCAAATACTACATAGGGATGAGTTTTCAGAGTCCCGGTTTCATTAGCATTTTTAGTACAAATAAAGATACATTCGGTTATAGTGAAAAGGTAAGGCTTTCATTGGAAGGCTTTAGATTTTTGGAAGATGAAAATTTATGAAAGATTTTTCACTTTAGATCAGGGTTGGATAATATTTATATATGCCATGAATAATTAGCAATATTGCAGGCCTATCTTGATGGTTAGACTGAATCTTAGAAGAATG
Organism: Pseudotsuga menziesii; assembly: GCA_001517045.1. Taxonomy (NCBI): domain Eukaryota; kingdom Viridiplantae; phylum Streptophyta; class Pinopsida; order Pinales; family Pinaceae; genus Pseudotsuga; species Pseudotsuga menziesii. The sequence goes on along the minus strand of LPNX010287703.1, from coordinate 36,524 downwards.
TTTCAAGATACCCTTAGCATGTGGTTTTTTTTGTTTTTTTTTCTCACTGGTATTTTTACTTGGTTACTTGGGGACGTTACAGATTTCCTTACTGAGTTTACTTGTTTTCCCATGTGACTGTCCAACGGACTGATATTTGTGTGTAAAAAAAAAAGGAAAGCATAGTTAAGTTCTGATTTTTCGTGTTGTTGTATATCATAGAACCATGTCTTGATCTTAAGGCGGACTATTTACAGAAGTGACTGGCCAAGATATAAATTTTCCTATGTGAAGAGAATATTTCACAGGTACAACGAAACTGTGCATTACAGTCATGTATAAATTATTCCTATTGGCAGAACAAGATGTGTTGCCTTTGAGAATTACTAAAATGTATGGCAAATGTATGGCAACAAGGAGGTTGTGCATGCAGCTCATTNTGTATGGCAAATGTATGGCAACAAGGAGGTTGTGCATGCGGCTCATTTTGAATGAATAATGCAATATAAAAAGGTTGGGTGGACGTAGCCTCGTGGACGAAGTGAACCACGTACGTCCGTGTCTCTTTTGTGTTTCGTCTCTTGATGTTTTATTGCCCCCTGTGCACTTATGTTTAAATGTATTTTGTTTCCTTCATGTTATTTATGTACATATGAACCTGCTGGAAAATGGATTGCATTACCGAAAAGGAAAAGGGTCAAAGAACGTTATTTTTATCATGATGTTTCATTGTATGCATACTAAGTTTATTTTGGGTCACTATGTTGATGTAATGCTCGTAAGGGTAAATAATGTTGGAATTTACATTAAAGAAGATTGACGAATACTTGTTTTACAATGCTCATGGTTGTTGACATAATAGATATGAAAATTCTTGTAGAGTTTGCACAAACAGGTTGAATCCTTTTATAGTAATAAAGGAACAAAAGAAAAAAAGAAAAAAACACAAACCTTTACCACTTTCCGCACACTTTGGCGTCAAGGTAACAGAGGGACATTACATTTTCCCTCCGTCATTATTAAAGTTGAATCAAGGGACTTGGATTGCTATTCATACGTCATGGATCTTTCCTATGGTAGCATCAAAATGAGAATGTTCTACGAGCTTGTGGTGTTAAAAACCTACACTGATGGTTTTCCCATTATTTACAGGCATGCACTCAGTTGGAGGTAATTTTAGTATCATATCTAAACCTTCTTTTAATGAGTGTGGTGCTTAAGATTTGACTACTGTTAGTTTATTAAGTATCCTCTTTTATGTATGAAACTCCTTTTCTGAATGATAGAATATTAGCTCAATAAACTTGCTTAACCAATGGTATTTTATAGAAGCAACTATCCTATCTGTTTGAATTATTTCTAGACAAAAATTTGGGAAATAACCTACAGTGGTGTTGTTAATCCTAGTTATGAGTGGGGATAGACATGTCTTAGATCACCTATGGTATAAATGCCGTCCAATAATTGGTGGAATACTTAACCAAAATCACCACTAGTAAAAGGAAAAGTTTGTGTCCATTAGGGAATGGGACATTACTTAAACACTTCACAATCGTTTGACTGTCAATAGAACGCACCCCAGCTTCTTTATGTGATGAGACAAGACTGTAACAACGTCCTCTTTGATTATATGAGAAACTATGAGAAATTGCATCTAGATGATGTGGTTTGTATACTTTCATATGTTGATTTGTTTAAGAATAAAGCAGGTGACTAATTTTTGGTGGATGTAATGCCGAGCTTGGAGTGAACCACATACATTGGTGTCTCCCTTATGTTTGGACTTTATGTAGTGCATTTTCACATTTTACATTGGTGTTAATCTACAAGATTCCATAAAATAGTACCTTATATGCTTTAAGTGATGATGCTAAAAAGAATGATTGATTATGTATGAATCATGATGAAAGGTATTTGATATAAAGTTCCTCGTGAGTTTATCTAACATGCATGTTGGTAAAAGATGGAAGCATTTTATACAATAATTATGCATTCTCCTTTTTGGTTGCGGAGATCGAAATATTATACTTCCTTTACTCTTTATATGTGTTTTCCTTCACTGAAGATAAGTAATTTTACATGTGCATTTCATAGTTAGAAACAAATTCATGTTGTGTTTGAAATCTGATTAGATAGATGGATGTCTTGTTTATGATTAAGTGTTTTTCAATCATAACAAAGTAAGTTTAAAAAATTAATATGTTAGGCCTCTAATTAATGAGGATATACTTTGAGGTAATACGGGTACGTTACAAATGGTATCAGAGCGAGGTTGACAACACTCGTACCTATTTGGGATCAACATGAAGTTAGAAAAACAGAAAAATGGTTAATTCTAACAAATCAGATGATTTCGTTTGTGGATGCATGACAATCATGGATGAGGAAAAAACATTGCCCAAGTGGGCCTCCAAAGATTGAAAGAGGGACCCAAGAGGGTAAGGAAATGAAATATCATGGAAAAGGTATGTTATTACAATATCGACGGATTGAAACCAAAAGTGAGCGAGTAATTCCTTCCTCTTGTTTCAAATCTTATGTTTATGTTTACACACTAAAAATGGGAGGTTGGATAGTAAATTTTACTCTTGATACATTAAGGAAGAAATATAGTCATTTCTTAGAATTTCCTCTAGCAATAAATATTTAAAAAAAACTAGTGGCTGGAGAAGTCGAGAGTATGGTGTTTAGATAGTCTCTAAATGAGATAATGGACAAAAATCTATTCAAGAATAAGGTGAGGATCAATTATGTTTAATATTATTTAAAGGACTAGTTATCATTGCTTGATCTAGTTAGGGTATTTCATATCAGAAATAATTATATGAAAATTAGGTCTTTGTGGCAATCTCTAAGACCAACAAAAAAAAATATTACTATTGTTGCTATTTTCTATTGTGTCATCCTTCCACTTAGTTTCTTTGAGATGTTTCTTTGTGTTTAACATATCAAAAAGTCAATTTCATATCATCATCCCAAGGAACTTCGACAGATTTAATATACATGCATTTTATCATTGGGTCGGTTCTTGTTGTTATGATTTCTTGGCTTATGTACATACATTTCATGATAGGGTTGGTCCTTTTCGTTATGATTTTTTTGGCTTTTACAGCATTTTATTTTTCTGGAAATTTTCTTGTATTATCCCTTATTTATATTTTTACTGTAAGCCAATCTAAAAGGCTTGTGAAGCATCATTTGTGCGAATAGATACAATAAATATCTTCTAGAGTTAAAACTATTATTAAATTTATATAAAGCATATCACATATTAAGTTAATGTTACTTAAAATTAGTAATGAACACATATATACATAATGAATAAAATTAAAATCATGTTGAAATTAAAGATAAGAGTTAGAGTAGGTGTTTACAATTTAAGTGGAACAAGTTGGAGTGAAAATTAAAATCTATATTTAAGATATACATATACAACTAAATTCAAATTAATATTAAATTCATTCATATATAGTAAAAAAATAAAATTAAGTTGAAATTATCAACAATTTAATTTAGAGATGGTGTTAGAGTAAAAATGAAATGAGCATTCTACGGTGCTACATTTGAAGTTCAATTTAAGTTGAAATGATTTAATATTAAATGCATACATACACAACAAATAAAATGTTGAAATTAAGTTGGAATTATGAAATATTAAATACAAATAAAAGTGAAATCAAGTTGAAATTAAAGCTAAGAGTTAGAGATGGAGTTTAAATTTTTATTTGGAGGGAAAACAAAAGTTACAAATTAAAATCGATATTAGAGTTAGTATTGATGTTATTGTTAGAGTTGAAATAAAATGAAAATTGTACTGTGTTACATCTAACAATAGAGTTACAATAATGTTATAGTTTGCGGTACATGTTAGAGTTAGAGTTAAAATAAAATGAGTATTGTATTGTGTTACATCTAATATTAGAGTTAGACTGAAAGTAAAAGGAACATTGTAATGTGTTACATTTGAAGTTGAATTTAACTTGAAAATTATTTAATGTTAAATATATACATAAATCATAGATAAAAATGCAATCAAGCTTAAATTAAAGCTAGGAGTTAACAGTTAACCTTAGAGTCAAAGTTTGTGTTTGGAGTGAAATTAAAAGTTAAAAATATAAGTCAAAACTTTAAAATAAAAATAACATTGTACTGTGTTACATTTAAATCACATTTATGAAATTAAAGCTAAGAGTTAAAGTTAGACCTTTGTGTTTGGAGTGCAAGTAAAAGTTAAAAATATAAATTGGAATGAAAATTATATTTAATACTAGATTCATACATACATAGTAAATAAAAATGAAATTAAGTTGAATTTACAAACAAGATTTAGAGTTGGTGTAAAGTTAAAGTGTACATTGCATTATATTTGATGTTGAAGTTAAATTGGAATTATTTAATATGAATGTTATAGTTTGTGCTAGAGTTAAAATAAAATGAGCATTGTATTGTGTTACATTTGAAGTTGAATCTAAGATAAGAACTATTATATATTGTTACATTTGAATTTGAATCTAAATTAAAAATATTTAAAGTTAAATGCATACATAAACAATAATAAGAATGAGATGAAGTTGGAATTAAAGCTAAGAGTTGAAGTTGGAGATAGAGTTTGTGTTTGGAGTTGAAATAAAAAGTAAAAGTTATAAATATAAATTGGAATGGAAATTAAATTTAATAATACATGCATACATACATAGTAAATAAAAATGAAATGAAATTGAATTTAGAAACAAGAGTTAGAGTTGGTATAAAGTTAAAGTGAAGTGTAAACTGCGTTATATTTGAAGTTGAAGTTAAATTAGAATCATTTAATATTATATTCATACATACACATTGAAAATAAAAATGAAGTCAAGTTGAAAGTAAATCTAAGTTAGTGAAAGGG
>LPNX010287700.1:260339-318005 GCA_001517045.1 Pseudotsuga menziesii | reverse complement strand
AATTCTAAAAATATATATTTATCAAATTTTATAAATTTATAAAAAAAAAAATTAAATTCCATTTAAATTGAAAAACAATTTAAATGGTTACCTCTTTGCTCTGACATTGTGATGAAGATGGGTTTCTTTGGAGCGATGGTCGCTGTACCTTGGTCGAGTTCTCTGTCCCTCGGTCGAGCTCTATCCCTCGGTCGAGCGATTGAAAATGACAAATGGGGCCTCCGCGGCCCCATTTTATAATTTTTTTTAAAAAAGATACCTCGACCGAGGTATAGACCTCGGTCGAGCTACATAGCTCGACCGAGGTCCATACCTCGGTCGAGGTATTTATTAACCCTCGGTTGAGGTTTTAATACCTCGACCGAGGGTTAATAAATACCTCGACCGAGGGCTGAAAAATACCTCGGTCGAGGGCTTTATAAAACCTCGGTCGAGGGTTTATAAAGCCCTCGACCAAGGTATGTTTTTTTTTTTGGCAAGATGCGCTTGCCAAAAAGTGTTACCCAGGTCCGTGGATTCACCCAACAAGAATACATAATTTTTTCTATTTTTTTCTTATTTATCTTTTGTCATCACTCCTCAACTCAAAGAACAAACTGTTAGTGTTTCGTCCATATTTCTTTCATTTCTCAACTATTTAAAAAACAAATTGTATGGTGCACTAAAGAACACCGACCTCTACATGCTATAAATAACCCATTTCCAAATAATTTCATTAAGACATTCAAACACTGCACCCACAATTGACATACTGTTTTCGAGGTTTTATCTCTTAGATAATTAAAAAAAAAAAAAATATTATTTTTATTATTGGAAAAATAGTCATGCACTAGTACTATATGTTTTCTATATGTATACCGGTTTTTGTAAGTTTATTCCATCATTTAGTCACTCAGACGTTGCACCCACAAAAACATATACCTTATAATTTGTCCCAAAAATAAAAAGTGCCCATTAAAAAATATTTAACTTTAGATAGTTATCATCATTTTCAATAGAAAAAAATTATATATTTGGAAAGTTCATTCAGTTTCCTACATTTCTTGTTTTTTACTCATCGCAAGATTCATTGTGTAAGTGTCTCAAAATATGGCATGCAAGTTGATGGATGTCTATTTTTTAGTTTTCTATTGCATCTAAAACGCCAAAAGAGACCCTCAACTTTGTGCACTCACCCTGAACTCAAAAGTATTCCATGGAAACGCTCTAAAGTGATAAGCTTTAAAAACATGACACAATTTCTTTAAAAAGGACACCATGGTGTAATTACACAATTATACTCACTAAATGTTTAAGCATCTATACCCTCTATTCTAGTAGATATAAAAAAAGTTATTAACAATCATTCCAAGGTATTTATAGTAGATGTGATCCGGATTTATGCAGGAACGCAAAAAAATACACAAATGACCATAGAAACAAATGTGTAGTAGAAATAACACTTCATTTCATTAATCAATAACTGAAACTTGTTTACATACAGAATGGAAATAAACTAGCTAAAGTGCTGGTAGCTTATCTCTGAGAAGAGATGTGGCGGCTACATGCCTCTGCACTCTATGTTACATTGAGGCTCAAAGGCCTATATATTATTGAGAAAAAATGGAAACCCTACACATCCACAAACCTAACCCTAGGAGATGAAACGCCTTAATGTGGGCCCCGTTGGGTAACTTGGTACATCAATTTCTCGGGGTCGTAACTTTAGCATACTACCTCCGTTTGGCATGCATGATACGTCATTAGAAAGATCTGTTTAAGGACTACATCCATAAACAAAAAATATCAAGTTCGAAATGGACTCATATTTTCCCAACCATTTGATGCCAAAGAAACATCATTTAGGGCCTCAAAACGGCTCCGAAAGTTTAGGACCCAAAAACTGCCAAAAATAGTAAATTGTGCTACAATTAAGGAAACTTGAAAACTGAAAGAAACAGTGGTGGGGGTCCAAGAGGAATAGGTGGGTGGCCACCAATATCCTCCTGGATCAAGATTCTTGAAGTTGGATTTCTTACACCTAGTTAAGATCATGACCGTGTTATTTTCCTACAACCAAGAAGTTTAACACCACTTAACATTAGACCTTATAGGTACCAATATGCACGAAAGACTAAGACTGAGAATATGGTTCAAGAAATTTTATATATTGACATAATTCAACCTAGACAAAGTGCTTTATCTACACTAGTTGTGATGGTTTGCAAAAAGGAAGGTTAATCATGGTGTCAGGAAATAACATACAAATTGAGCAAGCACAAATAGTGAAGAAGAATATTTTTAACCTGGAAACCTAAAATCAAGAAATTAAACAACAATAGATCTATTACCCCACGGGGGGTTCACTAGAAAGGAAACACCATATCATGTCCATTCATATTGGGGTTTCAAATGCTCCTAAAAACCTCAAAAATATATCGCCTCATATTAAGGGGCCAAGGGGGGATTTTTAATTTGACATAGTAATATAAATATTGGGGGTTATTTTATTTGGGTGGGATGAAGAATAACCTCCAAATCTTGGGATATATTCATACCTCCAAATCATGGGCTAAAATCATACCTCCAAATCATGTGTTGGATTCATAAAAGTCCTATTTTTTGGTAAGGAATAACCTCTAAATCACGGGCTAGATTCACACCTCCAAATCATGGGATGGATCAATATCGGTCCTAACTTCCTACCTTCCATATGGATCCATATCAATCAATGGGGTGGATCCATATCAGTCCTAACTTCCATAAGGATCCAAATTATTGTTTGGATTTATACCTCCAAATCACTAAACTTGTAAAGTATTTTTGTAGAATGGTTTTTTAGGTTGGGGTTTAGGTGGGTATTAAGATTCAATCAGAATTTTCTCTATGAGAACCAAGAAAAGTGAGATCAATCATTCTTGGCTCACTAGAAACAAGAAAAAGTTAGATCAATATTTCTTAACTAATTATTTATTTCAAATTTTTGTATTCTTATTTTAAATTTTCACATTGCGAGGGAATAGTTGTTAGATTGAGTTATACTTGTCACATTTGTAATTGTAATTTCAATTCTTATATGCAAGGAATCTGTCTTAATATTGTATTAGAACAGACATGAACATAGGTGAAAATATAAATCCTTATTTACATACCCTATTTGTTATCGTTAGCATGAAATGACATCAATTAAGTTTCACCATTTGTGCATATTTATAACTATTGCATGTTTGAAACTTAATGATGGATATTTTTCCCTCTCCTGTAAAAGTAAAAAAAAAGTAGATATAACCCAAGAAAATGTAACTAATGTTGTTAATTCCCTTGATTGCAAGAATAAATGTAGAGGAAGTGGAGGAAATTCATTGCATATTGTGAATGACCTAATCCAAGTTATGCACATAATTATTTGGTGTTATTGGAAAGTAAGATGAGTTTTTCTATGTTCATTTGAGTTCAAACATCAATGATGTTTTCTTTGATAGGAAGGCAGGGAAGTCCATCCATGAATGGGTTTCAATTTTTCATTTTTATGAAATTTAATTTATTAAGCTTATAGAAAACATGAGCTCTCTATGGATATACTTGTATGTACATGATATAAAATTGGTAGATTGGTAGGTTATGGTGTGAAACATTTTCAATTCTAATCTTTTCTACAAATTTCACTAACTATTATATTATCAATATTTTACTTTCTTTGTTACACTGTTCTCTTTCAATGGGTTGTAGTTTACTCCCCATTACTATTTACTTGGGTCTTCCATTTTCCAGCACTACAAATTAATCAGTCACCCCTGCAATCCTGGTGGGATCATTATTAGCGTTGTATTATTATTTTATTTAGCATCATGTTTGCTTATATTCTAAGATGCATTAGGGATCCTTTTTGTTACAACTTGATAATATGATACAAAGGGGTTATTAAAAATGAGTTGATAAAAATGGATACCTACAATACATGGTGAAACTGGGGGTTTTCTTAATTATAAAGGTATATTGGGAGGGGGGTTCAACAATACAATTTTAGGAGGAATTTTCCAATATTTAGTGAAATTAGGGATATTATTTAATATCCTATGAACAATCGTGTTGTCACATCCCCGGTTTCGACCCCGTATGCATGATGTATATAATGTAATTAATCGTGGTGAGGAGCTCAAGGTAAAAGCCCCACCATCGATTTGGTTGTGTATGTTCGGCAATGGGGATATTTGTTGATGGTTTGTCATGCTATCCGGCACCTTATAATTTGACATCATGTAAACACGCGCATCAAATAAAACAAAACCACAACCAGCTACGGCAGTGCAACGTTGAATGAAAAGGGCATGGTTCCAAAGGATAAGAGGGGGGGGATGTCAAACCTTGGTTATGGGGGAAAAACCCATGTTTTATTACCTTGTGGTTTTGCCACCTTTGTTTTTTGTCACCTTTTGTCTCATCCAACCTCTTCCAACCTCTTTAATGCTTCAGCTGGTGGTTGGGGGAGTTATTGCTGAAGTGGTGGTGGTTGTGGCAGGCTGTCAGCCTTACCCAATTGCCCACTCCACCCACGTTTGCCATTCTTCTCCCTCACGCACTCTTCCCTGGTCAGTTTTACACTCTCACCACGATTTTTGGTCTGTTGGCTTCTCACGCACAGGCTCTGGGCGATTTTAGTCTCACGCAGACATTTTCTGGGGCTCCACGAGTTGCTGAAGCACCCACGCACTGTAATTCGCGTCCTTGCTGTTGTTTTGTTGATCCACAGGAAAAATCGGAGTTGTTTTCTCTCACGCAGAGGTCTGTTCATCCTCACGCAGAGAAATCGGGTAGGTATTTCCCGTGCATTTTGCTGTTGGGGTGAGTTCTTCCTCACGCATAGGGTGTTTGGGTCATTTTCCCTATTGTGAGAGCCATGCTCACTGTCATGTTTTGGGGCTGTTGTTTTCCCTGTGTTTTGCTGGCTGTTGTGTTCAATTTCGTTTTGAGCCACTGTGGGTTTCCAATTCGTGGGCTGAGTTTCTGTGTTTTGGGACTGTGCATAGTTGCCATTGTTTTTACTTTGAAATTGGGTTGTTGCTGTTGTTTCCCTGGTTTGGGATGTTGTGGTTGAGCTGTTTTGGCCACGTTAGGGCCAAAACCAACTCTGGGTTGTCCCTTGGACTTGAGCTGTGCTCCTCCATTGTTTGGGGCTGTCCCCTGTTGTTTATGACTTCTTCACAGAGCTGTGAAGGGGTTGTTTGGCTGCTGGTATGCAGTGGTTGAACCTTGGACTGTGCTGGCTTGGCTTGCTTGTGGAAAGCCTGTGAAACCCAGCAGTGTTGGTTTGGCTGTTATGTGTCCCCTTGGCTATGTCTAACCCTGCAATTGACCCTTATCCCAGAGGAATCATGCCCAGCTCGGGGGTGGCAGCGTTGCTGAGAGATTGATGAGCAAGCTGGCCTATGGTTGGGTGGAATGTTGCAGCGACGTAGCTGGTTGCGGGTGAATTCCTCACCAAGAGATAAGTCTGTTGTCTTTACTGCATCTCTGTAATCTATATTGATGTTAAATGAACTATAATGAACTTGTTGAATGCTGGTTTATGAGTATGTGTGCTTCCGCTGTATGATTGAAGATAAATGCATCTGTGTATGCTTAATTCCAGCATTTGATTTTCTGTTTATGTTCATGGGGCATTTTGCCCAGTTGTATTTGATGTGCTCGTCGCGTCCTCTTCGCCGGTTGAGGGACGGGGACGTGACAATATGGTATCAGAGCCCATGGTTGCAACAATGGGCCTCTATGGGCCAAGAAGGTGCAGTGACAGAAGGTAGAATCACCTTCTCTGATCATAGTTTGACAGCAGCAAACTTCAAAAAAATCGCCTAAGTGTTGACAGCAGTCGGAAGACTTAGCAATTCCCGGTCCGCAGTTGCGGCTGTGAAAAAGGTTTGTGCTCCGTCGTTGCGGGTGGAGCAACGATATTCCCCTCCGACCGTTGCGGGTGGCGGAGCGATCTCACGTCCGATTCGAGAACCGTCCGATCGCCGACGCCGCGGAGAGTTTGAAGATCCATCCGATCGCCGACGCGCGAAAAGAAAGATCAGAATTTTGGCTAAGTATGGAACGGTCGGGCCATTGAAGGAAGTGAACTTCCGCCGTTGCGGAAGGATTGGCAAAGTCTTCCATCCGCCGTTGCAGACGACTAAGAAATCCTGCGTCCGATTCAAGATTCAGCCGACGCCCGATGTGAAGAGTTCGTCCAAGAAAGAGCGGACGGTTTGGAACTCCTGGAGAGCCGATACGGTGGAAGGGAGATTGGTTGGAGAGTCGATACGTCAGAAGGATTGAAGCTTCCAAGGGGCCGCCGTTGCGGATGGGAAGAACTTCTGAAGAGCTGACGTTGCGGATGGAAAGTAGTTCAGCATCCGATATGAAGTTATCCGCAGTTGCGGAAGGGCTGGAACACCCGGAGAGCCGCCGTTGCAGAAGGCTGAGAGTTTCCAGGGAGTCGATTCAGTGGAAGACAGAACGGTCAGGGAACCGGTTCGGTGGAGGAAGGAATGGGAAAGGAGCCGACGTTGCAGCTGGGAGATTGATTTGGGAGCCAATACAGCGGCTGCGAGATTGGTTAGAGAGCCGATACGGCGGGAGGAACAATGGTTCCGAGAGCCGATTTCAATTGTTTTTAGAAGGACTTTTCAACTGTTTTACAGAGAATTTTCAGGGGCTGAAAAAGGGAGAAAATGGCAGCGGGCTAATGCGCCAGATTGCGCAAAAAGCATAGATTGACAAAAAAAAAAAAACGAGGGCGCTGCCCTCGACCCGCCCTGCAGTGGTGGAAGCCACAAGGGGGCAAGCCTCCTTGACCCCCGTTGTCCCTTGAGACAGTTATTCTTGTGAAAAAGAAGATTCTATGTTTTGGGGCAATTCGGTGAAACCCAAAATTCATAAAAGATGAATGGGGGCAATGGAAGTGAGGTGGTTGAAATTGGCACCTAGTCCAAAGTATAGTGTGTGTAAAATGCAAAGGTTATTGAAAGTCTTCATTCTTAGAAGGGGTGTGGTTTTCACATCCAAGGTCAGAATGACGCGTGTGAACAGGCGTTGGAAAGCTTATCCAGTGGGGAGCAAGGATAAGTGACCAGAATCTGAACATGAAGCAGAAAAGTGCTAAGGATGGCCGTTGTTGTCGAATGGAAAAATCTGGACGGTTGCATGCCTAGGGGCAGCAAGGACTGTGAAGTCAATCAGTTGTTGGATGGAAAAAGGGGTCCCATGCCAAGATGAAAGACTTGAAAAGGGAAGTTTTTCTTTAAAACCCTATCTTGCTGATTATAACTACATTTCCTAAGTTTGTGCTTGAACTGCATGAGGATATGTATTGCATGCATAGGATATTGCATGATTAGTAAGAATATTGAGAATTGTATGTTCTGTATGTACCACTAATGATGATCATTGTTTTGATGTTGGAATTAGTGGACAAACCAACGATGACATGGACCCAGATGAATATGTTGCTGATGCTGAGGAATGAGACCAGCAGCCCTCTGGAGAAGGGATAAGGCAACAAGTCCATGACAAAATTTGGTGAGCAAATGTTGCAATCCCCTGCAGGGACCAACTAAAGTGGTCATAGCAAGGGTGTAAGTAAGACCCATGCAGGTAAGAGTTTGCTTATGGAAAATTCCATGGATTGGTACAGGTAAGAGACCTCATACCATGTGAATATTGGAATGTAGAAAGGTGTCCTGTATATACATATTAATGATATTGATTATAGTAATGCATCCTATATGAGGTATTCATGGTTAGGCCATGGTATGGTTGAATGCATAGTATTCTTGAATCATTGCAAGATAGCATGAATGGATATGCATTAGAAAGATTTTATGAATCTTGTAGTTATGCATTGGATGTATGCCTACGAAGGGTGTGAATGACTGATTGCATAAGTGTAGGTGCAGTGTTGTTATGTATGGCATGAATGCATTGAGATGAATGCATGTGATATTATGGAGAACTAATGACTGAAATGGTGAATTAATAATAATTCTGGAACTGTTTCGAAGGTTGTTATGAATGCAGGATAGTCATGATCAATTGGCTGCCAAAAATGCTCTATTGAAGAGCAAGGTGGCATGAATGATATGCTTGTGAAGTAAGGAGTATCTAACCACTCCATTTAAATTGCATGAATGATATGACTATACCTTGCAATGTTAGCATGATGATGATTGCATATACTGATGTGACTAACTCTTGAAGTATTTGAATTTTATAAATTCTGGAAATGCTTCAGTGATGGTTGTAGCAATGAGATAGTATATGCATCCATACTCACCAAGTGTTTGGTTGTTGAAGCTTGTGTTTCAGGTGGATTATTTTAAGAACGGAATTGAGAGGTAAGGTCCTGACCAATGCCTGAATCTACCATACGATATGCATAATAGGTTGTTAGGATTCGAATTGTGAATTTCGGATTTGAGAAATTGCTGACAACCACTAGCCATTGTTGGCTCGCATAAGCTTGTGTTTGGTTGTTTGAAGCTTATATTTCAGGTAGATTATTCCGAGAATGGCATTGAGAGGTAAGACCCTGACCAATGCTGGAATCTACCGTGTGAAAGAGCTTGATAGATTTGCGTTATGAATTTCAAATCTAAGAAAATGTTGACCACTTATAGTCACCATTGGCTTGCACAAGATTGTGTTTGGTTGGTTGAAATTCATGTTTCAGGTAGATTCTTTCAAACATGACAGTGAGAGGTAAGTTCCTGACCACTGCCAGAATCTACCATTTATGAGAAAAAGTCTCATGGTTGTGAAAATTAGTTCGTACGTGTTGTTAACTTCGAAATGTGGATTTCGGATTTAAGAGGTACTAACGGCTACTAATCATTGTTGGCTTGTGTGAGATTGTGTCAGGAGGGACACATGGTAAGTGGGTATTCATGTTATGATAGTAAGCATAAAATTATAATGGGCATAGTAATGCTGCTTACAAGAGACCCACAACTGAGCAAGTCAATTTCTGTAGTAGATAAGATTGCAAATTCTTATTGAATTTGATTGCTAATGTCATTGCTTGGTTATGAAACGATCAATTTGGATTGTAGTATCAGGTAATGATTGACTGTTTGGCTATTTGATGAATGTGCAAGGGGTACACACTGCAGGAATATCATGTGTGATGACCTGCAAGAGCCAAGCTTCATGGGAATGTTTTCCCTTATCTTGGAAATGGGGTTCGGGTGAAACTCCATTAGACATTTTGAAAATGTCTCATCTGCACTGCATGTTTGGTGATAACATGAGTGAGATGGTTTGGATTATGTCAGTGAGACGTGTGTGGATATGAAACATAAACAGGAACAAGGATGGGGCCTTGGTTTGCTTAAACCTGGTGATTGGAAACCACACAGACAGAGCTAGAGGGATGGCTTTCTTCTCCACAACCCCGGGATAGCACTAGAAGGGAATGCAGGGCTTGAGGGACTGAGTAGCAGAGAAGGGACTGATTCCTTGTGCTGGGTGTGTGTGGGTGTCTTAGAAGTCAGGCTAGTTCTGGTGTAGGTATTCCTAGCTAGGCGATGAGCTCACCAGCTTAGCATTAGCCTTTCCCAACTCCTGGATGGTCTGATAAATCCAACTAAGTGTATGTGTCATTGTTGACATAAGTGTATGATGGGCTGTGATATGCCTAAGGATCCATAGTAGATCCTAGACCTGGAAATGGTCATGATAAAGTTCCAAGCCCAGTTGACATGGTTATGTACTGGCTGGACATCAATTATTCGATGTTGAGGAGAAGCCTGCGTGCTGATCTAACATCTGAGTCCATAGGTGATCCCAAGGCTTGCAAAGCGAAGCAGGATCCTGTGGACGAACGAGGAAACGTACAATACAGATAAGTATTGGATTATTTTGCTTAAGAATATACATGTGTATATGATATGGGTTATGATGTTTTAAGCTCTTGTTCTAGAGATGAAACTAATGAGAATAAACTAAACATGTGAATTTATTCAATGTTTGAATATAGGTATCGCTGGAGGCGAGGACTATGAGAGCATCCTAGAGGTGCATGTGGACATGTGACTGTCCTGGAGAGCTCGGGTTGAGCGGTAATGAAAAAGGTGCTAGTAAGACGGGGAAGTCCTAGCAGCCGAGACAAACCATGTGGAGAGACTCCATGGTTTAGAGGTCTGGAATAGACCAAAGACACTAAGTGTCATGACCAAGAAAGATTGGTCCAGCATTCACGGTGAAGTGAAAGAGGCTGAGAGCATGAGAAGCCACTGTGATGGCGAGGGTTCCAAGATGGAACAGAACAAAGAGGGGGAAATCTCTTACTGCTCTCTCTTGCCTTTTGATTATATGTATATATATGTTTATGCATTGTGAAAACAAAGGGATTGTTGAATGCATGTATGATTGAGAATGAAATGTGTGTATTTGCTTAAGCAAATTTGTGAATGCTGGAATAGTTAATTCCCTGCCCAGGAATGGACATGAATGAGCTCATGTGCCTGTTGGGGAGGCATGAAGGATATGAAAGCCTCATTGATGAGACTTGGACTGTCATGCCAATTGGGTAATTAACTAACTGATTTTGATATCTATACTATGCTTGGTCTGATAAAAATTTCAATGGTGCATTTCACAGGTGAGAAAAGTGAAACCAGGGGGTGCACATTGATCATGGCAGTAGATCAAAAGTTATTGGACTTGGCTGGAAGTCTCCTTCAAGTGATTTCCAAGACCCAAGAGAATCTTGGGGAGATGCTCAGGATACAGAAAAGGCAGAGTGAAATGAACCACCAGATTTTGCAAGACTCTATTGGTTTGCAAAGGGAGGTGAAAAGCCTTCTGAGAGCCATCGGCAAAGGAAAGGAAGGTGGATCAGCAAGGGGACAATCGTCCAAGCGACCCGATAAGAAATGGTCCAGGCATGAAGACTCAAAGGAAATTGAGCAGGTAATGATGAAGCAGCCAATGAGATGTTGGAGATGCGGAGGACATCATTTACGTCGGGACTGTCCAATGAGGGAACATGATGAAGGTGATAGCCGCAAATTTCCTAGACTTCGGGATCAGCTAGAAGCTGAGAACCAGCAGGAAAAGTCCATGGAAGCTGAGAGGCTTGGTCTTGAACGTTCAAAGTAAATGATTGAACGTGGTATAGATCTGCAATTTTGAAATTTTGATGTGCAATTGTATATGTATTGTATATATGTAATGGAACACCGAGGACGGTGTTATTCTAAGGGGGAGGGGAATGTCACATCCCCAGTTTCGACCCCGTATGCATGATGTATATAATGTAATTAATCGTGGTGAGGAGCTCAAGGTAAAAGCCCCACCATCGATTTGGTTGTGTATGTTCGGCAATGGGGATATTTGCCGATGGTTTGTCGTGCTATCCGGCACCTTATAATTTGACATCATGTAAACACGTGCATAAAATAAAACTAAAACCACAACCAGCTACGGCAGTGCAACGTTGAATGAAAAGGGCATGGTTCCAAAGGATAAGGGGGGGGGATGTCAAACCTTGGTTATGGGGGAAAAACCCATGTTTTATTACCTTGTGGTTTTGCCACCTTTGTTTTTTGTCACCTTTTGTCTCATCCAACCTCTTCCAACCTCTTTAATGCTTCAGCTGGTGGTTGGGGGAGTTATTGCTGAAGTGGTGGTGGTTGTGGCAGGCTGTCAGCCTTACCCAATTTCCCACTCCACCCACGTTTGCCATTATTCTCCCTCACGCACTCTTCCCTGGTCAGTTTTACACTCTCACCACGATTTTTGGTCTGTTGGCTTCTCACGCACAGGCTCTGGGCGATTTTAGTCTCACGCAGACATTTTCTGGGGCTTCACGAGTTGCTGAAGCACCCACGCACTGTAATTTGCGTCCTTGCTGTTGTTTTGTTCATCCACAGGAAAAATCGAAGTTGTTTTCTCTCACGCATAGGTCTGTTCATCCTCACGCAGAGAAATCGGGTAGGTATTTCCCGTGCATTTTGCTGTTGGGGTGAGTTCTTCCTCACGCATAGGGTGTTTGGGTCATTTTCCCTATTGTGAGAGCCATGCTCACTGTCATGTTTTGGGGCTGTTGTTTTCCCTGTGTTTTGCTGGCTGTGGTGTTCAATTTCGTTTTGAGCCACTGTGGGTTTCCAATTCGTGGGCCGAGTTTCTGTGTTTTGGGATTGTGCATAGTTGCCATTGTTTTTACTTTGAAATTGGGCTGTTGCTGTTGTTTCCCTGGTTTGGGATGTTGTGGTTGAGCTGTTTTGGCCATGTTAGGGCCAAAACCAACTCTGGGTTGTCCCTTGGACTTGAGTTGTGCTCCTCCATTGTTTGGGGCTGTCCCCTGTTGATTATGACTTCTTCACAGAGCTGTGAAGGGATTGTTTGGCTGCTGGTATGCAGTGGTTGAACCTTGGACTGTGCTGGCTTGGCTTGCTTGTGGAAAGCCTGTGAAACCCAGCAATGTTGGTTTGGCTATTATGTGTCCCCTTGGCTATGTCTAAGCCTGCAATTGACCCTTATCCCAGAGGAATCATGCCCAACTCGGGGGTGGCAGCGTTGCTGAGAGATTGATGAGAAAGCTGGCCTATGGTTGGGTGGAATGTTGCAGCGACGTAGCTGGTTGCGGGTGAATTCCTCACCAAGAGATAAGTCTGTTGTCTTTACTGCATCTCTGTAATCTATATTGATGTTAAATGAACTATAATGAACTTGTTGAATGCTGGTTTATGAGTATGTGTGCTTCCGCTGTATGATTGAAGATAAATGCATCTGTGTATGCTTAATTCCAGCATTTGATTTTCTGTTTATGTTCATGGGGCATTTTTCCCAGTTGTATTTGATGTGCTCGTCGCGTCCTCTTCGCCGGTTGAGGGATGGGGACGTGACACGTGTTATGCAACAATTTCACTGAGTGAACCCCTCGTGTATTACCCTTTACCACTCTATCTAAGGCATGGCCAATCCAACCATCAGTGGCCACTTACATGCACTTGAAAAGAAACCCCCCCTCCATTTGATTGATGGAAAAACCGAATATGGTGTCTCCTTTCATAACTCATTCTTGTTGTTCTTGAAGGGCATGGAATGAGTGACATTGTTTCCATTCTATAGCTCCATTACGTTTGTAACCACAATTCTACATTCTCATCTTCATTTCCATTTTTCCATTAAACACGTGATCTCTGTGATTTGAGTATGGAGAAGCACCCACTAATTTGCAACAATCATGAGAGAGACTATCATAAATACTCTTTGATTTTCAATCTCAACTTTATCCATCTAGATCTCCCCTCATATATGCAAAGCAACAGTTTTCAAAAGGATACATAAGGTACATTCCAACAACAATAGATCTATTACCCTTGACTAATCTTGTTAAGGCATAGCCAATTCGAGTATCACTAGCCACTCTCAAGCATTTTACAATAGAGCTACTCAAGCTTTTATGTAGTCTTCCTCACATGAAATACCATGGGAAAATACTATGGGTTACCCAAAAAACCATGGTCCCTTAAACCATAAATGGTAAGCCCATATTTGACTCCTTGACATAGTCAAGATTAACATAAAACATGATTTATATGTCCATATTATAGAGAGATCAGCAATATGACATTAAATATAATTTTCCTATTCCTGTCATCAATGAATTGCAGGGATGGTTTATTTTACCATGTTGAATATTTGTTTTGGACATCATAATTTCAAAATGATGCAAGGACACATTCCAAAAAAATAGAACACATGAAGGTCATTATGAATTTTTGGTGATTCCATTTGGATTTACTAATTCACCCTCTGCATTTCAAAGATTCATGAATTCTATTTTTAAACCTTTCTTCTGGAAATTTGTTTTAGTATTTTCGATGATATATTAATTGATAGAGAATATTCAAAAGAGAAATTACAACATGTCGACATCATCTTAAAACTATTAAAGGAGAAACAACTACATGTTAATTGTTCTTTGGTCCTTTGGGTTCATTAAGTGGAATATGTGGGTCATATTGTATCTCATGAAGGTGTCAAAGTGAAACCTAACAAAATTAAATCTATAATGGAATTGTTAATCCCCAAAACCTTGAAGAATCTTAAAAAATTATTAGGATCAATAAGCTATTGCCGCAAGTTCGTCAAGAATTATGATTAAAGAGCAATATCCATAATAGTGTTATTGGAAAATAAGGCATTTTCATGGACTCAAGAAGCAACCAAAGCTTTTGGAAAACTTAAAGAGGACTTCCAAAATACCCATTTTAGGTTGTTTATTTAATACCTTTCTCTTCTTATTTTTAAGTAAAAGATTATGGAACCATTGATGGTTATCATCTTCAAATATATTTGAGATTTCTCAGATGCATTATAACCATGATTACTCAATTGTTATGGGAAGAGACCCTTTAGTTTTGTCCATCGAGTTGTTACAATAAGATGCTTTTGAGATGACAACCATTTGGGTATTGAATTGGCCACACTATTTGGTTTGTTCCTCTATAAATTATTATAGGTATTTTCTTGCCATTAGTTGGTTTAGGGTTTTCTAGGTTGTTCCCTTAATTGGGAACAATATATCTTTGGATCATATACCCTTGGTTACAAATGTTTTGTTTTTTGTTAAGTCAATAACCTCAACTTCGTGTGTAGCTCTAGGACTAGGGTGACATAACCTCAACTTTGTGTGTAGATCTAGGACTAGGGTGACATGCGATTTTGATGCTTCTTATTATGAGGTAGAGGGATTCTCTTTAGTTGCATAATTCATATTCTTAAAAATTCAGTTTAGGATTGATTTCACTATATTTTTCTTGGATGTTGAATTTGTTTTCTCCAAATCATGTTCATAATGTAATAGATCTTTCCTATAATCCTATGAAGGACATGGTTTGTGCTTATATGAACCATTAGAATTTAGTGTAAAGATATTCAACTATTCCTAAAGGATCATGCCTCTTTAAATGCTCCTAAAGTGGTTACTATCATCAGTATTCATCCCTGCACAAGAACAATTCCCGCGTGGTACAAATACACCTCGAAACTGTGTTGTACATTCTACGCACTAGAAACTATTAAGTATGATTCTACCATCCCGATTCTATCAATCTGATTCTATTAGTCCAAACCTCCTTTATTGTCTCTCTCTGTCTCCACCTATCTCTGTCTGTGCCCAAACTACGTTTGAATATTAAAAATCGGTCTATTAATTTAGATATGTAGATAATGTGTCCAATCAGATACAAAATCCAATTTCAAACTAAAATATCTCTTTCAACATAAGATCGATCCTAAAGGAAAAAGTTGCAAATCGTTTCAGATACTTCGGGATAAAGAACTCTATTGTCATTGATCATTGGATAAAACTCGTGGTCATCCATTTTGCTGGACTATTAATTAAAATTTGTCCTTGCAATCCCGAATTTTCCATTTTGTTTTATTTGGTGAACCTTCTTAAATTTAGCAAGGTTTCAAGACTAAAAACTTTAATTAACATGTATGACATGTAAATTTGTAATTTTATTTTCTAGTCTACTAAAAGTTTGACCATATATAGTATCATCTATATTATTTCTAACTATTCAAGTCTCACTGTAATTGGATACCCCTAACTAAATTTATGCATCAAACTATAATATGTTTCCTCGAAGATGCTTAACTAATAATTTTGATCTCTTCTACCATTTGGAATTACCCTAATACCTAAAATAACATAATAACACTACATAATCATAATGCATACTAATTGCAAGCATGTAGAACAACTATGACAAATTATACAATAACCTCTTATTTGTTGGGATAACAAATCTCAAATAAACCAAGTATATCCATATATCCAAATCATAATTCCATGCATGTAATAATGACTCTAGTGACATCGTATATATATAATTCCTTATCCATTACTCATGTATATCTACCATCAAGATAACTTACCATTTAGATATATATTTTACCTCTATACACCTCATTAGGTTGATTACACACATTACTGTTTCATTTGCATGTTTTTTCTTCCCTACCAAATGTAGTTTAGTACTATAGAGGAAAATTTTCTCCATCATTTAAATATGAAAACACAATTTATTTATTTTTGTACTAAGCGAATCAACAACTGGGATGGGGTTGGCACTTGCATGAAACGAGGTCCACGGATCCAATCTCGTCCACTACCACTATACCCCAAGGTGCACCCATACAACCCACAAGCAAGTGGCATAGGTAAGTCAGGGTTCTTTGAACTTGTGACCTCTATTACAACATATCATCTCATTTTAAATTGAATCACTATTTGAGCTACACCCCGTAGGTTATGAAAACAAAAATTCAGACATAATCAACTACAAATATTAATAACTAGAAATATAGATCACATAGGGTAAACACTAATCTCATATAAAATGGACTAGCCATTGAAGTTGATTAGGGGCACTAGTCCTCTTCTTAGATTCATTCTATGTGGAAGAACTCTACATACAAATGTGACAATATAAATAAATATCAATATGACTTATTTAAGTTTGCGTAAAATATACAAGTAAAAAATGATTTTATTAAAAATATGTAGTGTATAGAATAAGAAAAAAAATAACTTCTATTTTGGCATGATGAAGTATGTCCCAAAGGAAGGATATCAAATAAGATGGTGCAACATCTAATTCATATATAATTGCCACATAAATAATAAACTATAATTATCGAGATTGAAAAAATCAAAAGATACACCTAATATGCAAAATAAATAAGTAAAAATAAAAATAAAACACCACAATTGGTGTTCTCTCTTTGGCCATCTTTGGAGAATATTGCTGCTCATAAATGACAAATTCATTATTCTAAAGGAAAACCAATAGATAATTGACAAATTGCTTATATAACCATATGCATATTTATTCACTTGTCGTTATTTAAAATTGTACTTGATTACAATATTGAACAATGTAATTTTTGTGTCGCCTAAGGTATTTGTAATTCCATTCATGACAATAATTTCATAATTTTATAGGAGTAATATAACAATATATTGCATAAGTTAAATAAAAAAATTTCCATGAGTTGTTTATTTATTTCCCTTGAGTTTCTATGAAGAGAAGGGTAAATGTTGATTTTAATGCAAATTTACTAGGAAAATTGACTACTGGTTAATGTTGGAAAACTAATCCATTGAGTATATATTTTTAATGAAAATTATTCTTTCACACTTATTAATTTTGCCTTTGTTTAATATTTGAGTGCTTGCTTACCTAGTAATTCTAACAATGGTATCAAACTCCTATCCCATCAATTATGTCCTCTACCCTCTTGCTTTTTAGCATATTACATGCCCTCCTCAAACCTACAATTCCAGATAAACTGACACCTCTATTGATTATGTGCATTGCCTCTTTTGTCAATTGTGGTCATTACATGTGCATCTACAAATTATGGCCATAACCTTCTCTCTTCTCCTATTTGTTACTCCAACTTGAAACACTCATGCAACTCTCTAAACCCTATTATCTTCCATTTCCATGACATGTGTGAATTCAACCTCTCACGAAACCATGCTTTGGATTGGTGTGTATTTAACTTCCACAAGGAAATTGTTGGTTATGTTGGGCCCTTGTATCTTTTTAACTCCATGCAATAGAATGCATTCAGCTCTACATATATTCATATCTTCCATCTATTCTTTATATTTCATTTCCTTGAAATCCTCATTCATAAGAAGAATTCTTCAAGTAAATCATCAAGAAGTGATTTCAATAGACTACAAAATTAGTACAAAGGAGAAATTTACATTCTTTAATAACATTGACATCTCTATGAATATATTGGGAATTTTGGTGTTATTATCTCCTTGGAATCTTGGTATCCAGAGGAAGTACATTATGAAAACGTCAATATTGCATTGTTGTACCTATTCATAACAATGTTTTTGTATGAGGTGCATTATTGGTGTAGGGATGTTTGAGATACTGGACAAATTTTTGGCTAATATTCATGAGAATCTCATCGTGGACTAGTTGATTGGCATTTGTTGTTGTTGGACTTGTGTAAGAGGAATAAACTAATGGTATTGGGTTGTTTTTTTGTCTGGAGATGGAATCATCTAAAGTGGAGAGATAGAGAGGGAGATAGCCATGGTACCAAGCCTTTCCAATATCTTGTGCATAATAATGGTGGTGGAAAAACCACCATCGTGGAATTTTTCGAGGGTAGCATTATTTTCCATTTTCACCGCTTGGCATGATCAATCTCAATAATCCCTTCTCTTCATACAAATCGTATTTCAGGGAGATATAAAAGGATTTTCATAGGGTGAATTCAAGAATAGTTTCTTCCCCCTATGCAACATTAGGGTTGGTGAGCAAGGCGGTACATATCGACTCCATAATTGCTCCATTACTGGTAAATGTAAATCTATCCCTGGCATTTGCAATCATTGATCTCACATATGGTATGTTACATGTGTGGGGTCATTGAGATATTATACAAGCTTTGGGATCGGTGATTCAAGACTCCCATTACATAAATATTTCCTTTACATACAGTGATAGTTATTTTATCTCTTAAGTACTAGAGGTTGGCTTTGTATTTTCTTGTATTGACAATTGCAAGGTTGAGTGAGGTAGAAGTGTGAGGAAGAGGTGTTATTAGGTACAAATATTCTTGTGTTTTTACACTGGAAATAATTTCTTCTTGACTAAAATACTGGCACTGATTTGTGCAAAACTCATTTAGATATTTTTTCCAATAATTCTTTTACACTAAGTCATTTTTAAGTTTAGATCAAATTAAATTTGTAAATAGATTCATTCTCATTTGCATCCAACACCCTTTATTTTGAGATTGAATATTACTATCAAAGGGTGGAGTTGCAATAGGCACTCATAGGCATCAACACTACAAGACTTGATGTGTTTCCAATAATTCATAGTTATGATCGTGGTATTATGTGTCTAGTTTTTTACACTCAAAACCAATATGAGGTGTTTGGATATGTATTGTGTCTATTTTTGACACTCCAACATACCTCTTTGATATGTATTTCCATTATAGGCACAACCATGCATTTGTCCATCACACTGAAGAAAGTTTTCATGCTTCCCATATTGTACCTAACAAGGAGGAACATCATGGATTGATGATAGTAAGGATTCAAGTTTCTAAATCCTATCATGTATTAGAACAAGTGAGCCTAATCCACAACAAGAACCAAATTCAGTATTGAGAGCCTCAAGCTAGAGCTAGAGAAAGATCCAAAGTTGTTTCCAGAAGACGGAGTTAGATTCAAGTTATAGAGAAATAATTGCTTTGTGTTCATCCTAAAACTACCTTTTTTTGTTTTTGGTCAGTTAAAAACCATCCATTTAGTAGAATACTTACAACTTCTACTAGAAATTAGGTTGTGGTGATTCTTAAACCACCTTTTTTAGAGGGAGCCATTGGGTCTTAGAGCCAAGTTCTGGAGGGAATCATTGAGCCATAATCTAAGTTAATGCCAAATTTCAAAGAAAACCGCTGAGACACAATCATATTTAGCACCAAGTTTCATAGGTTGTTGTCAACCAAAAACCACGATTTAGTAGAATAAATCAACATATGTTGTTTCTGCTAACGTTTTTTTGGTTTGCGGTCATCCAAAACCATCAAGTTTGTGGGTGTCCTAAACCCACCAATATAGAGAGAACCTATGTTTTACCACTCAATTGAGAATGTTAACTTATGCTAGCTTACTTGGGAAATTTGATTTTCCAAGTAGGAAATGTTCAACATGCAGCAGTAGTCCACTTCCTATTTTCATCTCTCTTTCAAAAGGTTCTTGGACTCACATACACAGCTTCGGGTTAAGAGGGGAATGTTGGAAGCCTAATATGTTATGTGAATATGAAATGCTATAGGGATTCCTAGAGACCACTTGGAACATGAAACCAAGGGTCTCATCATTGTATTTATACCTTCATATTCTTAATTAAAATTATATTTTCATTCATATTCATTTGTCTTTGTTTAATCCTTGGGAACCTTCCTACGTAGGCATTCCAACAATTGATGAGGTAATAGACACAAAATGATTCACAAGTTGGCCAACACCTAAACAATTGGAAATGAGAAACTTAATAAATCATTAAACATTAAAATACTTATTGGTAATACCAACTAGCACATAAAATACAAAAGGTGTGATGATCATCACATAAAATATAGGTCACATATAATATTGAAGTTTTGTTGATTGTACACCAATTGTAAAACATAAATATAAATGGTGTTTTTCATCAACAAAGGGGAAAATGTCTATGAAGTACGGGAAGAATGATATTTTCCAACTAACTCAACAAATTTAATCTTCCAATTGGAAAATCATTCTTAATGACAATTGATCTATAAATTGTCGTGGATATTCCACTCGATCAGTTATCCACAATGGTTCTTACAACTTAGTTCATTGTTTCGATTTAATTCCATAAAATACTGAATATAATTGAATTTAAAGAGAAATAACAAGAGAATATAAGTACAAAATCTACACAATAACATAAGATATACCCTAGGAAAAACCGCTATGGTGAAAAATGTCCCATTCAAAAATGAGGACTATTTTTTGCTCTTCATGTGAAAATGTAAATACAAAGGAAATGGAAGTCTCTATGGAACTTATGATTTTGTAGCAAAAATGGCTACTACCGGATCTCCTATCCCCTTTGTTGAGTCTATAATATCCACTACCGTGTGATTTTCACAAGTATGGTACAATATAATAACATAAAAAGAATGAAACCCCTTCTTCTCCTAATGGCCCAATATTTAACATAGCTCGATATATGTCTAGGGTTAATTTTTGGGTTTTTGCATGCCCCAAATATTTATTAGGGTTAGGGTTTTGGACCTTCTATAAATTTCTTCAATGTCCACGTGTAAATAGCTTCACATGTGCAAGAAATGAGAGATGGCATGGAATCTACATCTCCTTGCATTCTAGGTTAGTAAACAAATCTATGTAAGTTTGCATTAGTCTTCCCTTCATCAAAATTCCCTACAACTTTGGACGTGTGTGCCTCTATTATAAGCTACAATGTTTCACCTTTAGCGACACTATTCTTGTCCAACTTGTAGAGTAGCCCACACTAGAGATGATAGTTAGCCTTGTTTTCACCTTCTTTTACATGGAATTGGCCTTGTAGCTGCTAAAATACCTCCTTGAAGTCCTCATATTCTATGTATTCCTCCTTATATGCATCATGTGTGAAAGGATCCATATGCATATAAGTTCCCAAAGTTGTAATATTGGTTGTAGGTGGTCTTGAGAGAATGCATGTTATCTTATTTGTACTACCCTTTTATACTTGATGATTAGATGGAAATGTTGTAAGAATACCATCCACTTATAATGACTGATCTATTATAGCCTACTAGGCCTACAAATATTGTTGTGGATAGTGATTAGTGTGAACGATGGTCTCCTTTCTGATTAGATAGTGCTTCCACTTCGTAATATATTGAATCAAGGCATAAATAAAGGAATATAGTTCCTTATCATATCTAGGTTAGTTCAATATGTTTCCATGGAACATTTTAGAATGATAAAATATTTTCCTTCCTCCATGCATCAAAACCACTCACATAGCATACCTAATTGCATATATCACCAATTCTAAGGGATTCTACAAATTAGGCAATGAGAGGACCATTGCCTAAATTATATTTTGATTGAGCTCTTCAAATGATTTCCATTGATTATCCATCCACTAGAATCCATTGTTGTTGGTTTTTATGGTGTTGGTGTTTTTCCCTTCAACCCAAGTTCAGACCCTTGTTTGGCCATTAACAAAGCCCAATATATTGGCCCGACATAGCAGATATCAGTCGATAGCATATGCGATGAAAATGTAGTCTCACCTGAGATATCTCTTATGGGTAACTGCCATAACCAAATTTATGCAATTGTGGGGGGATTTCCTCTTCCTTGGAACCTTACTAGCTTTCTCGACCGAAGCCGGTGGTTATATTAATTACTCTTATTGTTTCCATTCAATATATTACTCTACTTATATGTCAACAGAGATTACAACAATTAATATAATTCTTTATTAGTGCTTCCAACTAACCACATCATGACATATAATGCACATACATTTATTTCACAACATACATTCATTCGACATAAGCACATTCATTAAATATACACATAGACAACATTTAACGTGGAAACCCATTCGGGGAAAAAACACAAAGGCGCTCTTCATCTGGAATGAAAAATATATGGCACCTTTCATCTGTACGTGATCTGCACACTCATCTTACAAACTATTTTCTAGATATTCTCTACAATATATACAAATTATCTCTCCTCTCATTATCTCTAGTATTAGGTCTCTGAATTTTCCTCTCCTTCACCCTACTATCGATCTGCACACATCCTGGATTGACTCTCTCTTCTCTACAACTATACAACTCTGAGAGTAAACTACTCTAATTCTTCATCACTAGAACATGATCCAACAGAGAAAAAACTGCACATAGCTTGGTTTCTCCCTTTTATAGACTCTTACACATCGTATTCAACTAAATTCATTATATTAACCAATAGGATGCCATTCCTATTCCCGTACATTCAGTTACAAGTGTCAGTAGGCACTATCGACCCAAAATAAAAATATGCTTTATTCCCCAAAGCATGTGTTATCCTAACTGACTTCTTACCCATGTTTTCTCAGGTTGTCCTTTTCAACCATTACACGTATTCTTCTATCATGGTTCCTTCCATCGTGTATTATTTATTCGTAGATTCCCTTCTGTCATGAACTCTTCCCTAGCGGCTGCTTCTGTCGCAGCTTCCTCTACAACTACTTATTTTTTCATAGCTCTTTCTCCCACAACTTCTTTTGTCACATATTTTCCTCCGTCGCAACTTCTTATGTCATGCAACTAGAATATTCATATTTTCGAGCATAATTTTGGTTGAATTCTTCCTATATTTCCCTAGGGCCAACATTCCCCAACACTTACCTATGGCTCATCCTGATCCATGCTAATAAGAATCTTTTGTTTTGATGACCTTACTTTGAAAATCTAAAAATATTTTCACTATCTGCTATGTTTCCCTTCGCACCTATTCTTCTTCCTTCTACAAATTTTCCACAAGGTCGAAAATGATGTGTTATGACGTTGTAATTCCTACTTACTCCTGCTTGTCGCACTTTCTAGTGTACAGGATGAATAATTCCTATAACTCTTTCTACCTCTTCCTACAATTCTGCAAGTTTGTCAATCCTCTGTTATTGTTGAGTTCACAGCACTGTGACTTACTGTTGTATTTTCTTTATTTCAACAACCTTATCCATTTTCTCTATTAGGGGAAATTTATTTATCTCATTCTTCATCTAATTCGCATCTATCTTAGGATTTTGCAGTTACTCTATGACTTTCTCTAACTCCTCATCATCAATCAAATCTTCCCACACCTAAGAAACTTGTTCGACTACCTTGGAACATAGTGCCTCTGCCTCTTGCTCTTCTCTCTTATTCATGTCCTCTGTTGTTGTTTTCCTCCTTTCTTCAACCACCTATAGGGGTGTACTAGGTCTCACTTGTTCTTCCATCTCCACTACCTTTTTACGGAGATCCTCTATTATTTCACCAAGTCGAATGACCTTGGATTTTACAAACTTTCATTTAGTATTCATTCGTATGCAAAATTACTACAAGCTAGTGTTACGTAATTCCGTGTTCATCCGGAGCATGTCCTCCCATGTTTCAGATTTTTTCTGAGATTATTTTATTGTTTTCTTCATATTACTAACAGTCTTATTTGATGCTCTAAATTTCTTGATCAACGTGCCATCTCGAACCTTCATTTTTACGACTGCGACATTCTGTATTTCATAAACATCATACATCGACATTTGAGAAAAATCTATTGTGACATGGCCCAAGTTCTTTTCCATGGTATTCAGATCTGCAGTCCCAAATTCAAGTGCTTCTCTCACTAGATGATTATTTAGTGGTGGAATAGGTATCGACACACTAGTCGGCCACTCTTTTGATGATCATGCTAAGTCCTATGCCACTGGAAATTGTGATATGTAGTCGACCGCTACGCGTACTCCTTTTACTGCTTTGGAGAGTGTTTGGAATAAATATATAATACTAATTGTCTACTATGTTTGTCGCTCATCCACTTTCTTAAGGCTTTTTGTAGTGACTTTTTTCATTGCTTCTGTCAAAAGGGTAAAATCATCACTGGTAAGGTCGATAGTTCCTACTACTTTTCCAACCTTCCTTTTCTTATTCCTTGTCTTAGGTTGCTCTATCTGATTCCTCTTATCTACCACTACTGGATCTGTTGGGGTTGCACTAGAATCATTTGGGGATGGTTGGGAGAATTTTTTAGATATTGTGTTGGTGGTGGTCGATCCCCTCCATGTTCTCCATCCTTTTGTCTCGCTTGATCGTCCTATTGTAGGTCTTCTTCTACATATAGTAGGTCATTAGCGACATGGAAGCACCATTATTCCAGGAAATATTGGGTAATGGCCACAAACTCTTCTTCATATAGAAGGTATTGTGTCGCTAACCATTGGAATTGTGTGTTTTGTCATGATTGCAACAAGATATGATGGGGTGCAATAATAAACTTAACATTTTTTTTTAAATCATTGAATGGTCTCCTCTGTAATTCTTTCCTACTTTTTCACGTGATATCACACAGCATCTCCATGCAAAAAGAATTGTACATTGTTGTCTCTCTATCTCGCCTTGATATCTTTCTCAAACCATAGTTTTGGTATCAAGCTCCTTGGCATTGAACTGGTATATCTACCCCTTGGTATTTTACTGGTTTTGTCCATGTGACAAATAAAATCCAATAAGTAACCATGAATAATGGAATGCGGTACCCTTATCTTGTGACTCCTCTGCATCTGCTAACAATTCATTTAATAGATAGTGTGACTAGTTCATTTGAACCCTATTTGCACAAAATTTAGCTGCTACAATCGTTCCTCCAGTACATTGGTTTGGTCGCATCTTGTGCACCAACTTGGTATCTAAAACCTTAGTTGTGAACCGAATAGTGTGGTCATTAATGAAGACGATTAAAAATCCTCTGGTATATCTGGTAAAATCATACTTATATTTTATCATATTTATCATCAAAGTGTCCTAGTCTTTTTTTTTTAAATGGTGTTGGGTCTATGCCTGCAAGTGGAATCCCTATAATCACTACTATCAGCTCGACATTCACAAAAATGTTTTGGTCAAGCCATAGGAAGTCATCGTGGAATTATACCAACAACTGTTTAACACATGTATTGACCTTTGTGCTCTAACTAAAATGTGACATAGACATTAGCGATAGTAAACCTGCTTGGTCCATTCCTCTTTCCCATTCCATTGGAACTAGGTGCTTCGGGCCATTCGGTGTATCTTATACAATAACCATGTAGTTATTCATGTCCAACTCTGTAAATTTATGTATGTCATGATGGAAAAAGGTCCACTTCTTGAGATTTAGAAGTATGTTCTACGATAGTCAAATTCCTTTAGGTACAGTTGGTGCTACTAGTGGGTACCGTGCATTCTTTAGAAATCTAACCTTAGGCACATCATCTTGTTAGGGTGGAATATATAGCTTGGTAGCATAGTCACAGACCCAGTTTCTTCCTCCTCCTACGATGGTGGTGGTGCTTTCTTCTTGTGGTTTCCAGAGCGCTTTCCTATTAATGAGATAGGTGGGTATGGTCATAACCTTACTGTAGGGATGAATGGATTTTTCTCAAATTATTCTGTAGCCATGGCATGTGGTGGAACATATTTGACAGTGTTTTACATAATAAGAGTTTTTTATGTGATCACGACAGCATATTCTGCAATTTTTCTTGTACTGGAAATAGAAATAGACATGCTCTGCAGAAAAATCACTTTGTCTCTTACAGTTGTAGACAATAATATCTCTCTCGAATGCAATAGAATGAACCAAAACTTGGGCATGAAGGTGATAACGTCTAGCCATTCATTCTGTCATTCCTCCACACGAATGGTAAATTAATGAAAATTTAGTTGTCATTTCCATCACATGGGTTGATCATTCAAATGATTATTAGGAAAATTGTAAGCATGTAGCCACTTGCATGTCACAATAGTGGTAGTTATTGTGAAATAAAGAAAGAAGTGATACAGAAGCAGACCACTAAAATCTCTTAGGATTTTGAATTAATTACAACTATCTGTCATTTTTTGAGACTCTAATTTAACTTGCAATGTCTCAGTGCTCTTCTTGTGACATGTACCCAACCTTCGACATATTTCTTCCAGTGTGACATACAGGTTGTATTCACCACTCTTTTGCATTTGCAACAGATGGATAGTTTATGACACCTTTTGGTTCTTCTTATGGCAAGTCGTATCCTACGAAGAAATCACAACAAAAAATTTCATGTTTTTTTATTTTATTTTATGCTCTCTTTTCTTTTCCCTTTCTTTTCTCTTTCTCTTTTACTTTTCTCTTTTATTTTTTATTTTTTATTTTTTTTTGCCGGCCAAGTCATGGCTATCCTGATAAGGCTTTAGTAGAATTCCATTCACCAATCCTCTAATAGGTGTTCCATGTAACTTATGTAGTTTCAATACGCCTCCATCAGTGATATGCATTATAATATATTGTCCTAGCTGGTGTGTTTTTAGATTATGCGGATGCTTTAAAATTTTACTATCATAGATAATAACAAGTCCTCCAACCTGAAATCCCTTATTTTTTATGTGGAAATCGTACCATAATTTTTGTCATTCTTTCTCAACATTTTGATGATATCCAGCAACAAAACGATCTTCTTCCAACTGTATCAGTTGCGACAGTCTTTCCTCAACAACACCAACATCTAACATATCCATGATCACACCAATACTTAGGTTGGGTACAATGTATTCCATTGACATCACAACTTCTTGTCCATACACCAAGTGAAATGGAGTTCGGCCTTTCAACTTCTTACAGGTCATGCAATAGGCCCATAGTACTGCAAAAAATGTATGACCACAGTCATCTCTTTGGACATTGCAAATATTTGTTAACACATTCTCAAGGATTCTGTTAAATGCTCTGACAACACTATCCACTTAAGGGTGATATCATGTTGTCTTTCTATGTTGGATTTGGAATTCTTCAGTTAATTATTCAATAAAGTAATTGAAAAAATGTGTACCTTTTTCACTTATCAAAATTTTTGGGCATCCAAATCTAGTCACGTCATTTTCAAACAAAAACTTAGCAGCAATAGTAGCAGTACAATATTTTACTAGAGTTGCTTCGACCCATCTGGTCAAGTAATCGGTTGCATTAATAATATATCTTGCACTTGCACGCTTCCCTGTTGGACTAATAGGGCCTACAAAATCAACAACCCATTTGTCAAATGCCTACAAAGTTATTTGGGGTACTAATGGAATTTGATCTCATCCTGACGGATTTCCAAATCTTTGACATACATCACAACTTGCTTTCTCCCTCCTTAACCAAATTAGAACTTGCTTTCTTTCCTGTTGTATTTAAGTTTTATTTTCCTTCTTTTGGAAACTCTACTTTTACTTGATTTTCTGTCGTTTCATGCTTTTCATTGTTTCCTTCTTTTCTACCACTTCCTTACTTTCTGTGCTTTCCTAATTTTATGTTTCCTTCCATATTTTTAGTGTATTTCCTTATTTATTCTAGTTTCCCTTTTGTTTGCAAGGAAGATCAAAAGGCCCACCTAATCCCTTGTGTGTGCTCTTGGGCCACCTATGCATTTCCAACTCATCACACAATTAATTAATAGTTAAATATTCAAACTAAATGTTATATTCTTCACCAAAGTTTAATTTAATAAACTAACTAATCTATAGGCCAATAATCAATTCCTAATATATTAATTAGTTAATTTACTATTAAACCCATAGGAATATAATGGTATAGTGGTTTCTTTGTGATGCTACCAAAATGGGGACATGACAGCCCTCCCCTCCCAAAATTGCTTGTCCTCAAGAAAGAAATCAACTCCAACCATACATAAATCCAACCAATGACTTCACTCCTCAATATATGTTGATGACTGATTAGCATTGGAATTATCAATCCCAAGCTAAGTGTCAAATTTCCATGATACTTCTACTTCACCACTTTGATTATATCCATTCCCCCAATGACTAACTCTTCTTCCTTTGCAAAAAAAATTCCAATCCAGTTAATACAACTAAGAAGAATTCATGGATCCCATATGGGTCTAACAATTGTGAGGCATATAAGGAAACCATCCTTACACTATGTGGAATCCACATAAGGATTTACCTACAAACTCTGAAACCAATAAACATGGAAATGATATAGCCATCCAATGTAAGGTTTCCAATCAAGGAAACTGAAACTCTACTGCTCATAGATAGACTATTGGAAATAATGATTGTGAGGCATATAAGGAAACCATCCTTACACTATGTGGAATCCACATAAGGATTTACCTACAAACTCTGAAACCAATAAACATGGAAATGATATAGCCATCCAATGTAAGGTTTCCAATCAAGGAAACTGAAACTCTACTGCTCATAGATAGACTATTGGAAATAATGATTGGATAACACTATAGTGCCAACTTCTAAAATGTTACACCAAGCAATAAAAAAATCCCATTTCTTGCGCTATGCTCCTCCATACATCGATGGAGATTAAAATAATCCATCAAATCCTGGATCCCATGGTATTTGTTTCACACCACTCATCAACACTACAACTTGTGACAATCTCTCACCCCATGGCATGCCCAGATCGTACTATCTCAATTTCATCATCCTAAACATCACTATCACCATGAAGGATTCCAGGATTCCACCATCACATTATAAGTTTATCACTCCCAATGCAAAATTGAATCTCCGTGAGTCTCTCCAACCAACTGTGAAACTCCTCATGTGCCATGTGAAAAATAGCACTGAGGCTCACATCATTGCTATCCAAATGACACTGGTAACAATCCCATGTCCATCCAATTATATTGAAGTAATCATATAGAAGCCATAGATTCCAATGCTTCTCGTCAAACTAGTAAGGTAATAGTGCGCTTGTCAAACCCCAATGTCTGACCATCAAGTCATCTATATAAATTGTGGGAGCCTTCTACTCCTCATGTGGCACCAAGAGAAAGAATCCCTTCACCCAATATTCATCCTCATGTGTCATGGTTTCCATAGGTGTGTGGGATAAATAAGAGTGAACCAATGTCATCTCCATGTTAGATGTATCCATGAAACTGGTGAATGTATGTCCTCCTCCAATGGTTGGTTCAACAATGGTGTGCTTCTCTTCCTCCTCCATGAATGTGTGAATCGTTCCAAGAGGAAACTAAAATTCTTGATCCTCCTGAAGCATTTGCAAATCAAAATGTTCCTCGTGTACCACCAGCACATGATTTTCATCCTTTGGTCCATGAATGCAATCAACCATATGAGAATTATTGTCAGATATCTGGGAGGGAGAATGTGATATTAACAAATTCTCATGAAGATGCTCAATCTAAATCTCAGATTCTTGAAGTGCACTATGAGTACTCTTCAAAGAATCGTGGGTGGAGTCTAACTCATGAGTGATATTGTCAATCTCTTATGCATACCTCAAATATGCATCATGATACATCCCCACAAGCTCGAACAAATGCTCTCTATCCGAAAGAAATTGAAAAAAATTACCTTTTATGTCTTTCATCGCTTCCTAAATGGCCTCCAAGTATTCAATGGAAGATGGATCCTCCATTGATGCATATCTCCAACGAGAATTTTACAACAATGCAGTAGTATCATGTACAATGTTCAAGGCCTCATGGATATTCCTTTCACTCATCTTCAAAGGCCTTGTAGTAAAGTGTGGTTATTGAGGATAAACATCTTCTTCTTCCTTGTTTGGATCAACTTAATGATGAATATCGTGTGGTGGTTGGGAATTTTTCCTTGTTCTACCTATTTTGTTGTAATTTCTTCATCTTCAAGCTCATGGAAATTCTCTCCTACAACAGGATCCTCCAAATTGATCTCTATGTCACCAACAAAGAAACTTACGCACCCTTCAGTGGATGCACCTTCTTCGTAGCCCATTTCCTCACAAAGAATGTTGAAGTGTTTCTTTTTGGATGAACCAAAGAAGAATTATTTGAAATTTTTTAGTCTAAATGGTGTAGATATGGCCTCCATCAACTGCTGCAAATGATTCTCTATCTCTTGAGTATGATTTTCTTTTCTCCTAAATAATCTTTCCCGTTCATCATTTGGAACACATATATCTGTCATCCTTCTTCAACTGCTAGATTTATGATATTAAAAGGAGTATATTTGGGATTATTTAATTATTATGGTCCAATAGGTGTATAGGATCATGCTCTATTACCACTATAATGTACCTTTCTATAATTAAGGCACACTAGGGAAAATATCTAGAAAACACTGACTAGTTTTGGTCTAGGAATTTAAATTGAGACTCAAACACCACTGAAATCCCAAAATTTCCCGAATTGGTCTATTTATGATATGACATTGACTAAGGATAATATTCAAAAACCTAAATAGACTCCCAAATTCAAAAGTTTCACATTTACTGGGATACATCACCCTCGAAAAACCCTTTGGAAAAGCCAAAGACTTAAAGCAAAAACCTCCGGGACTTACGTGGAACCCAAATAATTGTAGTGCAGGATGGAAGAGGCTAGCCTATATCTAATCCCAACTCAATGAATAGACACTAACATAAGAGATATGGACTTAATTTGACAAAATTTGAAAGCTAGGTGGAAAATTACAATTTCAAGGAAACTCCACTGGTTGATTTCCAAACGCTTTCAAATGAATCTAAAGGGTCACTAATTTTTGAATCAAGGATTAGGATGGGTTCAAATTATCCTTATTAACCTGCATAAATTTACATAGTCAAATTTAGATAAGTGTAAATCAGGTTATTAAAACTATTATGAAACTAGTCAAGATTGGCATCAAATAAACATAGGTGAAGAAATTCGTTAAAGAGAAGGATAAAACTTCATAGCTGAAAGAAAATTCATATAATTAGAGTGAATAGGAGACATTTACATTTAATGGATTCAATTACAACAAAAAATACTCATGAACTCACCATACACCATCAATAACATGGAAAATTATAAGTACTGTAGAAAACCTTCTAACACTATCGGAATCTTCTACACTAATGGAACATGAGAACCCTTGACTGGAAGTGTATGGATGGGAACATGATGAAAATCCATGTCTATATTAGAAGATACAAATTGCAAAAAATTATGATATAATATGGTCCATAGGACATCAAAATAATTAAAAAGAAGAGACGATAGAAAGCTTCTTCTAGAAGTGATTTCTCCTTCTCAATTCTAGAAATCCAAGCAATAATTCGACCAAAGATTGATATTATACCTGAAAATTACATGAAAATACCCAAAATTAAACCTTAATTTTTTCACTAACCTCAATCACTAACTAAAGTTCTTCAACTAGATACACTGGACAGAAGGGGAACATCTCCCAACTGGTTGCAAGGGGCACATCTCCCAAGCATGAAGAAAGATCAGAGATATTCATTCATAAACAAACTAAAAATGATCTAAATATTGTTCAGAAAGGATATCATGCTTCTTTTATTAATTTTTGTGGGTTTTTACATTTTATGGACCCATTCTTTCTTGGAATGAGTTGGAGAATTATTTGGCAAATTAGTTTTGCATTTGGACCCACTTGCCTCATCAATTTTGCTCTCCTTGACCAAATTGGAACTTGTATATTTATTTAATTTCTTTCATTCCTTTCCATTTTTATTTTTCCTTTCCTACTTTTGGAAACTTTGATTTTCCTTTATTTTATGTTGATTTTCACTTTTCTGTGTTGCCTACTTTTCTGCCACTTTCCTGCTTTTGTGCTTTTCCTGCTTTTATGTTGCCTTCCATTTTTAGTGGATTTCATGCTTTATTCTAGTTTCATTTTTATTTGAATGGAAACTCAAAAGGATCACCTAATACCCTATGCAACCTCTTAGGTGCAATTATTCAAATCATGCTCAACGGATCATTAACTCTTTTGCACAAGAAATCTTCAAAATAAGTGGTTTCAAACTAAAAGAGTGAGCAGAAAGATAGTTCAGGAGAATAAAAAAGGTAGGGGAATGATCATGAATTCCTAGTTTCCTATGCACAATGTTTGTTTTCCTTTTAGGTTTCGAACATCATCCAGTATGAAATCTAATTCCATCCTCCTGGGAGTCCCAACATATGCAAACTAAAACCTTTACAATTCATTCTCCAACAACTAGTGGTGAAAGGATTGGGGTTAAGGAAACCTTAAAAGAAATGATATGAATTTATTAATCAGTATTAACAATTTTTTTATGTATGCAATATATTTGGGAAGCTCTGGGGTTCACACTACTGAAACTAGTTTTGTGGACAACTCCTAGGATTTGACTTCTGGCCTTCCCAAACAACATGAGAGGGATACAAATTGCTTGGTTTAGGAATGGAATAACTAGATTAGTAATTCAAGAGTCTATTATAACTTAAATTAAGATAAATCATTAGATTAAGGATTATTTATGCTCAATACAACAAAACTAATCAATATTGCATCAAAATCTAGACATGGTCGAATTAAATAATAAGAAGGTTGGTCAAAAGAATTTGAACTGCCATGTAAATTTCAAAGAAGATTAATTATATCATATACAACATAAATAAGTCTAAATAGATCTCATATATGTCTTAGGAAATAGTTTTGATGATCAATACATTAATATAGTGAAATTGGAGACACTATTCACTTGAGAATTGGAGAATTCGATCTCTGGCTTCTTCAATCAACTGGAACAATCCTAGATTTGATCAATAACCTGAAAATAAGATCAATTGTTAAGACCGGATATATTCATCATATCAATGGAAGTAGGGGCACATCTCCCATATTGACTAGGGGAACATCTCCCAAGTCTTTAGTAGCACAATGCTCTCAGATCAATTCACAATCTGTCAAAAAATGGGCAAGTGATGTGCACTCCTTATTTTATAGAATGGGGATGAATTGGTGATAAAGTTAGAGAGGATAATGTGCCATAATGGATGGATAAAGTTTCCTTACTTTCATGATTTAATTTTTCCCATCTTCCTTTAGCTTTTGCTGCTTTGCTTTCATGCTTTACTTTTTTCCTTATTGCTTTAACTTTTCCTGGTTTTGCTCTATTTTTTCACTGCTTTTTCCTATTTTTATGACTTTATCCTTCTTTTTCTTTCTTGCCTTAGATTTTCCTGCTTTTTCTTTGCTTTTCACTGCTTTTTCCTACTTTCCTAACTTATCTTTCTTTATTCTACTTTATGCCTTATCCTGCTTTATTATATTTTATGCCTTTCTACTTTTATCTTTTCTTTCCCATTTTTTCTTGCCTTAATTTTTGTATTCCTTCTTTTCTCAACTTTATTGTCTTTAACTGTTTTTGGCTTTCCTTCTTATGCAAGCTATCTTTTGGCCAACCTTTCCTCCAATGCACCCTTAAGGATTATTTCTCTTCTTATTTCGTAATAAAATAGTTATTTATTAACTTAAATCCTAATAAATGCATCTTCAAATTTTATTCAATAAATTTGATATCTCCTAATTAATTAATACTTTGAACTTTCAAAATTAATCCCAAGACATTTAATTTTCTTCTCCTCAACCCAAGGGATTAATTGGGTCAAGAACTTAAGCCCTGAATCATTCACGAGGGGACATGATAGTCCTCCCCTCCCAAGATTGCTTTTCCTCAAGCAATTTCAAACTTGGATGTTGTAAGATGTCTTATCCTTCCCAAGTGCCATCCTCACTAGGAATTCCTTCCCATTGCACTAAATTCTCCTTAATGATTTTGCTTCTTAGCTTTTTTTCTCTAACCTCTAAGATAATATTTAGAAGAAACACCAAGTTCCCTTCATCATCTAAGGGAGGTAACTCTTTTGAAACATTCACTTGATGACCTATTTCCTTCTCCAAACAAGTCACATGAAAGACATTGTGAATTTTACCTCCTCGAGGAAATTCTAGCTCATATGCCACCTCACCAACCTTCTTCAATAATTTGTATGGGACATAGAACCTTGGTTGCAACTTCTCCGATCTGTTAGACTTCAAATAGGATTGTCTATAGGGTTGTTTCTCTACAAATAGTTTCTGTCGTATTTTGTTGTCAACAAGTTGTCCTTGAGAGTTCTAAGTATGTCTTGACTCTCTTGTATCCAATCCTTTTCCTTCTTTGTCTTAAAAACACCAAATATCAAATCAAAAAAATTAAGCACATCATAACTATAAAGATATCTAAATCGGGGAATTCCAATGGAAATATGGAAAGTAGTATTATAGTAGAATTCACCCAGATGAAGCCAAGGTGTCCATGAATTTTGTTGCCTAGTAACATAGTTTATCAGGTACCCTTCAATCCAGTACTTCACTCTCTATGTTTGGCCATCATTCTGTGGATGGTATCTCGTACTCATGTTCAAACTTGTCCCCACCAACTTGAACATTTCTTTCCAAAAATTGCTAGTAAACTTGTTATCTCGATCATTGATGATAGACTTTGGCATTCTGTGAAGTTTGAAGACTTCTTTAATGAAAATTTCATCCACTTGGATGGATACAATAGTGGTTGTGACAAAATAAATGTGCATGTTTGGTCATCCTATCAACCACAACAAAAATACTATCTTTACCTTGGCTTATAGGGAGTCCAGTGATGAAATCCATTGACACATTTTCCCATTTAGCTCTTGAATGGGAAGAGGGTGAAGGATTCATGTTGGATGTGCATTTTCTACTTTGTTTTAATGACATGATTCACATGCTCCAAAATAATCCGTTACTTATTTCATTAGGCACTTCCAAGAGAACCTTTCCCTCACCTTCTTGTATTTCTTCACAAATCCTAGATGTCCAACTAGGGGGGCATCATGGGAAGCCTCTAGGATATTAGGCTTGAATGATGATTATGGAACTAGAAATATTCTATCATTATGATAGATGATACCATTAAGGATACTGAAATCATCATCATGAATTTTTCCATCAAACAAATCCCAAGCAAACTGTTTCTTTTCATATTGAACTCCTAACCGTGCTTTCCAATCATTATGAAACTTCATCAAAGGAAGTATTGGTTTTCTAGACATGGAATCAACTACAACATTCATATTAAACTTCTTGTATTAAATGTCAAAGCCGAATGCTTGGATATTACTCACCCATTTATGTTTCCTATCATTCAACTCCTTTTGTGATAGGAAGTGTCTCAAGCTATTGTGATCAGTTTTGATGATGAAATTATTTCCCAGAAGATACTATTTTAACTTGACTAGCGCATGCAAGATGGATAGCATCTCTTTGTCATAAACTGAATCTAGCCTCTCATGAGGCTACAGCTTCTTAATTTCATATGCTATGGGATTCTTATTTTGAATCAATACAGCTCCAATCCCATTTCATGAGGCATCACATTAAAGAATAAAGGTTTGAGAAAAATTAGGAAGTGAAATAACAAGACAAGTACTCATTACCTCCTTCATTCTTTTGAATTCCTTCTCTGCTTCTTATGACCAACTAAAGGATAATTTCTTTGTG
This sequence comes from Pseudotsuga menziesii, assembly GCA_001517045.1. Lineage (NCBI taxonomy): Eukaryota > Viridiplantae > Streptophyta > Pinopsida > Pinales > Pinaceae > Pseudotsuga > Pseudotsuga menziesii. The sequence continues at coordinate 282,392 of LPNX010287700.1, read as the reverse complement.
AGATATGTCAAAGGAGATGAGATTTTGGAAACCCCTTAACAAACTTTCGGTAGTAAGTGAAAAATCCAATGAATCCCCTCAACTCAATGATATTCTTAGGACTTGGACAATCAAATATAGAAAGAATATTTTCCATATGCACTTTCACTGCTTGTCCAATCACATAACCGAGATAAAGGATCTAAGTAATTTCAAACTCACACTTAGAAAACTTAGAAAAGAAGGATTAATATACCAACATTTTTAGTACAACATCCAAATTGTAATATCCATGATCTAATTCATATCTGAAATATTAACTCTTACCATTGATATTATCAAAAGTGGGATAAAATTTTACAAGAGGATTAAGCACTTTCTTCAACAAGGAAAAAACACAGGCAATAATGACATAAAATGAGAGTTGAAGAGGATTAAAGAGAGAAACCAAAGGAAATGTTTGGATACTGAAAGTTCATATCCCTAAGCACCTATATGTTGGTACCTTTTAGGTTTTGAACATCATCCAGGATAAAGTTTACTACCAAGCTTCTGGGTGCTTCAACCAATGCAAACTGAGATCTTAACAGTCAATTCCAAGTAACCTGGAGGCTAAGGAAGGCTTATGGAAGTTATAAGTCTCTATTTTAGGATGCTAATTGTTAGCACTCAGAATTGTACCCTAGGTTGTGGAAGGTAAATCCCAAGGTAACAGAAAAACCACTTTAAGAGAGGGAGTTGGCTTCTTTCTTTCTAGAGAGGGATCTCTCACGACTTTTTTAACAGGGCCAGATATCAAAATAAAACAAAATTAAGATTGAGTTTTGTTATATTTTTATCATTCAAGATAGAATTATATTAGGATCTTTAACTGAGAGAATAACAAGCACAACAATCAAACACAAGAGAAAATGAACACAATAATTTTTCCTCGAGGAAACCATAAATGGAGAAAACCCTGCAACTTCCTCAAAGGTAGAATCAGCACTAAAAGTAAAACCCCAAAATAGTAAGATGATCTCTCGAGCTTGTTATCTCTCACACACTTGAGAGATCTTCTCTTGTATCACTCATGCACCCTAGTGAGTGAGTGTGTGTGTGTGATAAATAGAGAGGCTCACTCTCTATTTATATTCTTTCGTTCACTTAATGCCCACTCCAACATGTAGGCCTCAGTTAAAAATTAATCACTAGAGACGACATCTCTAGGAGAGTCTAATAACCCTAGTGCCCCACAAATTGTGGGGACTTTTCCTCGACTTACAATAACTCACCTAGGGCCTACTTCTCTAGGATAGTCTAATAACCCTAGGGCCCCACAACTGTGGGGACTTTAACCCTTGTACAATAGGAGGGTTACCCACAATGACTTGACATGACTTTTTTACATTATTGAATCTCCCGATAGGAATATAGGGGCATGACATGACTCAAATACATTACAGACACTTCATGGAATAAACATTGGAGTACAATACATAAGATATGCAAGTGAATACATTCTGAAGTTTCAAATACATTAACACTCCCTCTTAACTAGGAAGGTATTCTCTTGACACAATTTATCAACACAAGTCTTCTTCTCTATATCATATGGATCATCATTTATTTCTCATCATCTTCATCTTCAATTCATCTTCATATGGATCTGGATCATCACTCGATCTGGATCATCATCACTAGATCTAGATCATCACTCGATCTGGATCATCATTGCTGGATCATCATCAGGGGTGCTATCTCATGATTCTTCTTGTCACAGGAAGTTCTACAGAGCCAGCCCTTTTTCATGTTGTTTGTATTCCTAGCCTCCATGTAGGTATTCTTTAGCGCTTATATCTGACCCTAAGTCAAAATGGCCTGCACTCACATCTGACCATGAGAGGAACACATCCAACACCATGTCAGAAAGGCACAACACTTACATTCACCAGCATGATAGGACACAACTGCTGTCATTTGTGAAAAGGAATGGCACTCACATCCACCAACATGGTAGGACACACCTACTACCATCTGTGGAAAGGCACAGCACGTACAATCACCATCATGGTAGGACACACCTACTACCATCTATGAAAAGGCATGACACTCACATCCACCAGCATGGTAGGACACACCTACTACCATATGTGGAAAGGAAAAAAACTTACAATCACCAGTATGGTAGGACACACCTACTACCATATGTTAAAAGGATCAGCACTCACATCCACCAGCATGATAGGACAAAACTACTATCATCTGTGGAAAGGCTCGTCACTCACATCCACCAGCATGATAGGACACAACTACTATCATTTGTGGAAAGGCCTTGCACTTACATCTGATCATGTGGGAACCAATCCAATAGTCATATCAGAATGGCCCTCAGCCCCAAGCTAAGGATTCCTGGTAACTTACCAGGTACCTCCATTCTCCCAGAGATTGGCATTCAACACTTATATCTGATCATGTAGGAACCAATCCTACAGTCACATCAGAATGGCTCAGCACTCATATATGACATGGAAGGAACCAATCCTCTCACCATGATATAATGGCTCATCCCTTACATCTAACCATGGAAGGAACCAATCCTCTCACCATGTCAGAATTTCTCATGGACTCATCACTTCCCTTTGGAGGGAACCTCGATCTAGAGAACACCAAGCTTCTCCCTGAAGTACTCGAACTTCACTCTGGTCATTTCTAGCAAAGAATCATATCAGGTCTGATTACATCCAAGGATAACCTCCAAGCTTCACCAGGATCGAGGACAACCTACAGGACCGATTACTTCTAAGCAACCTACGAGTTTCGCCAGGGCTTATGCTCAGACAACTTGTCTCATTGGCTATGCTAGAACTCCCTCTTTCGAGAGATCTTGATCTGGACCACATACTGGATTTTCACTGCTCCTCTCTGCATCATACAAAAATGCAAGTCATATCAATCAAATCAAATAGTAGTTTTCAAAAGAAACATACTACCTCCCAAATAGCAAGTGGAAACATATTTTTCCTCGGCTATACTAAGTGCCACACAAGACTGCTTCCTGCTACACCAAGAAGTTCTCTTCCTATCAATGGAACTTCCCAATTCAAATCCACATAACCTTCCAGGTTAATATTTTTATTCACCTCATACTTGAGCCCATAATAAACTGTACCCTTTAGGTACCTCAGAATATGCTTTGTAACAATCAAGTGAACATGTCTCAGATCTGTCAGGAACTGGCTCAAGGTGTTCACAGCAAAGCAAATATTTGGTCTCGTGTTCATCAGGTACATTAAGGACCCAATCATCTGACGATACATCATAGCATCAACCGAATCTGATGAAACATCGCTCAATAGCTTCAGGCTCGATACCATAGGTGTGGTCATGGCCTTGCAATCCGTCATCCTGAACCTCTTCAAGATCTCTACCTGTCATGTCCCCGGTTTTGACCCTGTTTGCATGATGTATATATTGTAATTAATCGTGGTGAGGAGCTCAAGGCAAAAGCCCCACCATCGATTTTGTTGTGTATGTTTCGGCAATGGGGATAATTGCCGGTGGCATCTCGTGCTATAAGGCACATTAGAATTCAGCATCATGTAAACCCGCACATCAATTAAAATAAACCACAACCAGCTACGGTAGTGCAACGTTGAATGAAAAGGGCATGGTTCCAAAGGATAAGGGGTGAGGGATGTCAAACCTTGGTTTATGGGGGAAAAACCCATGTTTCACCCATGTTTTATCACCTTTGTTGTTTGTTACCTTTTTTTTTTGTCTCATCCAACCTTGTCAACCTCTTTAATGCTCAGCTGGTGGTTGAGGAGTTATGGCTGAGGGCATTTATTGCTGAAGTGGTGGTGGTTGTGGGAGGCTGTCAGCCTTACCCAATTGCCCACTCCACCCACGTCTGCCCATTCTTCTCCCTCACGCACTCTTCCCTGGTCAGTTCACTCACCACGATTTGGTCTGTTGGTTCCTCATGCACAAGTTTTGGACGAATTTAGTCTCACGCAGACATTTTCTGGGCTCCACGAGTTGCTGAAGCACCCACGCACTGTAATTCGCATCCTTGCTGTTGTTGTGTTCATCCACGGGAAAAATCGGAGTTGTTTTCTCCTCACGCAGGGCCTCTACTGCTGGAATCCTCACGCAGAGAAATTGGGTATGTCTTTCCCGTGCATTTTTTTGTTGGGTGCGAGTTCTTCCTCACGCATAGGGTGTTTGGGTCGTTTTCCCATGTTGTGAGAGCCGTTCTCACTGTCATGTTTTGGGGCTGTTGTTTCCCCTGTGTTTTGTTGGCTGTTGTGTTCAATTTCGTTTTGAGCCACTATGGGTTTCCAATTCGTGGGTTGAGTTCTGTGTTTTGGGACTGTGCATAGTTGCCATTGTTTTACTCTAAAATTGGGCTATTGTTGCTGTTGTTTCCCTGGTTTGGGATGTTGTGGTTGAGCTGTTTTGGCCACCTTAGGGCCAAAACCAACTCTGGGTTGTCCCTTGGATTTGAGCTGTGCTCCTCAATGGTTTGGGGCTGTCCCCTGTTGTTTATGACTTCTTCATAGAGTTGTGAAGGGATTGTTTGCTGCTGGTATGCAGTGGATTAGTCCTTTGGACTGTGCTAGCTTGGCTTGTTTGTTGACAGCCTGTGAAACCCAGCTGTGACCGGTTTGTTGTTTATGTCCCCTTGGCTATGTATAAGCCTGCAATTGACCCTTATCCCGGAGGAATCATGCCCAGCTCGGGGGTGGCAGCGTTGCTGAGAGATTGATGAGCAAGCTGGCCTATGGTTGGGTGGAACGTTGCAGCGACGTAGCTGGTTGCGGGTGAATTCTTCACCAAGAGATAAGTCTGCTGTCTTTACTGCATATCTGTAATCTATATTGATGTTAAATGAATTATAATGAACATGGAGATTGCTGGAATGTGTGTGTTTGCTTCCGCTGTATGATTGAAGATAAATGCATCTGTGTATGCTTAATTCCAGCATTTGTTTTAAGTTTATGTTCATGGGCTGTTTGCCCGGCCGTGTTGATGTGTTCGTCGCGTCCTCTTCGCCGGTTGAGGGACGGGGACGTGACAGTATGGTATCAGAGCGCCATGGTTGCAACAATGGGCCTCTATGGGCCATGAAAGTGCAGGGACAGATGCAGAACTTCTTCTTGCCCAGCAGAAATCAGAATGAGAACTTCAAGAAAATCTCCCAAGTGCTTGAACAGTTGGGAAATCGGAGGTGGGAGTGATCTCCTATCCACCGTTGCGGAAGAGGGGATGAATTTAACGTCCGACGTTGCGGACGAATGGCTGAAGATTCCCATCCGACCGTTGCGGAAGGATTCATGGAGTTAACCTCCGTCGTTGCGGGTGGAGCAACGATCTTTCCCTCAGACCGTTGCGGGTGGCGGAGTGATCTCACGTCCGATTCGAGATCCGTCCGATCGCCGATGCCGCGGAGAGTTTGAAGATTCATCTGATCGCCGACGCGCGGAAAGAAAGCTCGGAATTTTGGCTAAGTATGGAATGGTCGGGCCGTGGAAGGAAGTGAACTTCCGTCGTTGCGAAAGACTTGGAAAAGTAAAACGTCCGCCATTGCGGGTGGCGGAGAAATCCCGCGTCCGATCCAAGAGTCGTCTGATCGCCGACGCCAAAGGGAGATCGAAAATTTGGCTAAGTGACGGAACGATCGGAAGGGAAAATGGTCCGACGCCCGATGTTTCGAGATTCAGCCGACGCCCGATGTGAAGAGTTCGTCCAAGAAAAGAGCGGATGGTTTGGAACTCTTGGAGAGCCGATACGGCGGAAGGGAGATTGGTTGGAGAGCCGATACGTCGGAAGGATTGAAGATTCCAAGGAGCCGCCGTTGCGGATGGGAAGAACTTCCGAAGAGCCGCCGTTGCAGATGGCGAATCACTTGGGCTTCCGATTGGAAAGGATGCCGACGGCCGCCGTTGCGGAAGGTAGAAGCTTCCGGGGAGCCGCAGTCGCGGAAGGGTTGGAACACCCGGAGAGCCGCCGTTGCGGAAGGCTGAGAGTTTCCGGGGAGCCGATTCAGTGGAAGATAGGACGGTCAGGGAGCCGGTTTGGCGGAGGAAGGAATGGGAAAGGAGCCGACGTTGCGGCTGGGAGATTGATGTGGGAGCCGACGTTGCGGTTGGGAGATTGATGTGGGAGCCGATTCAGCAGCTGCGAGGTTGGTTCCGGGAGCCGATTTCAATTGTTTTTAGAAGGATTTTCAGCTGTTTTTCAGGGGAATTTCAGGGCTGAAAAAGGGAAAAATGGCAGCGGGCTAATGCGCTAGATTGCGCGAAAATTAATGTTTTACAAAAAAAAAAAAATATGGGGCAAGCCCCCTTGACCCCCGTCGTCCTTTGAGACAGTCATTCTTGAGAGAAGAAGACTCTATGTTGGGGCGATTTAGTCGAGTCTAGAATTCATAAAATATGAATGATGCAATGGAAGTGTGGTGGCTGAAAATAACATTCTCGGCCAAAATGTAGCTGTGTGTAAAATGCAAAGGTTTGCTGAAAGTCTTCATTCTTAAAAGGGGTGTGGTTTTCACATCCGAGGTCAGAATGACGCATGTAAACAGGCGTTGGAAAGCTTATCCAGCAAGGAACGAGGATAAGTGACTAGAACCTAAGCATGGATCAGCAAAGTGCTAATGATGGCCGCTGTTATCAAGTGGACAAATCTGGACAGTTGCATGCCCAGGGGCAGCGAGGACTATGAAGTCAACCAGCTGCTGCGTGGAAAAAGAATTCCATGAGAAGATGAGGGATTTGAAAAGGGAAGTTTTCATTAGACCCTATCTTGCTGATTATAACTTTGTTTCTTGAGTTTATGCTTGAAATGCATGAGGATATGTATTGCATGCATAGAATATTGCATGATTGATAAGAATATTGGAAATTGTATATGTATAATGAACCACTAATGATAATCATTGTTTTGATGTTGGCATTAGTGGACAAACCAACGATGACATGGACCCGGATGAATATGTTGCTGATGCTGATGGATGTGACCAGCAACCCTATGGAAAGGGATAAGGCAACAAGTCCATGACCAAAGTTGGTGAGCAAATTCTGCAAATCTCCTGCAAGGACCAATCAAAATGGTCATGTCAAGGGCGTAAGTAAGACCCATGCAGGTAAGAGTTGCTTATGACAGGTTCCATGGATTGGTCCAGGTAAGAGACCTCATACCATGTGAATATTGGAATGTAGAAAGGTGTCATGCCTATATATGCTAATGATATTGATTATAGTAATGCATCCTATATGAGGTAGTCATGGTTAGGCCATGGTATGGTTGAATGCATAGTATTCCTGACTCAATGCAAGATAGCATAGATGGATAGGCCTTAGAAATATTTTATGAACCTTGTTGTTATGCATTGAATGTATGCATATGAAGGGGATGAATGACTAATTGCATGAGCATAGGTGCAAATGTTGTGATGCATTGCACGAATGCATTGAGATGAATGCATGTGATATTATGGATAATTAATGGCTGAAATGGTGAATTAATGATAATTCTGGAACTGTTTCGAAGGTTGTTATGAATGCAGGATAGTCATGATCAATTGGCTGCCAGAAATGCTCTATTGAAGAGCAAGGTGGTATGAATGATACGCTTGTGAAGTAAGGGTATCTAAACCTTTATTAAATTGCATGAATGATATGACTATACCTTGAAATGTTAGTATGATAATGCTTGCATGAAGTACATGAGCTTTGAGAACACTGATGTGACTAACCTTTGAAGTATTTGAATTTTATAAATTCTGAAAATGCTTCAGTGATGGTTGTAGCAATGAGATAGTATATGCATACTTACCAAGTGTTTGGTTGATGGAAGCTCATGTTTCAGGTAGATTATTTTGAGAATGGCATTGAGAGGTAAGGTCCTGACCAATGCTAGAATCTACCATGTAAAAGAGCTTGTTAAATTTGAATTGTGAATTTCAAATATTGCTGACAACTGCTAGTCACTATTGGCTTGCATAAGCTTGTGTTTGGATGTTTGAAGCTTATGTTTCAGGTAGATTATTTTAAGCACGGCATTGAGAGGTAAGATCCTGACCAATGCCAAAATCTACCATATGATATGCATAATAGGTTGTTAGGATTCGAATTGTGAATTTCAGATTTGAGAAATTGCTGACAACCACTAGCCATTGTTGGCTCACATAAACTTGTGTTTGGTTGTTTGAAGCTTATATTTCAGGTAGATTATTCCGAGAACGGCATTGAGAGGTAAGACCCTGACCAATGCTGGAATCTACTGTGTAAAAGAGCTTGTTAGATTTGCGTTATGAATTTCAAATTTAAGAAAATGCTGACCACTTATAGTCACCATTGGCTTGCACAAGATTGTGTTTGGTTGGTTGAAATTCATGTTTCAGGTAGATTCTTTCAAACATGACAGTGAGAGGTAAGTCCCTGACCACTGCCATAATCTACCATTTATGAGAAGAAGTCTCATGGTTGTGAAAATTAGTTGGTACGGGTTGTTAAATTTGAACTGTGGATTTCGGATTTAAGAGGTACTAACGGCTACTAACCATTGTGGCTTGTGTGAGATTGTGTCAGGAGGGACACATGGTAAGTGGGTATTCATGTTATGATTGTAATCATAAATTATAATGGGCATAGTAATGCTTCTTACAAGAGACCCACAATTGAGCAAGTCAATTTCTGTAGTAGAATTTCAAATTCTTATTGAATTTGATTGCTAATGTCATTACTGGGTTATGAAACGATCAATTGGATTGTGGTATCAGGTGATGATTAACTGTTTGGCTATTTGATGAATGTGTCAGGGGTACACACTACAGGAAGATCATGTGTGATGACCTGCAAGAGCCAAGCTTCATGGGAAGGTTTTCCCTTATCTTGGAAATGGGGTTCAGGTGAAACTCCATTAGACATTTTGAAAATGTCTCATCTGCACTGCATGTTTGGTGATAACATGAGTGAGATGGTTTGGATTATGTCAGTGAGATGTGTGTGGATATGAAATGTAAACAGGAAACAGGGATGGGGCCTTGGTTTGCTTAAACCTGGTGATTGGAAACCAAACAGACAGAGCTAGAGGGCTAGATTTCTTCTCCACAACCCCGGGATAGCACTAGAAGGGGATGCAGGGCCTGAGGGACTGTGTAGCAGAGAAGGGACTGATTCCTTGTGCTGGGTGTGTGTGTGGATGTTATAGAAGTCAGGCTAGTTATGGTGTAGGTGTTCTTAGCTCTGCAGCGAGCTCACCAGCTTAGCATTCAGTTTTCCCAACTCCTGGATGGTGCCTAACAGATATAAAGGCATGCTGCGACGGAAAATGGATAAGTGTTCGGTAACCCTTTGCTATGAATATGCATGTTTAATTATTAAATTGTATATGCAGAACATGTTTTGATTTATTTCCATGATGAATGATTGCTTGAGTATGCATAGGGCCTGCATGGCACACACCGGGAATGGGTGCACACTTTTCCGATGTCGAGTCATGAAAGGGTTTTCAATATTGATTACACTCTGGGGAGTGGACGCACTCCTGGTGTCTCAATATTTGATAGTGAATGATATGAAATGTGATTACAGTCTTAGAGAAATGATGCTGATGAATTTGCTTGTATTGCTTGTGTTGCTTATGTTGACAGGCCAAAGGTGAAGGTAAATGGTTGATATAAGTGTATGTTGGTATAAGTGCATGTCGATATAAGTGTATGTGTCATTGTTGACATAAGTGTATGATGGGCTGTGATATGCCTAAGGATCCATAGTAGATCCTAGACCTGGAAATGGTCATGATAAAGTTCCAAGCCCAGTTGACATGGTTATGTACTAGCTGGACATTAATTATTTGATGTTGTGGAACAGCCGGCATGCTGACCTAACATCTGAGTCCATAGGTGATCCCAAGGCTTGCAAAGCGAAGCAGGATCCTGTGGACGAACGAGGAAACGTACCATACAGATAAGTATTGGATTATTTTGCTTATGAATATACATGTGTATATGATTTGGATATGATGTCTGAAGCTCTTGTTTAAGAGGTAAAATTAATGAGAATAAACTAAACATGTGAATCTATTCAATGTTTGGATATAGGTATCGCTGGAAGCGAGGACTGTGAGAGCATCCTAGAGGTGCATGTGGACATGTGACTGTCCTGGAAAGCTCGGAACGAGCAGTAATGAAAAAGGTGCTAGTAAGACGGGGGAGTCCTAGCAGCCGAGACAAACCATGTGGAGAGACCCCATGGTTTAGAGGTCTGGAATAGACCAAAGACACTAAGTGTCATGACCAAGAAGGATTGGTCCAGCATTCACGGTGAAGTGAAAGAGGCTGAGAGCATGAAAAGCCACTGCGGTGATGTGGGTTCCCAGATGGAACAACACAAAGAGGGGAAAAACTCTTACTGCTCTCTCTTTCCTTTTGATTATATATATGTTTATGCATTGTGAAAACAAAAGATTGTTGAATGCATGTATGATTGAGAATGAAATGTGTGTATTTGCTTAAGCAAATTTGTGAATGCTGGAATAGTTAATTCCCTGCCCAGGAATGGACATGAAGGAGCTCATGTGCCTGTTGGGGAAAGGCATGAAAAATATGAAAGTTTCCTTAATGGAACTTGGACTGTCATGCCAATTGGGTAATTAAATAACTGATTTTGATATCTATAATATGCTTGGTCTGATAGAATTTCAATGGTGCATTCCACAGGTGAGAAAAGTGAAACCAGGTGGTGCACATTGATTATGGCAGCATATCAAAAGTTGTTGGACTTGGCTAGAAGTCTCCTTCAAGTGATTTCCAAGACCCAAGAGAATCTTGGGGAGATGCTCAGGATACAGAAAAGGCAGAGTGAAATGAACCACCAGATTTTGCAAAGACTCTATTGGTTTGCAAAGGGAGGTGAAAAGCCTTCTGGGAGCAACCGGGAAAGGAAAGGAAGGTGGATCAGCGATGGGACATTTGTCCAAGCGACCCGATAAGAAAAGGTCCAGGCATGAAGGCTCAAATGAAATTGAGCAGGTAAAGATGAAGCAGCCAGTGAGATGCTGGAGATGCGGAGGACATCATTTACGCCGGGACTGCCCAATGAGGGAACAGGATGAAGGCAATGGCCACAAAGTTCCTAGACTTCGGGATCAGCAAGAAGCTGAGAACCAGCAGGAAAATTCCATGGAAGCCGAGAGGCTTGGTCTTGAACGTTCAAAGTAGATGATTGAACGTGCTATAGATCTGCAATTTTGAAATTTTGATGTGCAACTGTATATGTATTGTACATATGTAATGGAACACCGAGGACGGTGTTTTTCCAAGGGGGAGGGTAATGTCATGTCCCCGGTTTCGACCCCGTTTGCATGATGTATATATTGTAATTAATCGTGGTGAGGAGCTCAAGGCAAAAGCCCCACCATCGATTTTGTTGTGTATGTTTCGGCAATGGGGATAATTGCTGGTGGCATCTCGTGCTATAAGGCACATTAGAATTCGGCATCATGTAAACCCGCACATCAATTAAAATAAACCACAACCAGCTACGACAGTGCAACATTGAATGAAAAGGGCATGGTTCCAAAGGATAAGGGGTGGGGGATGTCAAACCTTGGTTTATGGGGGAAAAACCCATGTTTTATCACCTTTGTTGTTTGTTACCTTTTTTTTTTGTCTCATCCAACCTTGTCAACCTCTTTAATGCTCAGCTGGTGGTTGAGGAGTTATGGCTGAGGGCATTTATTGCTGAAGTGGTGGTGGTTGTGGGAGGCTGTCAGCCTTACCCAATTGCCCACTCCACCCACGTCTGCCCATTCTTCTCCCTCACGCACTCTTCCCTGGTCAGTTCACTCACCACGATTTGGTTTGTTGGTTCCTCACGCACAGGTTTTGGACGAATTTAGTCTCACGCAGACATTTTCTGGGCTCCACGAGTTGCTGAAGCACCCACGCACTGTAATTCGCGTCCTTGCTGTTGTTGTGTTCATCCACAGGCAAAATCGGAGTTGTTTTCTCCTCACGCAGGGCCTCTACTGCTGGAATCCTCACGCATAGAAATTGGGTATGTCTTTCCCGTGCATTTTTTTGTTGGGTGCGAGTTCTTCCTCACGCATAGGGTGTTTGGGTCGTTTTCCCATGTTGTGAGAGCCGTTCTCACTGTCATGTTTTGGGGCTGCTATTTCCCCTATGTTTTGTTGGCTATTGTGTTCAATTTCGTTTTGAGCCACTATGGGTTTCCAATTCGTGGGCTGAGTTCTGTGTTTTGGGACTGTGCATAGTTTCCATTGTTTTACTCTAAAATTGGGCTATTGTTGCTGTTGTTTCCCTGGTTTGGGATGTTGTGGTTGAGTTGTTTTGGCCACGTTAGGGCCAAAACCAACTCTGGGTTGTCCCTTGGATTTGAGTTGTGCTCCTCAATGGTTTGGGGCTGTCCCCTGTTGTTTATGACTTCTTCACAGAGCTGTGAAGGGATTGTTTGCTGCTGGTATGCAGTGGATTAGTCCTTTGGACTGTGATGGCTTGGCTTGTTTGTTGACAGCCTGTGAAACCCAGCTGTGACCGGTTTGTTGTTTATGTCCCCTTGGCTATGTATAAGCCTGCAATTGACCCTTATCCCGGAGGAATCATGCCCAACTCGGGGGTGGCAGCGTTGCTGAGAGATTGATGAGCAAGCTGGCCTATGGTTGGGTGGAACGTTGCAGCGACGTAGCTGGTTGCGGGTGAATTCTTCACCAAGAGATAAGTCTGCTGTCTTTACTGCATCTCTGTAATCTATATTGATGTTAAATGAATTATAATGAACATGGAGATTGCTGGAATGTGTGTGTTTGCTTCCGCTGTATGATTGAAGATAAATGCATCTGTGTATGCTTAATTCCAGCATTTGTTTTAAGTTTATGTTCATGGGCTGTTTGCCCGGCCGTGTTGATGTGTTCGTCGCGTCCTCTTCGCCGGTTGTGGGATGGGGACATGACACTACCGCATACTTCCCTTGTCCCAGGGAGATTCTACCACACCTCCATTCCTAGAAAGTAGTTCATCATATCCAAGTCCTTTATCTCGAACTCGGCAGCAAGTCTCCTTCTTGCAACTTCTGTCAGGAACAAGTCATCGACATATAACATGAGCATCACTGGTATTCCACCTTCAACCTTGCGGAAAAGGTTGGAATCCTCTTTACTCTCAGTAAATCCTAGAGCCATTAGTAATTTTTCCATCATGTCATACCATTTCGAACCTCAGGATCTTCTGCAGTCACTCCCTCTGAAGCGGAGCATCATTCTGCCTCTGTCTTTCATACTCTATGCTTGAAAAATTCTATACCATAGTGACAAGTAGCTTCCTCTGCTACTAATATTCTATGTATCCATATAGGATCACTGGAGACCAAGATCCTCTATCTTGAACTTTTTCAAAAGTTCTTCTCACACCCATCTGTGAGCTTTTCATCCTCTATAGAATTTCATCTTCAACCTTGTAGCAAAATTTCAGATATTCATCAAGCTCCTCATGTATGTGTTATCCCATGGGTGTCTTCTGAGATCGTACAAGGCCTTATTTCATTTGCACACAAGATTCTACCTATCATGTGTCTTCACTTCCAGTGGCTATAAATGTCTCTTCGTAGTCTATGCCTTCTTTCCATGAGAAGCCTCGTGCTACGAATCCTTCCTTGTATCCCATGATGTTTCCATCTACTGCATGATGGAACTATGAACTTCCCTTCATGTATCGATACTTCATCCTAGACATCATTCTTCTTGAACTAGTATTCCCTTTATTCTTGGTTACTTATTCATAGTTGGAAGGTTCTGCAACAATGATGTCGCTGCATTTGTCATATTATTCTTCATCTTGAACTGTCATCACTTGTTTTTCAGAACAAGTCTCATCCTTCTTTGCTTATAGGAAATTTTACGCAATCTTTCCTACAAGTCAAATGCATTTCTATGGTTAGAAACATTTCATAAGGCATATTCATAATGGAAAATTATTATGGATAAATATATGATCATGCAACTATTTTAGCCAATACAACATTCATCCATATCTCACAGAAACTTTTCTAGATGCCTTCCATCTCTACCAGGGCAACATTGAGATTTTGCACTAATCCAATATGTCAGCAAAGAGGTTTCATTCTAGATAAGTAGCAATGGAGAGTTGTATAGCACCATGAGATACTTACCCATCACATGCGTATTAGTAGTATACTGTCATTAATGCAAACATTCTATCATGCATAATACATCAACTGAATATAAGCAAATGCATAACAAAACAATATCATGAAGTGACAATGAATACTTATCTTTCCATCGTTTCATGGGTAGACTCCTTCTTGAGCCTTTAGCTTCATCATCTTCTTTCATTCATAATAACATCATTTGTTATCCAAATGATAAGATGGATAAGAGGTTCTTCAAGAGTTGAGTTCTTCATATTCCTCATCACTTGAGGTATCTTCTTTGGATGGTGAGAGCTTGATCTTCAGTTGCTCCCATCTTCTCTTCTCTTATTATGAGTTGAGCTTCTTCTTCTTCCCAGAGTCTACTAAAATTAATCACTTCCTTCTGGCACACATTCATCACATGAATGAATCCCATGATCATGGGAGGCCATTCAAGGTGGCTATCACCACTTCTGCATTTTCCACTTCTTCTTCTCGTGGAGAACCTCTTGCAATGAATAATCAAAATGCACGATATAACAGCAATATTGGAGCACAAAAGAGATTTTATTTATCATGGGCCACTTCAAGGGGGCAACCTACTTTGAGTAAGATCAATAAAAAATAACTCTTCAATGCTTTCATTAGCCTCAACACATACTTATATACTAAGTATAATCTAAACAACTATTACTCCACATGAATGTGGGATAATGCAAGCTATTAACTAGACGACTTAACAACTATTACTTACTCCCCATGCATGTGGGATAATACATCATACTAATGGGATGACTTACAAAGCATACGCATCTGACAAAATATACCGACAAAATAAAGAGGGGGGTTGACACGAGTTCTTAACACTTCTACTGCTACAAGTTGTTCTTTGATTTGAGAGACCCTCGTAAAGTATGACTGTATGGTCTCTGCATTCTGGATCTTCACATTCTACAACTATTTTCTCAAAGTCATATTCCGACTTATGTTCTTCCTTCAAATAGCTTGGTCAAGAAATCAAACATCTCTTTCGGTGTCTTTAGGGAATACACTTGTGGTACAAGTTGATCCGTGATTGAATCAACAATGATCTTCTTGGCCTTGACCAAGTTCTTCTTGTGTAAGGCTTTTAGCGTCATATCCCCCTGGAAATGGAACCTCTCTACTTATGTAGGTTTCCAATTCATTTTATTCAGAGAGATCATATACTTCCATGCTTGGAAGTTGTCAACTTCACCAATCTTATCATCAAGTTGATGTGATAGATCAGATTGAAATGAGAACCTCAAATGAAAATAGTAAAAGATTAGATCTTACCGATTTGAGGTGTCCATCCTGGTTCCGGAGCTCGCTGATCTAGGGTTTGTTAGAGAAAACCTAATTTTTAAAACTTGGAATATTTCAGATATGATTGGATAGAAAGACATAACTCTTCAAGGAAAGCTGTCCAATGTACTCATTTTCTAAAAACAATGGAGGGAAGCTCCCGGAAGAGGAAGCCCTAGTTTTCCAATTTCTTTTGCATAAATTCCTGATACTGTTTCTACAATAGATCTGAAATTATTGCTCTTCTATGTTTGAAATTTAGCACTGAGGTAGCCTAGCCTATTCCTATTCCAACACCATAGTTTTCATTAGAATTGGTTTCACAAATTGGGACTTATGAGCTTTTTCCCAAGGTGACCTGTTTCAGGACTGTTCAACATAGCTAAGTTGTACGGACTTCCACGTGTCACTGTTTTAACTTCAGGATCTGAAACTTCTACCACAGAAATTACGGTCCAGGTCCTTTCTGGAACATATTCAAAATTTTTATTTTGACCTTTGTAGCCCTAGATATAGCAATTCTCCCCAGGTGTCCTATTTAAGGATGAATCCTAGAAGAGACTGGAACCCTAACTTGGAGGAATCATATCTGCTAGAATATAGAGAATATAAGGCTGAAATTTGGATACAATGTAAATCAGGATTGTATCTTCAGCTTGTGAAAGTTTCAGCTCCTGATCCTTCTCCAATCCTAAGATATAGCGAATGTACCAAAACTTATCAGTTTTAGTATTTAGGGTTTTTCCAGCCTGGGGTCAAACTAGGGTTTGACTTTCCTGGAGTTATACCCAACCAAAAATATCGAGCCAGGTCTCTAAAATTTGATTTTGATGGAGATAAATCCTATTCCAGGCTCACTCAAAAATTCCTCTTTTGTAAGAAGCCCTAATTTCCTGCACCAAAAACTGAAAATGCCTGGAATCAAATTCCGCTTCGACAAAAAGATGCGCCTTTCAATGGAGAGTCAGCCTATCATAATTTTGTTGATGGATTGTGGAGAGAGACCCAAAAATTAAGAATCCCTAGATTCTACAGCTGCACAATGTCTTCTTCTTAGGTTAGCTATGATACTATAACACAAATTAGCTATGATACCATGTTATATTTTTATCATTCAAACTAGCATTATATTAGGATCTTTAACTGAGAGAATAACAAGCACATCAATCAAACACAAGAGAGAATGAACACAATGTTTTTCCTCAAGGAAACCATAAATGGAGAAAACCCCGCAACTTCCTCAAAGATAGAATCAACACCAAAATTAAAACCCCAAAACAATAAGATGATCTCCCGATCTTGTTCTCTCTCTCACACTTGAGAGAGCTTCTCCTATCTCACTCATGCACCCCAGTGAGTGAGTGTGTGTGTGATAAATAGAGAGGCTTACTCTCTATTTATATTCTTTCGTTCACTTAATGTCCACTCCAACATGTCGGCCTCACTTAACAATTAGTTACTAGATCCGACATCTCTAGGAGAGTCTAATAACCCTAGTGCCCCACAACTTGTGGGGACTTTGCCCTGACTTACAATAACTCACCTAGGGCCGACTTCTCTAGGATAGTCTAATAACCCTAGGGCCCCACAATTGTGGGGACTTTAACCCTTGTACAATAGGAGGGTTACCCACAATCACTTGACATGACTTGTTTACATTATTGAATCTGGTGATAGGAACATCGGGGCATGACATGACTCAAATACATTACAGACACTTCCTAGAATAAACATAGGGGTACAATACATAAGATATACAAGTGACTACATTCCATGGTTAAAAATACATTAACAAGTTTGTGGTTGAAACAAGGCAAGCATAAATTAGGCTATGGAGTCACAAATATTCATGAATTGCAAAACAGTTTGTAGGTGAATAGCTACAAAGGCAAGGTAGCACTCGGTTATAGTCATAATGTTGTTGGTCTGGAGATAAAGAAGAGAGGATGACAATCCATTAACACAGAGCACCGAATAGATGAATTCTGCATTAACCTGGTTGAAAGTATTTGTGGCCATCTAAAACAAATAGCCAGAGCATAAACATGTATGAATTCTGAACTATTACACACTAATTTCAGATGTGAATGAAAACATAATGGCAAGTTTAACAAGAATACATGCACATAAGAAAGGAAATCACAGACGGTAACGGCAAAAGAAACAGGAATCTCTACAGCAATGAACCTACATTTAGCTCTGTCATTTTTATTAAGGGAATATCTCAATTTACATAACCCAGAACCTCACAGATTCCATCCCGGTCTTACTCTATTGAGGGTATATTTATAGATTCATAGGCTCCCGATACCAACCTCAAAGCAAAGCTAAAACAATTGCAGTATTGAAATGAAAATCTTAACAAAATGCTGATCTGGAAGATTCTCCATGATCATAAACAAAACAGAAAAGCACATTGAAACGCGCATGATGGATCAGTCGGGGATTTTTGACAGCAGGGACTCATTCTCGCTTGTTGAAAATGACCAATTAGAGGATTTATGCCTGACCCGCAACAGGTTTTTTGTCCTTCCCTATATTTTACCTGTGAAATTGTTTATGGACCGTAGATATTACCTCAATATTCATTCTGGGTTGTCAATATGGAGTCTATGGAAAACAGAAAATGGGCTACAAGATTTCTCGAGGTTCAATTTGATCTTTTTGCCCCCGCCTTATCCCTTCCGCCCTTTAGCCTTCTGCACTATCGATATCTGCATGATTCATTCTCATCCATTGATCCAAGATCAATTTTGTGGGATTCAAAAGACGAAAATCAGAGTTCCAAGCTTTCATCACGAAGAACTTTATATTTCCACCCTTCTGCTTCCGCCTGTTAATGTATTTGTAACTTTAGAATGTATTCACTTGTATATTTCTTATTGTATTTCATTATACCCCGACAAAGATGTTTGTTCCTTCGATCAGGAGAGTCATTAATATAATAAATTCATGTAAATTCGTTTAGGTTAACCCTCCATTATAAGTAGGGGAAATAGTCCTCGCAATTGATTTTAAGTTAACCTGTCGTTGTAAGTCGGGGCAAGAGTCCCCACACTTTACGGGTATTAGGGTTATTAGAGTCTCCTATTTAGGTCGTACCTGTAGAGTAATTTTCAAGTGGAAAACTAGTATAAACAGAGAGTGAGACTCTTTATTTGAAACACACAGTCACTCAACTATAGCTCATGAGTGAGAGAGGAGGAGCTTGCACAAGTGAGAGAGAGAACAGTTGTCGGAGATCATCTTTGTGTCTTTGAGTTTTACTTTTGCTATTGGTGCTCATTCTATATCTGAGGAAATTTCATGGTTTTCTCCTTTATAGTTTCCCCGAGGAAAATTCTTTGTGTATCTTGTCTCTTGTGATTATTGCTGTGCATGTTATTCTCTCAGATAAGATCCTAGATCATATTGATTAAATGATAAAAATCAAACATGGTATCAGAGCTAACCTGAGACGAAGACATTGTGCAGCTGCGAAAGCTAGGGATTCTTAATTTTTGGGTCTCTCTCCACATATCATCAGCAAAAGGAGGCTAGGATAACTCTCCATTGAAGGTCGCATCTTTTTGTTGAAGCAGGATTTGATTGCGGGCATTTTCATTTTTTGACCTGTCACTGCTGCGGGAAATTAGGGATTTTCACAAAAGAGGAATTTTTGAGTGATCCCAACATAGGATTGATCTCCTCCTAAAAATAAAAATTTATATACCAAGATCGAAATTTTTGGTTGGGTAAAACTCCGAGAAAGTCAAACCCTAATTTGACCCCAAACCCAAAAATCAACACTGCAAAAAGATCAGCTCCAGATCCAATTCAGGCATATTTAATCGATAAGATATAAATATTATGTATTTCCATTTTAGTTTCTCATTAAAATATGAATGAGATAAATTTCACTGTATAGCTAAAATACAGTTGCAATGGCAACAAATGGAAATTAGGGTTTCATGCTTGAAAACCCTAAAATACTAAAACTAGTAGTTTTGGTACATTCACTATATCTCAAGATTGGATAAGGATCAGGAGCCAAAACGTTTACGGGTAGAAGATAAATTCCTTATGTACCATGTATAAATATTTTATCCTCATATTCACTATATTCAGGGAGATATGATTCCTCCCAATGAGGGTTCCAGCCTCTCCCAGGATTCATCCCTAAACAGAACACCTTGGAAGAATTGATATATCTCGAGATACAAAGTTCCAAATGAAATTTTAGAATATTTTCTAGATAGGGAACATACTTTAATTTCGTTGATAAGAGTTTTAGATCTCGAAGGTGAAACAATGACACATGGAAGTTTGTACAAGTTCTCTATTATGAACAGTCTTGAAATAAGTCACATTGGGAAAATGTGCATAAGTCCCAATTGGTAAAAACAAATATGCTCTAAAACCTGGTGTTAGAAAGAGTACAAACAAGGCTACCTCACTGCGATGTTTTAGACACAGAGGAGAAGTAAGTTTGGAGATGCCGCAGAAACAATATCGGACATTTCTGTAGAAGAAATAGGAAAACTAGGCCTTCTTGTTTCGAGAGCTTCCCTCCATTGTTTTGAGAAAAGAAGTACATTGGACATCTCACCTTGAAGAGGCCCATATTTCTATCAAATAAGAATTTTGAAATTCCAAGTTTTGAAAATTAGGGTTTCTCTATCAAAACCTAGATCACTCAGCTCCGAAACCAGGACGGACACCTCAAATTATAAGAAAGGTATAGGAGCTAGATTGAGATGAAGCTAAGGATAGAGCCAAGAGAATCATTGCATATTCTATTAAATATCATCTCATCCCTCAGTTTCATCCTTTAAGACACCAAAAGGAAGTGTTTGATGCTATGATGAAGCAATTAAAGAAGAATAAGATATTGTTATAACCACCTTGAATGGCCTCCCAAGATCATGGGATTCATTCATTCAAGGAATGTGTGCCAGAAGGAAGTGATTACCTTTAGCAGACTCTAGGAAGAGTGTACACAAGAAGAAGTTCGACTCATAATAAGAGAAGAGTAGATGGTGTTGAAATATTGTAACTTCAAATAATATTCTATATGTGTCTTTTGTGGTCCCCGATGGTCCTAACAGGAGAACCACTTGTATTATCTTGTACCCCAATGCTTCTAATTGGAAGAACTAATAAGAGTCATGAGGTTGACCCCTCAAATTGTAAAGGTGGGTCATTAGCACCCCAGTGTGGTTACTTGAGCCTACATGTGTGACTCGAGCCTACATGATTAACTCGAGCCTACATGTCAGGTGAGTTAATTGAAGTGAACGGATGAATATAAATAGAGGTGTAGCTCTCCTCGTTTGAGACACACACTCTCACTTATGTAGCACATTAGTGGAGAAGAGAAGTAGCTAGAGAAGGAGGAGGATTAGGCTTTGATCTCCTTGTTGGTTTTATCTTTTATCTTTTTGGGCATCTATATTGAGGAAGATTTTATTGGGTTTTTCCCTTTAGGGTTTTCCTAGGATAAATATTTGTGTTCCTTTTGTATGGTTGTGCTTGTCTATCTTTCAGTGATCCTATTTATATGCTTTTGTTATGAAAATGAAATGAAGTACTGATGTCTTCGCTAAGCATGTGAAAAGTTAACATGGAATCAGAGCCACCCTGAAAAGAAGACATTGTGCAGCTACAGAATCTAGGGCTTCTTAATTTTTGGTTCTCTCTCCACAATCGATCAGCAAAAGAAAGCTAGGCTGACTCTCCATTGAAGGGCGCATCTTTCTGTCGAAGCGGAATTCGATTCCGAGCATTTTCAGTTTTCGGTGGGAAATTAGGGCTTCTTACAGAAGAAGAATTTTTGAGTGAGCCCAGCATAGGATTTATATCCTCATCAAAATAAAAGTTTAGAGACCTGGATCAAAAAATTTGGTTGAGTGAAACTCCAGGAAAGTCAAACCCTGGTTTGACCCCGATCTGGAAAAATCCTAAATACTAAAACTTCTAAGTTTTGGTACATTCGCTATATCTTGACATTGGCGAAGGATCAGGAGTTGAAATTTGTAGAGGCCAAATATAAAATCTGTATTTACACTGTATCCTAAATTCAGCCTCATATTCGCTATATTCTGGGAGATATGATCCCTCCAAGATAGGGTTCCAGGCTCTTCCAGAATTCATCCCTAAATAGGACACCTGGGGAGAATTGTTGTAGCATGGGCTACAGAGGTCCAAATGGAATTCCTGAAGATTTTCTAGAAATATTGCAGCCTGTACTTTCTTTGATCCAAATTTCAAAACCTGAAGATGAACCAGTGACACGTGGCATGCCATACAACTTCACTATTCTGAACAGTCCTGTAACAGGTTACCTTGGGAAAATGATCATAAATCCCAATTGGGGAAATCAATTCTGATGAAACCTATTCTGTTGGATCAGGAACATGTGAGGTTACCTTATTACGAAATGTAAGACACATAGGAGTAGTAATGTCAGATATATCACAGAAACAGTAACAGGCATTTCTGCAGAAGAAATTGGAAAACTAGGGCTTCCTGTTCCAGGTGCTTCCCTCCACTGTTTTCAGAAAAGGAGTACATTGGACAGCTCCATTTGAAGAGATATATATTTCTATCCAAA
>LPNX010287700.1:128613-259728 GCA_001517045.1 Pseudotsuga menziesii | reverse complement strand
AAATATGGATGAATGTTGTATTGGCTAAATAGTTGCATGATGCATAAGAATTTTTCGTTATGCATATGTTTTATGAAATAGTTCTAACCATGCAACTGGTTGATTTGAATTGTAGGAAAGGTCCTGTACAACCTCCTACAAGAAAAGAAGGACGAGACTTGTTCTGAAGAACAAGTGATGACAATTCAATAAACATGAATCTGAAGCTCCCAGGGTCAGAGACACCATGATGGAAGAAAGAGCTTCAGAGAGCGGTAGATCCACATCAAAGGATGAAGAACACCATGGATATGAGAGATAACTCAAGATGAAGAAAAGAATGCTATAAAAGAAACTATGATCAAAGAATAACAGTTGATCATAGGGAATGATGTATATGATATGATTTCGAGACATAAAGGGAAGTACATAGTATCCTCCATATGGATCTACAAGAACAAGTGTACAAATAAAGGTTTGTGATTTGCCTCAGAACGAATAGACTATGACATGACATACTCTATTGACCAGTATATATCAAGCATAGAACCACCTGTATAGAATGAAGAAGGAAGATAATACTCCACTTCAGGGGGAGTGACTACAGAAGATATCCGAGTTCGACACGGTATGACATGATGGGCAGCTTCTTGATGGATTGAGACTTTACCAAGATCAAAGTGGGTTCCAACCTTCAAAGTTGAATGCAGAATACTAGGATATGTTCATGATCTGAAAAGATGAACTCATGTAAGATGTTATGATGAAAGAATACTAGAATGATGTATGGGATATAGTTCCCAAACCATAAGGAAAGAGTATTGTATCCTCCAAATGGATATACAAAATAGAGCATGCAGCTGACGAAAGTATCGAGAAGTATAAAGCAAGATTTGTGGCCAGAGGTTTCTTTCAAAGGGAATTAATTCTGAAGAGACACTTACTCCAGGAAGTAAGGTACACTTCCTTCAAAACTATCATGGTAGTTTCTTCCATGGTGAAGTAAAGACAAGACTTCCTTAATAGTATGATTGAGAAATAGTTTTACATCGAATAGTCACGAGGATTTGAAGTTGAAGCCAGATGGAATCACGTATGCAAGTTGAAGAAGGCCCTCTATGGCCTGAAGCAAGCTCCCAGAGCTTGGTATGGAAGAATAGATAGTCTCTTGTCGAGCATGGGATTTACCAAGAGTAAAGTTGATCCTAACCTTTATTTCAAGGTTGTAGAAGATGAACTTGTCATCATGTTATTATATGTGGATGACTTATCCTTGACAGGAAACGAGAGACAAATCATTGGGTCATTGATGTACTTAACAAATACCAGACCAGACATTTGTTTTGCTATGAACACCTTAAGTCAATATCTTGTTCAACCAAGATGGGTTCACCTAGTAACTGCAAACATGTGATGAGAAATCTGAAAGGGACTATAGACCTTGGTTTATATTATGATGGTAGCCATGAGTATAGATTGTATGGCTACATAGATGCATATTGGGTTGGAAGTATCTCAGACAGGAAAAGCACATTAGGTAGATGCTTTTGTTTGGGGTCTACTATGAGTTCATGGTTTAGCAGGAAACAGTCCAGTGTTTCTCGTAGCATGGCTAAAGAAGAATACATAGCAGATTGCTCTGCTAAGTTGTGAAGCCATATGGATTTGGAAACTGATATTAGGTCTCTTTGAACTAAAAATGGATACTACAATGATTCTATGTGATAACGAGAGTTGTGATAACATAGAACCCTGTGTTCCATCATAACACATAGAAATATGGTATTTCTACATCCAAGATAAAGATGCAGATGATGATGTTTCAGTATTTACACACTGTAGATACAGATGATGGTGATTCAGTATTTCTATACTGAATATAGAGATGATGATGATTTCAGTATTCCCATACTAAAGATATAGATGATGTATCAGTATTTACATACTATAGATGCAGATGATGGTGACCTGATGATGCTTTCAGTACTTACATACTGGAGATACAGATGGTGATAGTTCAATATTCACATACTGAAGATGTAGATGAAGATGGTTTAGATGATGATGCGCTGACAAAATCTCTGTCTCGGGTAAAGTTCGAACACTTTCGAGACAATCTTGGTGTGGTTTAGAAATACCTTCCCTGAAAGGGGGAGTAGTGATGTTGCATTGGGATTGTATCATCCCTGGACACTTTCCCTAAAGTGACCCGAAGACCTTGGTCTTAGAGAATGAAGAGGGATTGTATCATCCCGGGACATATTTCCAGAAGTGATGTGGTGACTTCAGTCATCGAGAATGTAGTGGGATTGTATCATCCTTGGGCATCTGCCTTAAAGTGATGCGGTGACCTCGGTCCTCGAGAATGAAGAGGGATTGTATCATCCCGGGACATATGTCCAAAAGTGATCCAGTGACCTCGGTCCTCGAGAATGAAGAGGGATTGTATCATCCTGGGACATCTGTCCAAAATAGATCCGGTGACTTCGGTCTTCGTGAATGTGGTGGGATTGCATAATCCTTGAACTTCGGTTCAAAATGTATCTGGACGTCTCAGCCCCCGTGAAAGTGGTGGATTGCATCATCCCTGAACCTCGGTTCAAAATGTATCCAGAGGTCTTGGCCCTCGTGAAAGTGGTAGGATTGCATCATCCCTGAACCTCGGTTCAAAATGTATCCAGAGGTCTTGGCCCTCGTGAAAGTGGTAGGATTGCATCATCCCTGAACCTCGGTTCAAAATGTATCCGGAGGTCTCGGCCCCCGTGAAAGTGGTGTATTGCATCATCCCTGAACCTCGGTTCAAAATGTATCTAGAGATCTTGGTCCCCGTGAATGTGGTAGGATTGTATCATCCTTGAACTTCGGTTCAGAACGGATCCGGTGACTTCGGTACTTGAGAACGTGTGTTGATCCCGTAATTCCTAGAGAAAGGATTGTTTGAGTTCCACATCTGTGTTGATCCCGTAATTCTGAAAGGAAGGATCGTTAGTAACTCTGTAAAGACCTAAATCCCATAATTCCGAAAGGAAGGATCATTGAATTGATCCCATAATTCCAATAGGAAGGATTGTCTGAGTTCCACAGATGTGTTGATCCTGTAATTCGAATAGGAAGGATTGTCTGAGTTCCACATCTTTGTTGATCCCGTAATTCCGAAAGGAAGGATCGTTAGTAACTTCGTAAAGACCTAAATCCCATAATTCTGAAAGGAATGATCATTGAATTGATCCCGTAATTCCAATAGGAAGGATTGTGTGAGTTCCATAGATGTGTTGATCCTGTAATTCCAATAGGAAGGATTGTCTGAGTTCCACAAATGTGTTGATCCCATAATTCTGAAAGGAAGGATCGTTAGTAACTCCGTAAAGACCTAAATCCCATAATTCCGAAAGGAAGGATCATTAGTAACTCCGTAAAGACCTAAATCCCGTAATTTCGAAAGGACGGATCATTGGTAACTCCATAAAGACCTAAATCCTGTAATTCTGAAAGGAAGGATCATGTTGATGTTTTGATGATGTTGATTTTTTTATGATGATGATGATGATTCTGATCGAAAGATCAGATGTTGCTGATGATGATGATGTTCTCTGATCGAAAGATTAGAAGTTGCTGATGATGATGACGTTCTCTAATTGAAATATCAGAATATGATGATGATGCTGTTGCTGACGATGATGATGTTCTCTGATCGAAAGATCAGAATATAATGATGATGATGTTTCTCTGATTGAAAGATTAGAAGTTGTTGATGATGATGTTCTCTGATCGAAAGATCAGAATATGATGATGATGATGTTTTCTGATTGGAAGATCAGAAGTTGCTTATGATTATGATGTTGCTGATGATGATGATGTTTTCTGATCGAAAGATCAGAATGCGATGATGATGATGATGTTTCTCATCGAAAGATCAAAATGTGATGATGATGAGATCCTGATGATGATTATGTCGTATGTTAACACTCAGAATGTACCCAGGTTGCAAAAGTAAATCCCAAAGGTAACAGCAAAAAACCACTTTAGAAAGAAACTGACTTTTCTTTCCAGAGAGGGATCTCTTAAATATAGATTTAACAAGTCCAGATATAAATCAACACTCGAAAATTATACAGATGGTTGAAACAATACACATAACCGTTGGGCAATAGAGTCACATATACATAAAGATATCACAAAGACATATGCGTGAGATATTATCAAAGGAAAGATAACCATTCAACCACAGTCGTTCATTTAGTTCAGGTGGGACAGAAGATATAATGAACAGTCCATCAATACAGAGCATCAAAATATGAGTTCTATATTAACTTTAGTAGAAACATTTATAAAATATCTGAAACGATGATGAGAGCATAACCAATATGAATTCTAACCATTCAACACTATGTTTCAGATATGAAGAAAACAAAATGGAGTGTAACACTGGAAGAAACAATCACAGAGGAAGATAAATACAGACTGTAATGTAAATAGCACAGGAATATCTGATAACCCACATGCATTCCACTTTGTTATTCAAAAATATATGTCTTCAAAAAAAACATTCATCAACAAGATGGGTTCCAACCCCCATCACATAAAATAAATGCAATTATATACATAAAATGATTTCTTCTTCCAAGAAGATTTATAACTGACTAACCTACTTAATCAAAGTCTTGTAACTATATTCCTAACTACTAGGAATAAACTACTTGCTTCGATCCTAACATATCATTTAATTAAAATCAACTCGATAACAAGGCCCGTCCAAACAGCTCCTCAGTGCGCAACACTTGTTTTCATGAATGAAGGATATACTTTGTTTTTCCAAATCTTTCTATGGCTCTCCATTGCTCTGCGCTTGGAATATCATACTCAATCATTTCCCGAATAGACACCTCCAGCTCCATGTACGCTTCATAAGACACAGTAGGCAACCCTCCCCTGATGACCAGGAATTTCTGTAATATCTCAAAATCTTCTGTCAGCTTATCTACGATGACTTTTCCCGTCAGCCCTTTTACCAAATCCTCAAATTTAGAATGATCCATATGGCTTTGCACCAACAGGTTGTGATAATGCTCTTGAGAAAACAGTCGTCCTTCCTCGTCCCAAAAGGAAGGAAGGCCATCTTCAAATAATTCTTTAAAAGCCTGCTTGAAATCATTAATACGTGAGATCATCTCATCGGCCTTGTCTTGTACTGTATTCATTAGATGATGTTTATGAATAAACTGTTTTGACCACAGTACCATTGCCACTCTATCTTTGACTCCTATATCTTGTAATTTTTTATATGTTAATGAATTTAAGAAATTTAATGCATTCTGAGCTGTGCCAAGGGGTTTCCTCTCTATGGTTTCATTTACTAACTTCAGTCTTTGATTGGCTAAATTGACCAATATACTTTGATCATCAATGAAGTTCAAATAATGCCTGAAATTAGTAATTTCCACGGATAATGTATCCCAAATTATGTGTTTAGCTCCCTGGAGAGGACCCTTTCCTATGTTCCTTTCTTTCAATTCATTAAATTTCTTCTGTAATTGACTTTTATCTTGTAATATCTTATTCTTATTCTCAGTCACTTTGGCTAGCTCAGATTTGATTTTTTCATTTTCCTCTTTTAATTCTCTTATCTCTTCATCTTTCAAGCTTACTTGGGACATGGGCACTAGTAAGTCATCTGCAGAAAAATCATTTAAAGGTTTTTCAATATTCACAATAGTTAACTCCTCATCAATGGGAGTCTGGGTCATTAGTTCCTCCATGATTTATTTTTCTTCATTTTGATCCCTTTTCAGCCATGAAATTTGTGCTATTAACTCATTCCATTCTGCTTGCCACTTATCCTTTTCTTCTTGTAATTTTACAGTCTTTCCTTTATACTCCACCATATCCTGATGAATCTTATCCTTCTCCTCCTGCAATGCTAATAATTCTGATGACTGGACATGTTCTATACTCGGGATTTTCAATCTCTTCTTCAGTACCTGGAGGGCGTTGTCTTTTTCTCCTAGAAGTATTTTGATTGCCTAGGTGTTACCTGTTTCATTTCCTGAGCTTACGATGTCTGCTTGCAGCTTTTTTATTTGAATGGAATTAGCCTTGTTTTCAACCTTCTCATGTTTTAATTGAACTTACAATTTGTCAACCAAAACTTGTAACTTATTAATTCTTACCATAGCATGCAATAAATCTGAATAAATAATGTCTCCCGTTTGTTTATGTAACTGTATTTTATCTGGTACACTGATCTTGTCTAATCTCACTTCCATTTCTAACACCTTCTTATCACTTACCATGGCCAATTTAAAATTATTTCTTTCTACGTCCCGGGTAGAAATCAAGGAAGTCATTGGATTATTTAGACTTCTCACCCGCGGGAGTAGATTCCTTGTTTCTTCTAGGGACTACTTTTGCTTCTCCACATAACTAGTCATGAGCTCTTCTTTAGATTTGAAAACTGGACCTGATTTTGTATTGTCTACACTTTCAAAAGAAAATTGACTCACCTGTACAGATTTTGTAGGAACCAAAGAAACTCTTTTTAAATCATCTGAAATAACTTCACTTAAAATTTTATCATCTTGAAACAATTTGGCCTTTTTATGTGAGCCGTCCTCATCTATTTCCATACTTTCAACTTTAGAAAGACTTCTTTTAACCAAAATATTAGAACCATCTGTCATTTGAGATACTGCAACCAGTCTACTACTTGTATTTTCATCAGATCCTGGAATTTCCACAAAGTAAAACAAATTGGCTACTTCATTTAGACCTTCAACAACCTGATGGTCAGATGGCTTATTTTTATTTGCTTGTTTTCTTAGGGAAATTATATGATAGGGATCATAATTGACCCTTTGCTCCCTTTGAAAATCCATGTTTTCCAACAATTTCTCTACAAACACCAGAGCACCCTTATTTTTAAAAATAAAAGAACCAACTTTAAGAGGGAACTTGATATTGGAAGATTTCTTGAAAGCCCCAAATTGTTCTTCTTCTGCCTGCAATCTATGTCTCATATATTCCAATGCAAAGATCCTGGGAGTAAGGAAAGCAGGAAGCCTATAAGGCTCTCCAGTAAAACCATATATTCTCAAAACGGTGAAGTCCTTATACAAGAACCAATCTCCAATCCTATCCTCAGGTGAGGATTGCATCATGCTCTTCATTTCTTCCAATACTCAGGGTAACACTTCATCAAACAACATCTTATATATTTCTGACATGATAGAATTTGCAAATTCAAACATGTTGATTTGCTTGGGAAAATCTAAACAGAATATTGTACTTAATAACTGCAATTCGGTGACATTCGAACATAGTAACATGTTCAGCAAATAAGTTTGAAACTTGAAAAACTTGAATTTTGGAAACTCACTCAATTGGAGATGTATAGCTTCTGCTAGATATTCGTCTAAACTTAATACATGAACTGACTGAGACTCAGAACTAATCGAACTCATTTTTAATAAGAAGCCCAATATGACTTCATTGACATGACAGTCATCATCTAGACCCAAGACCTGACAGACTAAAGACACAACCAATTGAACTTCATCCCTGAAAATGTGAACATGATATGGCAGAAAGATACCATCCAGTGACTGACCCTCGTTAAGAATACTAGACAAGAATTTACGACGAACGTCAATTTCACAATTTTTGTACACTTCAGCTAAAACAGACTCGTTTACAGACTCACGACTATCGGGGTAATTGTCGGGCAAGTTCAGGTTTTCACGGATGGCCTTTGCATCAATTTTACACAGTATCCTAGACGTAGAATGACTTACAATAACTCTCTCAGAAGAAGAATAGTTAACTACACACCACTTGGCAAACTCGGGAAAAGTCATTTCCCTGCGAATTGTATCGCCATAATATTTCTTTGATAACATATACACTTCCCACATACAAGAAAGGATCATATACTCCTTTATCCCTGTCAACCAGGTATTCTTCCCTCTCATCTAGAACTCGGTTAAACCCTTGTAAACCTTTCCCTTTATCCATAATACAGAAAAACAACGGTAATTCGGCGGATGAAATTCGAGTATTCGGGACTTACCTGCTACTGTAACCGCATATACTCGAGGTTGACTGTTAAAGGGTGGCAATCAAGTAGTCCTTTTCATTCGTCCAGCATAATAAAATATAATTCTTCAAACAACTCAACTCCACTTATATAGAAGCCCACTCCGGAGGCCCCCTTTAGCGGTTTCCCTCAAACTGCTTTTCCCCGCGGAATGCACCACAAACTGCCACGTGTACCACGGTTTCCATTCGTCTACCACTTTTCTTCTCCAACCATCGCACAAATCCATCCTCTGGATCCGTTGATGACTATCGACGCATTTTCCCTTTATTTTCCAGCCGTCGGATAAGCCTACACGTACCCATTCCGCTAAGCTCCTTCATTTTAACAAACGTGCAAGTTTACGGAGCGGACTTCACATTGATCGTAGATTTCATCGAGCTAGATTTGTGACCATTGATCTTCGTATCTTGTTAATTATTCTCCATATGTCCTTATCATCCATGCATCTTCATAGAGCGGGTATATCATAAGCCATCGATCTCCATTTCCTTGCTCTACACCGTTGGATCANATGCATACTAATGCATACTAAAGAAACACACTTTTACTTAACGGATATATTACACAAGTTGATCTTAACTAACTCCTAAGTGTCTAAATATCCTAACATTCAAGCAACCATTATTTCTCTTCACCATGGTCTCTTTGACCCTCTGCTAGGTAGAGGTGTTAACAACTGGCTCCATCTGGGGATGATATCCTCCCTGTGAGGTATCAAATAACTCATAGACCAGGTGCCTGTCTTTAATATTTCCTAATAACTTCCAGAAAACTTGTCTTTTGTTTTTCGTAGATATATATATATTTTTTTAAAAAGGAATGGCATGCCTCCTGAATCTTAGGGCCTTCACCGCGGGCTTCAAACACATTCGGCCTACCTTTTGTATTGACTTGTAAAGAAAAATAAATATTTACAGGCTATAATACAAGTTTTACCCTCCTCCTTAGGATAGGTAATGTTTCAGATACCTTCCATTAATAGGGTTACTATCCAGAAGAACCTCGTTCGGATATTCTAAGAGAACTGCATTTTGTCCTCTGTAGCCAGCAACAACATATGGACCTACCCACATATGATAAAATTTCCCATGTTTGTCTTCTTTAGGAGCATCCCACTTCAAGACCAAATCATCAATATGAAATTGTTCTTCTTTGATTCTCCTATCAAAAGTATTTTTTTATTTTTTCCTGATGTAACTGCACTTTATCGTAAGCCTTATTCCTTCGCTCTTCCAGCTCAATAATCTGATTTATCCTCCTTTTCATGTGATTTGGTTCTTCTTGATGCTCTTGGAAATATCTCATAACTGGAACAACTAATGATGCTGGAAAAACAACTTCAGTTCCATACACCAGTTGGAATGGAGACATGCCAATTTCCCTTTTGGTACTAATCCTGTCAGCCCATAGAGCATATTTGAGCTTGGTGTGCCATGATCTTTTATTATCTTCCAATAGTTTCCTGATGATCCTTACTAAGCTTTTATTTGAAGATTCAACTAACCCATTTCCCCGCGGATAATAGGCAGTTGAATGATTGAGACTTATATGATATTTGTGACAGAAATCAATCATTTTCTTGGATTTAAAAGTAGCTGCATTGTCTGTTACTATTCTTTTGGGGCATCTAAAACGAGCCAATATGTTTTCCTCAAGGAAATCCATGATTACAGTTTTAGTGGCTCTTTTGGTGGGAATCGCTTCAATCCATTTTGTAAAATAATCCGTAGCCGTCAAAATCCATTTGTGTTGTCCTGATGAATTGGGGTTTATTTCACCAATAAAATCCAAAACCCATTGTTGGAAAGGAGCTTCTATCATTATTGGATTTAAAGGAAGAGGAAGTACCTTTCTCTTACCATCAAAAATTTGGCATTGATGACACTTGCTGATTTCTTTATATACATCTGAAAATAATGTTGGCCGATAATAACCTGCTCTTAGAATTTTATTTGCAGTCACCTTCCAAGAATGATGTCCTCCACAATCTCCCTTATGAAATTCTTTGACTGTATGTTGAGCTTCATTTTTTAAAAGACAGTTTAGTAACACACCTCCGGGATCTTTCCAATAAAGATATTGATTTACAATACAAAATTTGGCATCTTTCAATTTTATGGATCTTGTTCTTGACTTACTCAATCCTTCTGGTGCTTGTAAATTTCGAAGGACGTAAACAATATCATAATACCATGGCGATGCCACAAAATCAGGCATTACTTCCACTTCTTTATCTAACTGATTAGATCGGGGAGATAAGAAATTAATTTGTAAAGATTCACAATTTGAATTTGTCATCATTTTTGCTAATCCTTGTCCCTTAACCAGCTTAGTAGGCTTTATCTCTATGTCGTACTCTAGTAATGTAGCTATCCATTTTTCCCTTCTGCCTTCTGGATCAGGTTGTGTCAAAATTCCTTTCACTGCAGCAGTTGGAACATGTGCGATTACATGTGAATGTAGAATATATACTCTGAAATATTTCAATGCTTTGACTAAGGCATACGCCTATTTCTCCATGATGTTATATTTTAATTCTCCATCCCTCAACATTTTGCTAAAAAAATCTATGGGCTGTTCCAAATTCTCATCATTTTTCTACAATGAAACTGCTGCAATAGTATACTCCGAAGCAGACGAAAATACTGAGAAATATTTGGTGGTAAAATCTGGACTCACCAACACAGGAGCATCTGAGATTGTTTTCTTGATTTCCCAAAAGGACTTCCTAGCTTCCGCATTCCATTTTATCTCATGACCCTTATTCAACATATTTGTAATATTCATTAAGATTTCAGCAAAACTTGGCACAAACCTCCTTAAAAAATTCACTTGCCCCAAAAATGATTGTATCTCCTTTTTACTCCTGAGTTCTCCTGCCTTCAAAATTGCACTTACCCTTTCAGGATCAATTTTTATTCCATCCTTAGATATTATATGACCCAACAACTTTCCTTCTTCCAATGCAAAATTGGACTTCTTCGGGTTCAATGATATACCAAATTTCCTGCACTTCATGAAAACTTTCTCTAGATGATGCAGATGTTCTCTGTCAGATTTTGAATAGACTGTGATGTCATCCATGTAAATTACAACAAAATTCCCAATTTCTCCTACAAAATCAATGTCCATAGCTCGCTGGAAAATAGCTCCTGCATTCATTAAGCCAAAAGGCATATTTGCGTACATAAAAGTGCCCTAAGGTGTAGTAAATGCAAATTTTTCTTGATCTTCAGGTAATACTTTGATCTTATTATAGCCAGAAAAACCATCCAACATTGAAATTCTCTTAGCTCCAACTACTTTCTGCAATCTATGATCCATCTTTGGCAAAGGATAATTGTCCTTCATAGAAACTTTATTTAAATTCTGAAAATTTATACACAGTCTTATTTATCCGTTCTTCTTTCTAACAGGAACCAAATTTGCAACCCACTTTGAAAATCTTAGAGTTACAATGATCTTGGCATCAAATAACTTTATAATTTCCTTCTCAATAATGGGAAGCAACTTAGGGTTTATCCTTCTGAGTTTTTGCTTGAAAGATTTCTCCCCAGGTTTTATAGGAATAGTATGTTGTATGATAGATGTATCATCCTCCTTAATATATTCATAACTCCAAGCAAATACATCTATATATTTTTTCATTAAATTCACATATTCTTCTTTTTCTTTTTTAGGCAAATTCTTGGATAATTTTATAATCTTAGGATTCTCTTCAATGCCAATATTTTATCTTCAACAGCATTCTCAATAGGCTTTACTTTAGGATTCTTAGCAACATCATTCTGATCAAAAAAAAATTCCAAAGGAATCAAACCTCTTGGTATGAAATTTTTTTTAATTGAATAATATCTTTTCCTCCTAAGGTTCCCTTTAACTTTTCAATGCCCTCCTTTTCTTTCTCAGTTTTTTCATCATCTTGAAAGATCTCACCATCATCATTTTCGGTGTCAATATGAGTATTTACAAATTCTTTTGATAGTTCTAAGAATCTTCTGATCTGCATGTCATATTCGAATACCTGCCAATATTTNTCATCATCTTGAAAGATCTCACCATCATCATTTTCGGTGTCAATATGAGTATTTACAAATTCTTTTGATAGTTCTAAGAATCTTCTGATCTGCATGTCATATTCGAATCCCTGCCAATATTTAGAATTATCAGGAATAGACGGTCTATTCACAATGTCCACCTGATATTCTTTCTGACCAGCAATAAGGGTTTTAAATTTTCCCGCAACTACTGCCAAAGAATCTGCCACAGTATTTTCATGTCTGGAGACTACCTGAATCGTATGCTCTGTAAATAAGTTACCAATCATATCCCATACTTCATTTCTATAAGCTCTCATCCAGGGATTCTTGGTTTGATAACTGTCATTCACTTGGTTTATCACCAACTCTGCATCTCCTAAAACTTTTATCGTTTACGCTCCCAAATCTTTCAAAGCATGCAACCCCAGTAATAAAGCTTCATATTCTGCTACATTATTGGTGCATTCAAATGATAATTTATATGATAAATATTTGAAATCCCGAATGGGAGAAATTATATACACACCAGCTCCAGCACCTATTTTTGCAGCAGATCCATCAAAGTACATAGTCCACAAACCTTCCTTTTTTTGTTTTGCCTCCAAAGAATCTTGTTCCATCATCTCTTCTTTCTTATTTTCTTCGGACTTCTCCTGCAATGTGGCTTCTAAATCATATGGGATAGTATCATTAAAGAAAATAGAAGACCCCAAATCAGTATCAACAGCATATATATGATGAGCTTCAGGTTTATCTTGACTGCTCACTACATAAGGAGTTCTTTTTTCACTAAACAACCTTTTGCTCCCATCTTGAACAGGAATTGTAGCATATGACATATCTATTTGTAAACTACCTTTCAACTTTGAAGTCCAAGATCTTGACAACAATACCCCAAACTTAGGTGGAATATCTGCTACTACCACATCCATAACTATAGTTTTAGATGGCAATTTATTCAGAGTCACTACCATATCTTTGATCAAACCAAGACATTTTACTCTTCTAGAGTCAAAAGAATACAAATCTTTATAGGGTCTTGTCACTTCCAATCCCAAATTTTCAACTACTCCCTTCGGCATTAAATTATGTGATGCTACTGAGTCTAGCATAGCATTGTGGACCACCATATCATGCACATTCAAACTCAAATAGAAAGGCGGGACTTCTTCATTTTCTAAATTTTCAACCTTTGACCCGAATGAAATAGTAGGATTGTCATCATTCAACTCTAAAATATCAGATTACGATTCTCCTTGACCTTTGACCATTTTTGTGATAGTATTTCTATACTCATTGTTTCTCGACAATTCATTAAATGGAATAGAGATTTTTAACTTTGAAAGTTCATTTTGCAAATTAAAACCAAAACCAACTCTTTCCACATCAATCAGGGTCAGTTGCTTCACTCCTTTGTTTCTTTGTATCTCATTTTCAAATTCTTTATTTACAACGGATTCTTTTTGTATTGCTTTTCCTCTTTCTTCATTTAGAGAACTAGTGGAAGGCTGATTTGGGTTTGCCTTACCTTTATTTATGAGAACTTCCTTGTTTCTCAATCTGATTTTCCTCTGCACATCATCCATGGCGTGTAAATAACCCCTTTGATGCTGCTCTGTCTCCCTCTCAAACTCCTAATTTCCACCTTCATGTTCAAACATGTTATGTTCTTCTTCGATAAGATATATCTTTGAATCCAGTTCTCCAAAAAGATGAATTTCATTTTCAGTAGGGTCCTCTTCATCGGCAACATAATTCTCAGGAAACGGTGATCGAATTTGATGTTTTTATTCATTTCTTGGGTTTCTTATGTCTCTCTGCCTATTTTGTGGAAGAATGGGAGGATTTGGTCTTCTAAAATTAGGGTTCCTAATTTGAGGGTCGACTTGATCTCTGTTGAATCCCCTATTATCCATAGTTAATCTATCCATCAACTTTTCCATCATCTTCAACATCATTTCAAATTTGATATCATTAGTAGAAGAAGAAGGAGAAGGCAAATTTTCTTCCTTTTTCCTCCTATCAATATCTCTATGTTTCATTTTTCCACTTGCCATCATATTTGCTTCCACTTCTAAAGCATCTGTAAACATTGCAACAATAGTCACTGATTTTCTCTCCCTTAATGAAAATGCAAAATCATTATCAAAGGCTCCAGCATAATGTAGTTTAGCAGCGGTTGTAGAAGGTTTTATGTCTTCCGGAATAGAATTATAAACTCTCATGAACCTGCTTGAAAATTCATGAACAGATTCAAAACCTCCTTTTTTGATAATTTTATACTGAGACAAGAGCTGTAAAGGATTCTGTTTATCATCCCATCTATCTAGAAATGCATTATGGAAAGCCTAAAAATTCATTATAGCCCCATCTGGCAAATCTTTAAACCATTTCTTTGCCTCACCTGATAAACTTTGAGCAAATAACCGCATTTTAACATCTGCATAGTCAACTTCTTCTAAGTCGATGAAATCTTCAAACTTAGCCACATGTTGCTTTCTGGTTATGTCACCTTCTCCATCAAACAAAGAAATTCTTTGGGAATAATTCAGAGGAAGGTCATGTAATACAGCAGGAAAACGCAAGGGAGCGAATCTGAATTCCATTGGTCTAGGTGGGTTCACAGGAACTGAAGACTTTTGAGTATTTTGAGAGGAAAATGTTTCAACTTTCGTAGTTTGTTGTAAATATCTCCAGAGGGAATCCAGCAAATAAGATTCTAATCTACAAGAATTAAACTCAGTATTCTTAAGATCATACTGAGATTTAGTTTTCAACAAACTCCTTCCAACATTAACTTCCCATTCTGGATCAATAGGAGAATCTTGAGAAGATGATGCACCAAACAAAGGAAAACTTAACTTTTCTTTATCTTTTTTCTTAAATAATTTTCTGGATCTTCCAAAAATTTTAAGACTTCAGTATCAGAATTACCTCGTGTGTGTCTTCTCAAATCCAGAATGACTCCTTAAGATTTGAAAAAGTTTTACAATCGAATCGCTAGGGAAAATATACAACCTTCGTTACTGATAAAAAATCTTGTTTGCCCACAGAAATATTTCTTCAAACTCTGTCGTTCTCCCTAGGGCAGATGTGCACTTTCATCCCTAGCAACGGTGCCACTTTGTTAGCACTCAGAATGTACCCAGGTTGCAAAGGTAAATCCCAAAGGTAACAACAAAAACCACTTTAGAAAGAAACTGGCTTTTCTTTCCAGAGAGGGATCTCTCAAATATAGATTTAACAAGGCCAGATATAAATCAACACTCAAAAATTATACATATGGTTGAAACAATACACATAACCATTGGGAAATGGAGTCACATATACATAAAAAAATATCACAAAGACATATGCGTGAGATTTTATCAAAGGAAAGATAACCATTCAATCACAGTCGTTCATTTAGTTCAGGTGGGACAGAAGAGAAAATTGAACAGTCCATCAATACAGAGCATCAAAATATGAGTTCTATATTAACTTTAGTAGAAAAATTTATAAAATATCTGAAACGGTGATCAGAGCATAACCAATATGAATTCTAACCATTCAACACTATGTTTCAGATATGAAGAAAACAAAATGGAGTGCAACACTAGAAGAAACAATCACAGAGGAAGAGAAATACAAACTGTAATGTAAATAGCACAGGAATCTGTGATAACCCACACACATTCCACTTTGTTATTCAAAAATATATGTCTTCAAAAAAACATTCATCAACAAGATGGGTTCCAACCCCCATCACATAAAATAAATGCAATTATATACATAAAATGATTTCTTCTTCCAAGAAGATTTATAACTGAACAACCTGCTTAATCAAAGTCTTGTAACTATATTCCTAACTACTAGGAATAAACTACTTGCTTCGATCCTAACAGACCATCTAATTAAAATCAACTCGGTAACAAGGCTCGTCCAAGCAGCTCCTCGGCGCGTAACACCTGTTTTCATGAATAAAGGATATACTTTGTTTTTCCAAATCTTTCTATGGCTCTCCATTGCTCCGCACTTGGAATATCATACTCAATCATTTCCCAAATAGACACCTCCAGCTCCATGTAGGCTCCATAAGACAAAGTAGGAAACCCTCCCCTGATGATCAGGAATTTCTGTAATATCTCAAAATCTTCAGTAAGCTTATCTACGATGACCTTTCCCGTCATCCCTTTTACCAAATCATCAAATTTAGAATGATCCATACGGATTTGCACCAACAGGATGTGATAATGCTCTTCAAAAAACAGTCGTACCTCCTCATCCCAAAAGGAAGGAAGGCCAACTTCAAATAATTCTTTAAAATCCTAC
This sequence comes from Pseudotsuga menziesii, assembly GCA_001517045.1. Taxonomy (NCBI): domain Eukaryota; kingdom Viridiplantae; phylum Streptophyta; class Pinopsida; order Pinales; family Pinaceae; genus Pseudotsuga; species Pseudotsuga menziesii. The sequence continues at coordinate 243,306 of LPNX010287700.1, read as the reverse complement.
CTGAAATTATTAATACGTGAGATCATTTCATCAGCCTTGTCTTGTACTATCTTCATTAGATGATGTTTATGAATAAACCATTTTGACCACAGTACCATTGCCACTCTGTCTTTGACTCCTATATCTTGTAATTTTTGGTATGTTAATGAATTTAAGAAATTCAATGCATTCTAAGCTGTGCCAAGGGGTTTTCTCTCCATAGTTTCATTTACTAACTTCAGTCTTTGATTGGCTAAATTGACCAATGTACTTTGGTCATCAATGAAGTTCAAATAATGCCTGAATTTAGTAATTTTCACAGAGAATGTATCCCAGATTATTTGTTTAGCTCCCTGGAGAGGACCCTTTCCTATGTTCCTTTCTTTCAATTCATTAAATTTCTTCTGTAATTGGCTTTTATCTTGTAATATCTTATTCTTATTTTCAGTCACTTTGGCTAGCTCATATTTGATTTTTTTATTTTCCTCTTTTAATTCTCTTATCTCTTCATCTTTCAAGCTGACTTGGGACATGGGCACTAGTAAGTCATCTACAGAAAAATAATTTAAAGGTTTTTCAATGTTCACAATAGTCAAGTCCTCATCAGTGGGAGTCTGGCTCATTAGTTCCTCCATGATTTCTTTTTCTTCATTTTGATCCCTTTTCAGCCATGAAATTTGTGCTATTAACTCATTCCATTCTACTTCCCACTTATCCTTCTCTTCTTGTAATTTCATTATCTTTCCTTTATACTCCATCATATCCTGATGAATCCTATCCTTCTCCTCCTGCAACGCTAATAATTCTGATGAATGGACATGTTCTGTACTCGGGATTTTCAATCTCTTCTTCAGTACCTGGAGGGCGTTGTCTTTTTCTTCTAGAAGTCTTTTGATTGCCTGGGTGTTACCTGTTTCATTTCCTTAGCTTACGATGTCTGCTTGCATCTTTTCAATTTGAATGAAATTATCCTTGTTCTCAACCTTCTCATGTTTTAATTGGACTTCCAATTTCTCAACCAAAACTTGTAACTTATTAATTCTTACCATAGCATGCCATAAATCTGAATAAATAATGTCTCTCGTTTCTTTATGTGGCTATATTTTATCTGGTACGCTGATTTTGTCTAATCTCACTTCCATTTCTGACATTTTCTTATCACTCACCATAGCCAATTTAAAAGTATTTCTTTCTACGTCCCGGGTAGAAATCAAGGAAGTCTTTGGATTACTTAGACTTCTCACCCACGGGAGTAGATTCCTTGTTTCTTCTAGGGACTGCTTTTTCTTCTCCACATAACTAGTCATGAGCTCTTCTTTAGATTTGAAAACTAGACCTGATTCTGTATTATTTACACTTTCAAAAGAAAATTGACTCACCTGTACATATTTTGTAGGAGCCAAAGCAACTCTTTTCAAATCATCTGAAATAACTTCACTTAAAATTTTATCATCTTGAAACAATTTGGCCTTTATATGTGAACCGTCCTCATCTATTTCCATACTTTCAACTTCAGAAAGACTTCTTCTAATCAAAATATTAGAACCATCTGTCATTTGAGATACTGCACCTGATCTACTGCTTGTAGTTTCATCAGATCCTGGAATTTCCACAAAGTAAAACAAATTGGCTATTTTATTTAGACCTTCAACAACTTGATGGTCAAATGGCTTATTTTTATTTGCTTGTTTTCTCAGGGAAATTATATGATAGGGATCATAATTGACCCTTTGCTCCCTTTGAAAATCCATGCTTTCCAACAACTTCTCTACAAACACCAGAGCACCCTTATTTTTAAAAATAAAAGAACCAACTTGAAGAGGGAACTTGAATTGGAACATTTCTTGAAAGCCCCAAAGTGTTCTTCTTCTACATGCAATCTCTATCTCATATATTCCAATGCAAAAATCCTGGGAGTAAGGAAAGTAAGAAGCCTATAAGTCTCTCCAGTAAAACCATATATTCTCAAAACGTTGAAGTCCTTATACAAGAACCAATCTCCAATCCTATCCTCAGGTGAGGATTGCATCATGCTCCTCATTTCTTCCAATACTCAGGGTAACACTTCATCAAACAGCATCTTATATATTTCTGACATGATAGAATTTGCAAATTCAAACATGTTGATTTGCTTGGCCAAATCTGAAGAGAATATGGTACTTAAGAACATCAATTTGGTGACATTCGAACATAGTAACATGTTCAACAAATAATTTTGAAACTTGAAAAACCTAACTTTTGGAAATTCACTCAATTGGAGATGTACAGCTTCTGCTAGATATTCATCTAAACTGAAGACATGAACTGACTGAGACTCAGAACTAATCGAACTCATTTTTAATAAGAATCCCAAGATGACTTCATTGACATGACAGTCATCATCTAGACCCAAGACCTGATAGACTAAAGACACAACCAATTGAACTTCATCCCTGAAAATGTGAACATGATATGGTAGAAAGAGACCATCCAGTGACTGACCCTCATTAAGAATGCTAGACAAGAATTTACAACGAACCTCAGTTTCACAATTTTTGTACACTTCAACTAAAACAGACTTGTTCACAAACTCACAACTATCGGGGTAATTGTCGGGCAAATTCAGGTTTTCACGGATGGCCTTTGCATCAATTTTACACAATGTCCTAGACGTAGAATGACTTACAATAAATCTCTCAGAATAATAATATTTAACTGCACACCACTCGGAAAACTCGAGAAAATGTAGGGTCTGCTCAATGGAAAAATGATACAAAAACGATTTACAAGCATTTAAAATGTCATTTCCCTGCGAATTGTATCACCATAATCTTTCTTTGATAACAGGTACACTTCCCACAGATAAGAAAGGATCATATGCTCCTCTATCCCTGTCAACCAGGTATTCTTCTCTCTCATCCAGAACTCAGTTAAACCCTTGTAAACCTTTCCCTTTATCCATAATACAGAAAAACAACGGTTATTCTGCAGATGAAGTTCAAGTATTTGGGACTTACCTGCTACTGTAACCGCATATACTCGAGGTTGACTGTTAAAGGGTGGTGAGCAAGCAGTAATTTTCATTCGTCCAACATAATAAAAAATAATTCTTCAAACAAGTCAACTCCACTTATATAGAAGCCCACTCCGGAGGCCCCCTTTAGCAGTTTCCCTCAAATTGCTTTTCCTCGCGGAATGCACCACAAACTGCTGCATGTACCGCGGTTTCCATTCTGCTACCACTTTTCTTCTCAAACCCTTGCGCAACTCCATCTTTCGAATCCATTGATGACTGTCAATGCATTTTCCCTTTATTTTCCAGCCGTCGGATAAGCCTACACGTACCCATTCCGCTGAGCTCCTTCGTTTTAACGAACGTGCAAGTTTACGGAGCGAACTTCACATTGATCGGAGATTTTTTTGAGCTAGATTTGTGACCGTTGATCTTCATATCTTGTTAACTATCTCCATATGTCCTTATCCTCTGCACATATTCATAGAGTGGATATATCATAAGCCATCGATCTCCATTTCCTTGCTCTACACCGTTGGATCATGTGATAATTTCATTACTTACACGCCCTTTATCATACTTTCACACCATTATATTTAACCAAAGTTTTCAAGCAACCATTATTTCTCTTTACCATGGTCTCTTCGACCCTTTGCTAGGTAGAGGTGTTAAAAACTGGCTCCATCTAGGGATGATATCCTCCCTGTGAGGTATCAAAGAACTCGTAGACCAAGTGCCTGTCTTTAATCTTTCATAATAACTTCCAGAAAACTTGTCTTTTTTTTTTCGTATATATATATATATATATATATATTATAAAAGGAATGGCATGCCTCCTAAATCTTAGGGCCTTCACCGTGGGCTTCAAACACATTCGGCCTACCTTCTGTATTGACTTGTAAGAAAAATAAATATTTACAGGCTATAATACAAGTTTTACCCTCCTCCTTAGGATAGGTAATGTTTCATATACCTTTCATTAACAGGGTTACTATCCAGAGGAGCCCCGTTTGGATATTCTAAAAGAAATGCATTTTTCCCTCTGTAGCCAGCAACAACATAAGGACCTGCCCTCATATGATCAAATTTCCCATGTTTGTCTTCTTTAGGAGCATCCCACTTCAAGACCAAATCATCAATCTGAAACTGTTCTTCTTTGATTCTCCTGTCAAAAGTATTTTTTATTTTCTCCTGATGTAACTGCACCTTATCATAAGCCTTATTCCTTCACTCTTCTAGCTCAATAATCTGATTTATCCTCCTTTGCATGTGATTTGGTTCTTCTTGCTACTCTTGGAGATATCTCATAACTGGAACACTTAACGATGCTGGAAAAACAACTTCAGTTCCATACACCAGTTGGAATGGAGACATGCCAATTTCTTTTTCGGTACTAATCCTGTCAGCCCATAGAGCATATTTGAGCTTGGTGTGCCATGATATTTTATTATCTTCCAACAGTTTCCTGATGATCCTTACTAATCTTTTATTTGAAGATTCAGCTAACCCATTTCCATGTGGATAATAGGAAGTTGAATGATTGAGACTTATATGATATTTGTGACAGAAATCAATCATTTTCTTGGATTTAAAAGTAGATGCATTGTCTGTTACTATTCTTTTGGGGCATCCGAAACGAGCCAATATGTTTTCCTCAAGGAAATCCATGATTACAGTTTCAGTGGCTCTTCTGGTGGGAATCGCTTCAATCCATTTTGTAAAATAATCTGTAGCTGTCAAAATCCATTTGTGTTCTCCTAACGAATTGGGGTTTATTTCGCCAATAAAATACAAACCCCATTGTTGGAAAGGCGCTTCTATCGTTATTGGATTTAAAGGAAGAGGAAGTACCTTTCTCTTACCATCAAAAATTTGGCATTGATGACACTTCTTGATTTCTTTATATACATCTGAAAATAATGTTGGCCAATAATAACCTGCTCTTAGAATTTTATTTGCAGTCACCTTTCAAGAATGATGTCCTCCACAATCTCCCTTATGAAATTCTTTGACTGGATGTTGAGCTTCATTTTCTAAAAGACAGTTTAGTAACACACCTCCGGGGTCTTTCCAATAAAGATTTTGATTTACAATACAAAATTTGGCAGCTTTCAATTTTATGGATCTTTCTCTTGACTTACTCAATCCTTCTAGTGCTTGTAAATTTCAAAGGATGTAAACAATATCAGAATACCATGGCAATGCCACAAAATCATCCATTACTTCCACTTCTGTATCTAACTGATGAAATCAGGGAGATAAGAAATTAATTTGTAAAGATTCACAATTTGAAGTTGTCATCATTTTTGCTAATCCTTGTCCCTTAACCGTCTTAGTAGGCTTTATCTCTATGTCGTACTCTAGTAATGTAGCTATCCATTTTTCCATTCTTCCTTCTAGATCAGGTTGTGCCAAAATACCTTTCACTGCAACAGTTGGAACATGTGCGATTACATGTGAATGTAGAATATATACTCTGAAATATTTCAATGCTTTGACTAAGGCATACACCTATTTCTCCATGATGTCATATTTTAATTCTCCATCCCTCAACATTTTGCTAAAAAATGCTATGGGCTGTTCCAAATTCTCATCATTTTTTTGCAATAAAACTGCTGCAATAGTATACTCTGAAGCATACGAAAATACTGAGAAACCTTTGGTAAAATCTGGACTCACCAACACAGGAGCATCTGAGATTGATTTCTTGATTTCCGAAAAGGACTTCCTAGCTTCCACGTTCCATTTTATCTCATGACCCTTCTTCAACATATTTGTAATATTCATTAAGATTTCAGCAAAACTTGGCACAAACCTACTTAAAAAATTCACCTGCCCCAAAAATGATTGTATCTCCTTTTTACTCTTGGGTTCTCCTACCTTCAAAATTGCATTTACCATTTTAGGATCAATTTTTACTCCATCTTTAGATATTATATGACCCAACAACTTTCCTTCTTCCAATGCAAAATTGGACTTCTTTGGGTTCAATGATATACCAAATTTCCTGCACTTCATGAAAAAATTCTCTAGATGATGCAGATGTTCTCTGTCAGATTTTGAATAGACTGTGATGTAATCCATGTAAATTACCACAAAATTCCCAATTTCTCCTGCAAAAGCAATGTCCATAGCTCGCTGGAAAGTATATCCTGCATTCATTAAGCCAAAAGGCATCTTTGCATACATAAAAGTGCCCCAAGGTGTAGTAAATGCAGTTTTTTCTTGATCTTCAGGTAATGCTTTGATCTTATAATAGCCAAAAAAACCATCCAACATTGAAATTCTCTCAGCTCCAACTACTTTCTGCAATATATGATCCATCTTTGGCAAAGGATAATTGTCCTTCATAGAAACTTTATTTAAATTCCAAAAATCTGTACACAGTCTTATTTCTCCGTTCTTCTTTCTAACAGGAACCAAATTTGCAACCCACTTTGAAAATCTTAGAGTTACAATGATCTTGGCATCAAATAACTTTTTAATTTCCTTCTCAATAATTATCCTTCTGAATTTTTGCTTGAAAGGTTTCTCCCCGGGTTTTATAGGAATAGTATGTTGTATGATAGATGTATCATGCTCCTTCAGATCTTCATAACTCCAAGAAAATACATCTGTATATTTTTTCATTAAATTCACATATTCTTCTTTTTCCTTTTCAAGCAACTTCTTGGATAATTTTATAATCTTAGGATTCTCTTCAGTGCCAATATTCCTATCTTCAACAACATTCTCAACAGGATTTACTTTAGGATTCTTAGCAACATCATTCTGATCAAAAGGTTTTTCCAAAGGAATCAAACCTCTTGGTATGAAATTATTTTTTAATTGAATAATATCTTTTCCTCCTAAGGTTCCCTTTAAATTTTCAACACCCTCCTTTTCTTTCTCAGGTTCTTCATCATCTTGAAAGATCTCACCATCATCATTTTTGGTGTCAATATGAGTATTTACAAATTCTCCTGATAGTTCTAAGAATCTTCTGATCTGCATGTCATCTTCGAATACCTGCCAATATTTAGAATTATCGAGAATAGACGGTCTATTCACAATGTCCACCTGATATTCTTTCTGACCAGCAATAGGGGTTTTAAATTTTCCCGCAGCTACTACCAAAGAATCTGCCATAGTATTTTCATGTCTGGAGACTACCTGAATCGTATGCTCTGTAAAAAAGTTACCAATCATATCCCATACTTCATTTCTATAAGCCCTCATCCGGGGATGCCTGGTTTGATAACTATCATTCACTTGGTTTATCACCAACTCTGCATCTCCTAAAACTTTTATCCTTTGCGCTCCCAAATCTTTCAAAGCATGCAACCCCAGTAATAAAGCTTCATATTCTGCTACATTATTGGTGCATTCAAATGTTAATTTATATGATAAAGCTTTGAAATCCCGAATGGGAGAAATTATAGACACACCAGCTCCAGCACCTATTTTTGCAGCAAATCCATCAAATTACATGGTCCACAAATCTTCCTTTTTTTGTTTTGCCTCCAAATAATCTTGTTCCATCATCTCTTCTTTCTTATTTTCTTCGGACTTCTCCTACAATGTGGCTTCTAAATCATATGGGACAGTATCATTAAAGAAAATAGAAGACCCCAAATCAGTATCAACAACATATATATGATGAACTTTAGGTTTATCTTGGCTGCTCACTACATAAGGAGTTCTTTTTTCACTATACAACCTTCTGCTCCCATCTTGAACAGGAATTGTAGCATATGACATATCCATTTGTAAACTACCTTTCAGCTTTGAAGTCCAAGATCTTGACAACAATACCCCAAACTTAGGTGGAATATCTGCTACTACCACATCCATAGCTATAGTTTTAGATGGAAATTTATTCAGAGTCACTACCATATCTTTGATCAAACCAAGGCATTTTACTCTTCTAGAGTCAAAAGAATACAGATCTTTATAGGGTCTTGTCACTTCCAATCCCAAACTTTCAACTACTCCCTTCGCCATTAAATTATGTGATGCTCCTGAGTCTAGCATAGCATTGTGGACCACCATATCATGCACATTCAAACTCAAATAGAAAGGTGGGACTTTTTCATTTTCTAAATTTTCAACCTTTGACCTGAATGAAATAGTAGGATTGTCATCATTCAACTCTAAAATATCATATTGCGATTCTCCTTGACCTTTGACCATTTTTGTGATAGTATTTCTATATTCATTGTTTCTCAACAATTCATTAAATGGAACAGAGATTTTTAACTTTGAAAGTTCATTTTGCAAATTAAAACCAGAGCCAACTCTTTCCACATCAATCGGGGTTAGTTGCTTCACTCTTTTGTTTCTTTGTATCTCATTTTCAAATTCTTTATTTACAATGGATTCTTTTTGTATTGCTTTTCCTCTTTCTTCATTTAGAGAACTAGTGGAAGGCTGATTTGGGTTTGCCTTACCTTTATTTATGAGAACTTCCCTATTTCTCAATTTGATTTTCCTCTGCACATCATCCATAGCATGTAAATAACCCCTTTGATACTGCTCTGTCTCCCTCTCAAACTCCTCATTTTCACCTTCTTGTTCAAACATGTTATTTTCTTCTTCGGTAAGATATATCTCTGAATCCAGTTCTCCAAAAAAATGAATTTCATTTTCAGTAGGGTCCTCTTCATCGGCAACATAATTCTCAGGAAATGGTAGTCGAATTTGTTGTTCTTCTTGATTTCTTGGGTTTCTTATGTCTCTCTGCCTTTTTTGTGGAAGAACAGGAGGATTTGGTCTTCTAAAATCAGGGTTCCTGATTTGAGCGTCGACTTGTTCTCTGTTGAATCCACTATTATTCATAGTTAATCTGTCCATCAACTTTTCCATCGTCGTCAACATCATTTCAAATTTGATATCATTAGTAGAAGAAGAAGCAGAAGGAAAATTTTCTTCCTTTTTCCTCCTATCAATATCTCTATGTTTCATTTTTCCACTTGCCATCATATTTGCTTCCACTTCTAAAGCATCTGTAAACATTGCAGCAAGAGTCACTAATTTTCTCTCCCTTAATGAAAATGCAAAATCATTATCAAAGGCTCCAGCATAATGTAGCTTAGCAGCAGCTATAGAAGGTTTTATGTCTTCCGGAATAGAATTATAAACCCTCATGAACGTGCTTGAAAATTCATGAACAAATTCAAAACTTCCTTTTTTGAGACTGTTATACTGAGACAAGAGCTGTAAAGGATTTTGTTTATCATCCCATCTATCTAGAAATGCATTATGGAAAGCCTGAAAATTCATTATAGACCCATCTGGCAAATCTTTAAACCATTTATTTGCCTCATCTGATAAACTTTGAGCAAATAACTGCATTTTAACATCTGCATAATCAACTTCTTCTAAGTCGATGAAATCTTCAAACTTAGCCACATGTTGCTTTGCGGTTATGTCACCTTCTCCATCAAAAAAAGAAATTATTTGGGAATAATTTTGAGGAAGGTCATGTAATAAAGCAGGCAAACGCAAGGGAGCGAATCTGGATACCATTGGTCTAGGTGGGTTCATAGGAAGTGAAGACTTTTGAGTATTTTGATAGGCAAATGTTTCAACTTTTGTAGTTTGTTGTAAATCTCTCCAGAGGGAATCCAACAAATAAGATTCTAATCTACAAGAATTAAACTCATTATTCTTATGATCAGACTCGGATTTAGTTTTCAACAAACTCCTTCCAACATTAACTTCCCATTCTGGATCAATAGGAGAATCTTGAGAAGATGATGCACCAAACAAAGGAAAACCTAACTTTTCTTTATCTTTTTTCTTAAATAACTTTTCTGGATCTTCCAAATTTTTTAAGACTTTGTTATCAAAATTACCTCATGTGTGTCTTCTCAAAGCCAGAATGACTCCTTAAGATTTTAAAAAGTTTTACAATGGAATCGCCAGGGCAAATATACAACCTTCGTTACTGATAAAAAATCTTGTTTGCCCACAGAAATATTTCTTCAAACTCTGTCGTTCTCCCCAGGGCAGATGTGCACTTTCATCCCTGGCAACGGTGCCACTTTGTTAGCACTCAGAATGTACCCAGGTTGCAAAGGTAAATCCCAAAGGTAACAACAAAAACCACTTTATAAAGAAACTGGCTTTTCTTTCCAGAGAGGGGTCTCTCAAATATAGATTTAACAAGGCCAGATATAAATCAACACTCGAAAATTATACAGATGGTTGAAACAATACACATAACCATTGGGCAATGGAGTCACATATACATAAAAAATATCACAAAGACATATGCGTGAGATTTTATCAAAGGAAAGATAACCATTCAATCACAGTCGTTCATTTAGTTCAGGTGGGACAGAAGAGAAAATTGAACAGTCCATCAATACAGAGCATCAAAATGTGAGTTCTATATTAACTTTAGTAGAAAAATTTATAAAATATCTGAAACGGTGATCAGAGCATAACCAATATGAATTCTAACCATTCAACACTATGTTTCAGATATGAAGAAAACAAAATGGAGTGTAACACTAGAAGAAACAATCATAGAGGAAGAGAAATACAGACTGTAATGTAAATAGCACAGAAATCTCTGATAACCCACACGCATTCCACTTTGTTATTCAAAAATATATGTCTTCAAAAAAACATTCATCAACAAGATGGGTTCCAACCCCCATCACATAAAATAAATGCAATTATATACATAAAATGATTTCTTCTTCCAAGAATATTTATAACTGAACAACCTGCTTAATCAAAGTCTTGTAACTATATTCCTAACTACTAGGAATAAACTACTTGCTTCGATCCTAACAGATCATCTAATTAAAATCAACTCGGTAACAAGGCCCATCCAAGCAGCTCCTCAGCGCGCAACACCTGTATTCATGAATGAAGGATATACTTTGTTTTTCCAAATCTTTCTATGGCTCTCCATTGCTCCACGCTTGGAATATCATACTCAATCATTTCCCGAATAGACACCTCCAGCTCCATGTAGGCTTCATAAGACAAAGTAGGAAACCCTCCCCTGATGATTAGGAATTTCTGTACTATCTCAAAATCTTCTGTCAGCTTATCTACGATGACCTTCCCCGTCATCCCTTTTACCAAATCATCAAATTTAGAATGATCCATACGGCTTTGCACCAACAGGCTGTGATAATGCTCTTGAAAAAACAGTCGTCCCTCCTCGTCCCAAAAGGAAGGAAGGCCATCTTCAAATAATTCTTTAAAATCCTGCCTGAAATCATTAATACGTGAGATCATTTCATCATCCTTGTCTTGTACTGTCTTCATTAGATGATGTTTATGAATAAACCTTTTTGACCATAGTACCATTGCCAGTCTGTCTTTGACTCCTATATCTTGTAATTTTTGGTATGTTAATGAATTTAAGAAATTCAATAGATTCTGAGCTATGCCAAGGGGTTTCCTCTGCATAGTTTCATTTACTAACTTCAGTCTTTGATTGGCTAAATTGACCAATGTACTTTGGTCATCAATGAAGTTCAAATAATGCCTGAATTTAGTAATTTCCACCGATAATGTATCCTAGATTATGTGTTTAGCTCCATGGAGAGGACCCTTTCCTATGATCCTTTCTTTCAATTTATTAAATTTCTTCGGTAATTGGCTTTTATCTTGTAATATCTTATTCTTATTTTCAGTCATTTTGGCTAGCTCAGATTTGATTTCTTTATTTTCCTCTTTTAATTATCTTATCTCTTCATCTTTCAAGCTGACTTGGGACATGGGCACTAGTAAGTCATATGCAGAAAAATCATTTAAAGGTTTTTCAATATTCACAATAGTCAAGTCCTCATCAGTGGGATTTTGGATTATTAGTTCCTCCATGATTTCTTTTTCTTCATTTTGATCCCTTTTCAGCCCTGAAATTTGTGCTATTAACTCGTTCTGTTCTGCTTCCCACTTATCCTTTTCTTCTTGTAATTTCATAGTCTTTCCTTTATACTCCATCATATCCTAATGAATCCTGTCCTTCTCCCCCTACAATGCTAATAATTCTGATGACTGGACATGTTCTGTACTCGGTATTTTCAATCTCTTCTTCAGTACCTGGAGGGCGTTGTCTTTTTATTCTAGAAGTCTTTTGATTTCCTGAGTGTTACCTATTTCATTTCCTGAGCTTACGATGTCTTCTTGCAGCGTTTTAATTTGAATGGAATTAGCCTTGTTCTCAACCTTCTGATGTTTTAATTGGACTTCAAATTTGTCAACCAAAACTTGTAACTTATTAATTCTTACCATAGCATGCAATAAATATGAATAAATAATGTCTCCTGTTTGTTTATGTAGCTGTATTTTATCTGGTACACTGATTTTGTCTAATCTCACTTCCATTTCTGAAATTTTCTTATCACTCACCATATCCAATTTAAAAGTATTTATTTCTACGTCCCAGGTAGAAATCAAGGAAGTCTTTGGATTACTTAGACTTCTCACCTGTGGGAGTAGATTCCTTGTTTCTTCTAGGGACTACTTTTGCTTCTCCACATAACTAGTCATGAGCTCTTCTTTAGATTTGAAAACTGGACCTGATTCTGTATTATTTACACTTTCAAAAGAAAATTGACTCACCTGTACATATTTTGTAGGAACCAAAGCAACTCTTTTTAAATCATCTGAAATAACTTCACTTAAAATTTTATCATCTTGAAACAATTTGCCCTTTTTATGTGAACTGTCTTCATCTATTTCCATACTTTCAACTTCAAAAATACTTCTTTTAATCAAAATATTAGAAGCATCTGTCATTTGAGATACCGCAACTGATCTACTGCTTGTATTTTCATCGGATCCTCGAATTTCCACAAAGTAAAACAAATTGGCTATTTCATTCAGACCTTCAACAACTTGACAGGAAAATGGCTTATTTTTATTTGTTTGTTTTCTCAGGGAAATTATATGATAGGGATCATAATTGACCCTTTGCTTCCTTTGAAAATCCATGCTTTCCAACAACTTCTCTACAAACACCAGAGCACCCTTATTTTTAAAAATAAAAGAACCAACTTTAAGAGGGAACTTGAATTGGAAGATTTCTTGAAAGCCCCAAAGTGTTCTTCTTCTACATGCAATCTCTGTCTCATATATTCCAATGCAAAAATCCTGGGAGTAAGAAAAGCAGGCAGCCTATAAGGCTCTCCAGTAAAACCATATATTCTCAAAATGGTGAAGTCCTTATATAAGAACCAATCTCCAATCCTATCCTCGGGTGAGGATTGCATCATGCTCCTCATTTCTTCCAATACTCGGGGTAACACTTCATCAAACAGCATCTTATATATTTCTAACATGATAGAATTTTCAAATTCAAACATGTTGATTTGCTTGGGAAAATATGAAGAGAATATGGTACTTAAGAACTGCAATTCGGTGACATTCTAGCATAGTAACATGTTCAGCAAATAAGTTTGAAACTTGAAAAACATGACTTTTGGAAATTCACTCAATTGGAGATGTATAGCTTCTGCTAGATATTCACCTAAACTGAATACATGAACTGACTGAGACTCAGAACTAATCGAACTCATTTTTAATAAGAATCCCAAGATGACTTCATTGACATGACAATCATCATCTAGACCCAAGACCTGACAGACTAAAGACACAACCAATTGAACTTCATCCCTGAAAATGTGAACATGATATGGCAGAAAGAGACCATCCAGTGACTGACTCTTGTTAATAATGCTAGACATGAATTTACAACGAACTTCAGTTTCACAATTTTCGTACACTTCAGCTAAAACGAACTCGTTCATAGACTCACGACTATCGGGGTAATTGTCGGGCAAATTCAGGTTTTCATGGATGGCCTTTGCATCAATTTTACATAGTGTCCTAGAGGTAGAATGACTTACAATAACTCTCTCAGAAGAAGAATAGTTAACTGCACACCACTCGGCAAGCTCGAGATAATGTAGGTTCTGCTCAATGGCAAAATGATACAAAAATGATTTACAAGCATTTAAAATGGCATTTCCCTATGAATTGTATCGCCATAATATTTCTTTGATAACAGATACACTTCCCACAGACAAGAAAGGATCATATACTCCTCTATCCCTGTCAACCAAGTATTCTTCTCTCTCATCCAGAACTCAGTTAAACCCTTGTAAACCTTTCCCTTTATCCATAATACAGAAAAACAATGGTTATTCTGCGGATGAAGTTCGAGTATTCAGGACTTACCTGCTACTATAACCACATATACTCGAGGTTGACTATTAAAGGGTGGCGAGCAAGTAGTCATTTTCATTCGTCTGGCATAATAAAAAATAATTCTTCAAGCAAGTCAACTCCACTTATATAGAATCCCACTCCGGAGGCCCCCTTTAGCGGTTTCCCTCAAACTGCTTTTCCCCGCGGAATGCACCACAAACTGCCGCGTGTACCATGGTTTCCATTCCGCTACCACTTTTCTTCTCCAACCCTCATGCAACTCCATCTTCTAGATCCATTGATGACCGTCGATTCATTTTCCCTTTATTTTCCAGCCGTCGGATAAGCCTACACATACCCATTCCGCTGAGATCCTTCGTTTTAACGAACGTGCAAGTTTACGAAGCGAACTTCACATTGATCGTAGATTTCGTCGAGCTAGATTTGTGACCTTTGATCTTCGTATCTTGTTAACTATCTCCATATGTCCTTATCCTCTGCGCATCTTCATAGATAGGGTATATCATAAGCCATCGTTCTCCATTTCCTTGCTCTACATCATTGGATCATGTGATAATTTCATTGCTTATGCACCCTTTATCATACTTTCACAGCATTATATTTAACCAAAGTTTTCAAGCAACCATTATTTCTCTTTACCATGGTCTCTTCGACCCTCTGCTATGTAGAGGTGTTAACAACCACAAAAATACCAAGTCACCTTCATTAAACTTCCTTGGACGGACAGACTTATCATATTGAACCTTGATGCGACGCTTGTTAACCTCTAGAGCCACTAACGCATCTTGGCGCTGCTCTAAGTGGACCAAACGCTCTTCCAATGCAGAAGTGTGAGGTAAAAGCTCTATAGCTAGCTTCAGAGAAGGGGTTTTTCATTCAACTGGAAAAATTGACTCCACCCCATGAACAAGCTGATATGGAGAGAAACCGGTGGTAGTCTTAACCGTGGTTCTATAGGCCCGCAAAGCAGGATACAACATAATATGCCAAATAGTCTTGCTTTGTGTGATGGTTCATTGGAGAATAGACTTAAGTGATTTGTTCACTGATTCAACTTGTCCATTCACCTAAGGGTAATAAGAAGATGAATGCTCTTTCTTAAACCCTAACTTGGAATCCAACTCTTCCATCATTTTATTCTGAAATTTCCAACCATGGTCAATGACAAGCTCTTTCAGAATGCCAAACCGGGTGATAATCTGGTTGAAAATGAAATGCACGGCTGTCTCACCATCATATTTAACTGTGGGCATAGCCTCTACCCATTTCGTGAAGTAATCAAAAGCCACAATAATTTGATGATGCCCCACAGTTGAAGCTAGGTTGCAATCCATAAAATCAAGCCCCCGCTTGGTGAAGGGACCGACAATGGCAGTAGGATGTAACGAGGCTGGACGTGAGCACATATTGCGTGCAAACACCTGGCAAGGGTGGCACTTCTTGACCGCATTAACACAATATTTGAAGATGGATAGCCAAAAATATCCTACTCTCAAGATGTTTTGGGCTGTATAAATCCTAGATAAATGACCATCACACGCCCCTCCATGGAAATCATTTAGCACAACCTTAGCCTCATCATGGGTTAAAAAATGACGCAAAATGGAATCTACCCCATGGTGGTACAAAGTGTTATCCATTATAAGGTAGTTCTTAGCTACATGAAGTAATCGTTATCGCTCATCCTGTCAAAGGTGAGTAGGTACCTTTAATGTTTGCAAATATACAATGATATCCCCATACCAAGGGTCCAAAGTTGAGATAAGGAAAATATGCTCATCGACAAATGTATCCTCGTAAACTTCCTCCTCCTCCAAACTTGGAAAATTGGATATAAGCTCTGCAAAGATCAATGATTTCTTCAATTTCGCCGAAATGAACTCGAGATCAAACTCTTGCAAAATGAGAATCCATTTATTGTATTTTCCCCCAATCATCCTTCTAGTGAGGACGAACTGAAATGGATTTATATGAGATACGACCAAGGTTTTACAAAGGAGAATGTAATGTCTCAAATGCTAAACCACATGAATGGTAGCCAAGGCTAGCTTCTCCACATGAGAATAGCAAAGTTTCACATCTATAAGGTTTCGGCTCAAATAATATATGACATGCTCATGGCGCTCCTCATCCTCCTGAACCAAAACCATACCAACCGTCTCCATGGACGCAACCACATAAATCAAGAAATATCGGCTATTCGGGTGGAATAAGAATGGGGGTCATTCCTAAGGCTCACTTAAGAGCATCAAAGGAGTCTTGGGCTCACTCATCCCAGTAAAAAGGGGTGTCCTTCTTCAAAAGACACATAAATCCTTTAGTCAAATTGGAAAAATTAACCACGAATCTCCGCAAGAATTTCACCATGCCTTGCAAAGACTGAAGGTGTCTAATATTACACGGGGGAGACAATTGAAGTATTCCCTCAACCTTTAAGGGATCGACTCTTATACCCTCCTTGGATACGATGAATCCTAACAAGCAACCAACAGTCACGCAAAAGATGCACTTATGAGGATTTAAACGAACCTGGTAATGGTGGCATATTTCAAACACTAATTTCAAATGATATGGATGACATACTCTCAAACAAGAGTGAGCAGAGAGATCATCCAAATATACTTCGATAATATTTTTAAGATCATGAAATATTAAGGTCATAGCCCGCTGAAATGTAGCTCGGGCATTTTTAAGGACGAAGGGCATCTTTCGATATGCAAAAGTACCCCAAGGACAAATAAATGCAATCTTGTGTTGATGCTCAGGATTAATCTGAATCTGATTATATCCAGAAAAATAGTCCATAAAATAAAATACCTCACTCTTGACACACTCATCCAAAATCTGATCAATAAATGGTGTGGGGAAATTATCCTTGGGACAGTGTTGTAAAGGAAAGTTTCCTATGGCTAGGGTTTAAGAGGCCATCAATGTACGGGGGTTGAAAGAGAGATGCACAATGTTCAGAAAGCATATATAAGAAAGATTCATAGATTCCAATGGTTCATACCTTAACAAATGAAGGTTGATCCAAGCAGCCCTTCAATCCTCTTCTTGCTCCTCTTGCTCCTCTTTCTCCAAGAGACCTGCAAAATGAATTATACCTTCCTCAAACCAATATGACCACATATAAAGCAATGATAATCAAATAAGCATGAAATAATAATCTGATTAACATCAACATCTGATCATAAATAGAGATTCAATCACACACTAAACAATGATTTGGGAAGAAGAAGGACATCACATATTTATTAATCTTGAAAACAAGTACAAGTAGAACTTCTCTTCAAGTTTGGCACCTCACAAAACCTTGATCTAGTTCTGTTGCTTCTCTTCTCCAAGGAACTCAGCCTCCAATCTCTGCAACACAAGGAGAATGCTTCTACGGAAAAG
The DNA here is from genome assembly GCA_001517045.1 of Pseudotsuga menziesii. Lineage (NCBI taxonomy): Eukaryota > Viridiplantae > Streptophyta > Pinopsida > Pinales > Pinaceae > Pseudotsuga > Pseudotsuga menziesii. The sequence goes on along the minus strand of LPNX010287700.1, from coordinate 225,761 downwards.
GTGTGGAGAAAGAGAGCTCCAAATCCTCCAGCATAACAATGCAAAGATTCAAATCTCCTCTCATGGACCTCCCTACCTCTATTTATATGCTTAATGAAGAGTTAGGGTTGAAGACAAAGTAGTTACAACTGAAGGATTTAGTTGCATAACTACCCAAACTACCTGAATTTCAAAATATGCAATTTTTTTCACATTTTCAAGATGTGTACGTAGGTTGCAGAGACAACAGTCACGTACACAAGGAAGTATACATGGTTTGCGGTGTAGAAATTCACGTATTTAAGGTGTAAGCGACTATTATATATAGCAACTCACGTACGTACGCGAGTTTCCTTAAGGAAAGTCATGAACACATCAAAAACTCATTTTTAGGGTATTTTTGGGCATTTTCAGACTTTAGTGTCTTCTAGAAAGTTTTAGCTAACAGAAATACCTTTCCAATCGTGTAAATATGAGGTCAAACAGAGTTATAGAACTCAAGATATGGGTCCTCCAAGTTAGGTTTTTTTTCAGTGACTTTCAGTGACTTTTCATGAAGTGTCAATAAGCGACGAAAACATAGGAAAGTTGTCATAGGAAGAGATGTGTCATTTTGAGTTATAACATATGCCCCCTAATGTATGAGGTTAGAGGGGAAGACGATATCCGAAATACATTATAAAGGAAACAGCCAAGTATGGAGAGAGTAGAGAATCCAAGATCAAAAGGCTCGAACAAAGGTACCTGAAAGAGAGACAAAATGTCAAACAAAAACTGATCTCTGGGACATACAAGTCCATATACAAATCATTTCCATAAATATACAGGCGAATCCAACATATGTATAACTGATGAAACTATCATGGTCATTCAATATGCAAAAAGGCGCCATATCAAATCTAAAGGAGTCATGGCCACAAAGGAACAAGGTGGATCCATACTCGACAATCGATCATAGCCACAAAAATACAAGGTGGATCTATGTCTCGGAAAAATGTCATATAAAATGTAACAAGGGCTTGCGCAACTTGGGTAATAGAAAAATGACGATGCTACTGTCGTCCGAAGGTCTTCAACCCAAACCACCCAAAAGGTACAAATCCTAACCATGAAAATCAAGGAGTTGAAGTCAAACATGGAGGAACTCATTTGATTACCGGTCAATAATGAGAACCATTAACAAACACGAGGGAAACCACCATTAATGAAAATGGTCTTGAAGGTACCTAGTAAATTATAACAAGTGCGATTACAAGGACTTGAAGTCGAACACTTGAAGAATCCATCGAGTAGGAGACATTAAGGTATTCCCACTACCCAATAGCGAGGGAAATTGCCACTGATGACTACAATCCCCAAGGTACTGTCATAAAACTCTAAATCTCATTCCCAGAGAAAGAGGTGTTGCAGTCGATAGGAAAAGATTCATTGGAAGGAAGGCATTAAGGCATCCTTCATCATCCAACATGCGGTAAGTCAAAGACTAATTGGATCTAGAATTGGTACTAAATTTCACGACAAGGACTGATGAAGACATGATGTAATGAACTGATACTAGGGAATGGCCTACACAAAAGGTTAAGGAAATTACAGAATGGCCAACAAAGGTTTAACCCTTGAACAGTGAGCATGACACAAAAGTGACTTAGGCAACTATTGACACAAAAGGACCAATGAAACAAATATGCAATGTAGGAAACATTGACAGATTCCCCATATAATTGGAAAAGAGACCAACTGGAGAAGTAAGAAACTCTGAATCGGGATAAGGTCAAAATACTAGGACCCAACTATTGATAGACTCAAAACCAGTGCTTTGTTCAAGGAAACAAGACTTGCTGCCATGATATAAAAAACATGTGAATGAACTTCCCTTAACCTCTTTCTTGTAAAGGTTTAATGGGTCCAAGAAAGCAAACTTGGGACCATCTTCATTTTTGGCAAGTTTGAAGAAAAGATAGAAGAATGCTTGATAAAGCAATGATTCGTGGATTTTACGAGCCCGAACTAGAACATGCTCGATGGTGTTTTCATAGTTTATAGAGTCTAAAAACTCCAAAGAAGACTCCAGGGGGGTGCTTTTTCATCCAATTTAGTCTCCTAAGGCAAGAAAAGTATAAAACAAACCACAAAAGAACTCTCTTAGCTTCCAAAGAAGTAAGGCGCACCTTTTTTGTATTTAGTCAGGAAGGTCTAAAAAAGGTTCAATTACCACCTACCCAACGCTCCTTCAAAAGTAGCATATAGCCTAAGATTTACAAGTGCGAAGGAATGGAAGATCACTCAGAAAGAGCCATTTGATTACGAGAAATGGGGCTTACAACAATAAAATCGATGCTTTGTTCTTTATGGTTTAACGAGAACGATAAAGACATAAAGTACACTCAAAATATTTTCATGTTTTGGTCCAGAGCATGATAAAGAGAAAACTAAGCTCATACTGAGGGTTCCTTTTCCGTAATTTTAGTCCCTCAGGTCCGGAAAAGAGATAAACCTATGCTTGAGAATACTCTTCTCAATTTCGAAGAAAAGAGAGTGTTCCTTTCTCGTATTATTCCACATGGTCCGAGAAAGCGATAACCTACCACTAATGTGGATGCCCATTCACATATTCTTAACAAGCCTAAATGGACAAGTTTACTCGGTAGTCAAGTCTATTTTGAGGAGTTAGACCTGGGCCTAAAGAAACTAAAAATATTTCCCATGAAGTTTTAACGAGTCCAGAAAAGTCAACTCGTGGCCTCCTTACTATTTTTAATGAGCTCGAAGGAGAGCAGAAAGAATGCTCTAAATGCGAGGAGACGAGTGTCATAGGTAGGCGAAGCTAGTTCCAAGCACAAGGAATAGACCTATGCATATGCAAGGAACATGAGAAGGATAAAGACACTCAGGGAATGTCTCCTAAAGGTAAAAGGTGTCCAGTTGCAAAGGCAAAAAGATACAAGGCTTAGCAACGATGAGAACAAATATGAGGGCTTATACAATGAGCTAAAAGCGTCGAAGCTGGAATCTGGCTCATAAGTGTGAGAAGGGCACATGCAAATGCAGTTACAGCTTGAACAACAAGACAAGGCCAGTAAATAGTTGTGACTCCAACTAAAAATCCTGTCTCCAAAAAACAACAACATCATAATCACATTCAGAAGAAAAGATCCAATGCAGGTCACTTCGGCATAAACACATGTGACTTTGCTATCTTCTATAAAAGGTAAAGTCAAGGTAGAATCAACTGAAGAAGATTCTATAGCACCAAGGCTTGAGGGTTTATAATTAGTAATATCAACCTCAGAAGGAGAGAAAAAATCAACAAGGGAGATAGAGTCTGCAGGAACAAACTCAGTATCACAGGAGTTGAAAAATTCATAAGAAAAATCAAACTCATCAAGATCACTGACTTGCTGTTCAAAGGAAGAGTCAAGAGACTCAACAAGACCAACATAAGAATAAATTTCATGATTAATAGGAAAATTAGGGTTAGACTTAGTCACAACTGAACCAACATCCAAAAGAAGGTCAGACTATATCAAAGACTCCAGGAAGATCTTATCCGATGGAAGGAGATCATCTGAGATAGGACACATGTCTAAACTTTCAAATGGATCGACAGAGGGGAGAGAAGACTCCACAGTCTGTATAGGATGACTCACCTGGTCAACTGCTGCGACCAAGTCTCGAGAAGGTAAGCATGAAAACATAGGCTTCTTCTCAGTAGCAATTGAACGCAAAGGACATGAGGCCACATAGCTCACCCGTGGCGGGGCAGTGTCTACAGAAACACTGGGAATTAATAAAGGAAAGACCTGGTCTCTAGTCGGGTCAGGAGATAGATCAAGAAAATCCAACTAATCAATAGTGACAATTTCTTCACCATGATTAAAGTACATCACACTAAAAAATGTTGACACCATGGCTTGCATGTTATAGACATAATCACGTCCAAGGAGCATATTGAAGTCCAAGGGGTCTTCTATCACCATGAAGTCAAATAATATGGTCTTCCCACCCAAAGTATTAGGTGTTTGAGAAATATTTCCCAAGGCCATACAAGTTCTTTTATCAAATGCCAGTAACTAACTAGCAATCGACACAAGGCTGGGAGATCCCATGCCTCACCAAGCACGAGGAGAAACGATACTAACTGAGGCTCCTTCATCAACAATACAATGAGCAATCATGTATTGTTCAACTTTGACCTTTATCTAGAAAGGTGCATCAGAAGGAAGGCACGACTCAACTAGGCCATCCAAATCAAAGGAAGCAATCCAAGAGCTTGGTGGGGGTTGATCTGAAACAAGTTTAGTGCCCCCCTGTTTAGTAAGTTCTGAATTGGCAGTGAAGAAAATGTGACTAGCAAACACTTCACTCTCCAAAGGAAGAGTGGGATTGATAAAAAATGGAACCGATTCAACCACTTCATGAAAGTCACTCTCCAAAGGGAGAGTGGGATTGACCAAAGATGACATTGGTCCAATCACATCAGGATCAGTCTCCGAAAGAAGAGTGGGATCGACCAAAGCTGAGATTGGTTTGACCACTTGATCAACCAAAGGTTGAGTAGGTTGTTGAGAAACTATAGGTTGTTCAAGAGAAGGAAATTCTTGAGTCTCAGACCACACTCTTTGCACCTCTGCAATAGCAGGGCATTGGTGAGTAAGATGATCTCCCTCGCATAGCTTACAAGGGAACTTAAGTTTGCACTTTGAACAACCAATTTTCTCAACGGTGTCAACATGACTAGTAGTGGATGAATGTTTTCTCTCAGTATGACCTACAAAGGCTGAGAGTTTTCCCCCAGCATGACCACCAGAGGCTGGGTGACTGGGTCTAACCTGACTAAGAGAGGCTGGTTGTTAAGAGACTTCAGAATGTTCAAAAACGGGATGACCATGAAACCAAACTCTTCGCACCTCCATGATAGAAGGGCATTTATAAGTAAGGTGGTCTCCCTCACAAATCTTACAAGGAAACTTGGGCTTTTGTTTTGAATGGGTAGTGTTTTCAACAATGTCAACATGACTCGCAGTTGTTGATAGATTGTCTTTAGCATGAGCCACAGAGGCTGAGAGACTTCCCCCAGCATGACTTGCAGAGGCTAAGAGACTAGGTCCAACATGAATTGTGGAGGTTGGATGGGCACCACCAGCATGAACAATAGAGGCTGAATGGTTAGGATCAACATGCTTTCCAGCAGTTGAGTGTGTGCCCCCAGCATGAACTTCAAAGGCTGGGTGGATGGATCCAACATGACTTGTGGAGGTTGGATGGGGAGGTTCAACTTGAACATCAAAGGTTGAACAGGTGCCCTTAGCATGAACTACAGAGGCTAAGTGACTGGATCCGACATGACCTAGAAAGGTTGGAAGGATCCCACCAGCATGATCAATAGTTCTATCATAGCTAATTCTGTTGTAAAGGAAAGTTTCCTATGGCTAGGGTTTAAGAGGCCATCAACATACTGGGGTTGAAAGAGAGATGCACAATGTTCAGCAAGCATATATAAGCAAGATTCATAGATTACAATGGTTCATACCTTAACAAATGAAGGTTGATCCAAGAAGCCTTTCAATCCTCTTCTTTCTCCTCTTGCTCCTCTTGCTCCAAGACACCTGCAAAACGAATTATACCTTCCTCAAACCAATATGACCACATATAAAGCAATGATAATCAAATAAACATGAAATAATAATCTGATTAACATCAACATTTGATCATAAACAGAGATTCAATCACACATTGAACAATTATTTGGGAAGAAGAAGGACATCACATCTTTATTAATCTTGAAAAAAAGTACAAGTATACCTTCTCTTCAAGTTTGGCACCTTACGAAACCTTGATCTGGTTCTGTTGCTTCTCTTCTCCAAGGAACTCAGCCTCCAAGCTCTGCAACACAAGAAGAATGCTTCTAGGGAAAAGGTGTGGGCAAAGAGAGCTCCAAATCCTCCAGCATAACAATGCAAAGATTCAAGTCTCCTCTCATGGACCTCCCTACCTCTATTTATATGCTTAATGAAGAGTTAGGGTCGAAGACAAAGTAGTTACAACTGAAGGAGTTTGTTGCATAACTACCAAAATTTCAAAATACGTATTTTTTTTACATTTTCAAGACGTGTACGTGGGTTGTAGAGACGACAGTCGCATACACGAGGAGGTATACATGGGTTGTAGTGTAGAAAGACATGTATTTAATGCGTACGCGACTATTATATATAGCAACTCACGTACGTACACGACTTTCCTTATGGAAATCCGCATACACATCAAAAACTCATTTTTAGGGTATTTTTGGGAATTTTCAAACTTTGGTGTCTTCCAAAACGTTTTACCTAACTAAAATACCTTTCCAGTAATGTAGAGATTAGGTCAAACGGAGTTACAAAACTCAAGATATGGGTCCTCCAAGTTAGGTGTTTTTTCAGTGACTTTTCATGAAGTGTCGTCATGAAAGTGTCGACATACAATGAAAACATAGGAAAGTGGTCACCGAAAGAGATGTGTCATTTTGACCTATAACAGACAGGCATGATTTAATTCATAGAAATCAGTGCATATACGGATCACTCCCTGCTTCTTATCTACTAGAATGGGATTTGAAACCCACTCCATCAAGGGAACATGATAGATAAAACTAGCTTTCAATAGTTTCTCTATCTCAGCCTTAATGGTGGGTGTTTTTCTAGGATTCACCACACACAAACGTTGTCGAATTTGTTTTGTATTCAGATATGTTTTGATATTATGTTTATAAATATGAGGGTCTATACCTGACATTTCTTCGTATGACCAAGAAAAAATTTCATGGAACTCTTTAAACAACTCAGTATACTACTTGATCTCATCGGGGGAACAACCTGCCCCAATGTAGACATTCTCAACCTTGCGAGGATCACGAGAAATATTGATAGGAAAGGTTGGTGATAAATTGGCCATGTTTCCATCAGCCATCTGACCAAGAGAGATTAATGGAACCATGGGGCTACCAGTCTTCTCACTAATAATATCCCTAAAGTCATCACACTCCATACGATCAAGCTTAGGAAGAAAATATGATCGATGATGCAACTCTTCCCAAGGTTTCTCAACCCCAGACATGGCCTGAAGAATAGGTTCCTCTAATGGAAAAACATCATTGAGGAAATCACGTGAGTTAGATGACTCTACTTCCCATGCAGGTAGCACATACGGGTCCTCCTCCTCCTCCGTCCATGAAGAGGAAGGACTAGGCTCTGTAACCTGATTAATATTCGCTTAATAGGCCATCATTGTTGCAGGAAATGGCACGTCTATTTCAATGGGCACACTCGAATTACTCAGTGAAGGAAGACTCCAAGGATATTCCATATGGGTAGTGTGAAAATACACTGAGTTAAATGAGGATGAATCCCTACCAAAACTAGACTCAATCATAAGAACAAGTGCAGGACAACTAAAGGTTCCCATAAGAGAAGGATACATACCTACGCCCACACTCCCAGTTATCAGCTGGGAATGATTGATAATCGAGAGAGATGCTCCCGATGATGCATTGACACTCGGATTATGGAATGACTTATAATTAATCATAACAATATTCCCATTAAACAGAAATCATATCACTCGAAAGAGGGAAGAAGCTACGGCTTGCATACTATACATCCAATTCCTACCCAGTAAAATGTTGTAGTCAAGGGGCACATCAACCACCTCGACCTCGATCGCGATGGTCTTCCCTCCCAATTGGACCTCTAAAGAGGGAAGAATCATGTGCGGCTGAAATGATATACCATCGAAAGCTGTCAACATAGTGGCGGATTGAGACAATGTGGGAGAACCCAAACCCTTCCAACACGACAAAGACATCACGGAAGAAGAAACGCCTTCATCAATGACAGTAGGCTTGACGGTGTTGTTAAGACACTCTACATGAATCAAAAGAGACACGTAGTAAGGAAATCAAGGCTGCACTTCCATGGTTTCAAATTTAATCATGGTAGAAGAGTTATCATCACTAACCCCAAGAGCAGACAACAAGGCTTTCCTTTGTGGAGGACAAGTCTGAAGCACTTCTAACGTGGACATCGCACAAGGACTCTAGCCCAAATCCTCAACAACTGAATAGTTTTGGGTGGCTAGGGAATTAGGATTGTGTCCCGAATGCTTTAATACTCCCTTAGGAATACAAGGTGGAGCTTCAGGTTTATCCATAGGATTTTTTATTCGCAAAGGGCTCTTGGGTGGGGAAGGTTCTTTCCCAAGTTCAGGTTGTGATGAAGCATAATCCTTTGCATGAGTCACAAATTTAGAAGCACACACCATGTTGATGTAACCGTGACCACTATTGGCCTCCGACAGATTTTGATTTCCACCCAATGCACAAGTAGGATCAACAGTCCTCAAGTTCATATTTTTAATGTTAGGTAAAGGATTAGTTAACATAGTTGGGCATTTTGCTATGAACCTTGAGGCATCTTCCATATGAGGGCACAAATGAGTGATATGGTCATCCTTACACAATTTGCAAGGAAAATTCACCTTATGTTTAGACTGCTTGTCCCCCCCAGCATTAGTGTTCTTGTCATTATTATTAGCATTTTTTGTTCTTGTTCCCAACCTTACGATTATTTTTTCCCTTTTTTCTTATTCTTTCTGGGCTGCTGGTTGCCTTTTGGGTTCGACAATTGCATGGAAAGTACATTCGCCGATTGGGTAGGTTGAGAAGAAGCCATAGCTTGTCCTGATGCTAACTAGTTAATTGAAAATTGGCTCACTTGTTTCACAACTGAGTCCACAGGTTTGGTACTTGTATAGCCCACAATACCATCAGCATGTGGCCCAGGCTTGATCTTAGGGTTGAAATTGGACATAGGAGTATTAGGTATAATCTCATATAAAAGTCCAGATTGAGCATAGATCAAATCCAACTCTTATGCCCTAAAAAAATCTTGTTCCTTGTTTTCAACTACAGATGTAGAAACATCCTTCGCGGTGTAAGGTAACAACGATTTGAGGAACCACTCAAGAAGAAACTTTGGTGGTTTAAAAGCTTTGATAACTGTTTCCATCTATGCCACTCTTGAATATGATCCAAAATGTGTGTGTCTTTATCTTACCGGAAGGTCGACAAGAGTTCGGTACCGATGTCGTAACGTACAGGTAGCTGGAAATGATTAATGAAAGTCAGCGCAAGATCATCAAATGTAGTATAAGCCCCCCCCTGGTAACTCTATATACCATTTCACTGTAGGAACCGTTAGGGTGCGTTGAAATAGCCTTGAACGAATGGAATCATCATGTAAGTAGTTGGAAGAGCACCAAAGTTGGAAAGTGGTGACATGCTCACCAGGATATTCACCAGCCTTACCTTCGAACTTGGGAATGTCCGAAGGAAGCTTGGTAGGGACTACCGGCCATGTCGGGTCATGAGACACAGGATCGTTCATCAATATCAACAAGTTAGGTAAGTTCAATGTTTCAAGGAAAGGAAGCCTAGGTTGAGCCAGTTGATTCCATTCCTATATGAAAATCTGAACAATATTTACCAATAAAACCTAATGCAAGTACCATGCTAATGCAAAATGCAAAGAATGCATAACTATGCAAAAAGAAAAATGTTTTTGTATTTTTTAATTAAACGAGATAAAAAGAAAAAATATGACTCTAATACCCTCAAACTCTACAACCACTCATAGACAGTAGCCAAGCAAAGTACTAAGTAAAAATACACCTAATGCACTAATCTCAAAACAAAAAATAGAAAATGAAATGAAAAGAACATTTTTACAAATCAAATCAAAAAGAGTCTCTGGTTAGAAATAAAGGGGAGATATAGACTCCAGAAGCATCAAATAAGACTCAACAATCATCTAAACTCACCCAGCAACACTTAATCTTCCCATAAAAGAAAAAAATCAAGTCTTGCGTGACTGTTCTCAGTAAACCTACTTACATACGTGACTATTCCAGGAAAACCTGCATGTATACGCGACTGTGAAAGCAAAACCCACGTACATGAAGAAAAAGATAGAAAAATAAGGTAAATGGACAAGTTGTTACAAAATTTACTCCTATAGGACAGTACTGGGTAATCATGCCCCTAGAACCAACACATAAACAGAGAAATCAAAGCAATAGAAGCACATTGAATGTCGAAAACCCCCAAAGAAAAATAACTAGGAACCTCGCCAGTATGGTCACCAATTCTGTTATGGAGAAAACTTCCTATGGCTTGGGGTTTACTGTTGGAGACATTTACCACCATACACACTCTTTTTGGTTAAATTGTCCTAGTTAAACCACTATCCTAAGTATTATTGACATTAATTGACATCAGTGGAGCATTAAATGTCATCATCCAGTCTCACCCACGCCTACCTTCAGTTAAGGAGGCTAACTGGAGCACTTTGGGGGTGATCTAAGTGATATTAATGCACCTAATTGCTAACTGGTGGTTACAATCAGTTAAACAGGTCATTTAAGGCACCTCCTCTCATTAAATATATTATTTAATGATTATTTAATGAACTGGAGTCAACAAGGGTGCCTCCACCAACTTCTGATGTTCAGTTCAGCTTCAGTTAACCTCATCGGGGTTCATTGAAGTCATTGAAGCACTAGCACTTGATGGTTGGCTTGCTATGACATGTGTCTGATTGCTTTCAGTTGAGACTCAATCATTTATTGCACTCTGACTTCAGTTAGGGTTTAGGTGAGTCAATTAGGGTTTCGATCAGTGGTTAATTGAGTGTGAACCATGGCTTACAGTCAGTTAAGCTAGACTCACTCATTCAATTCAAAATACCTCCTAAGGAATTCGAATTGTCTCTTCATTCATGCTTGTAGCATGACATTGTAATTTTAATCATTCATTCTTTATGTGAATACAGAGCGGCTACTATTCCTGTAGACCGATTACACCATTTCATGAGTTATTTGTTGATTAATCTTTGATGAGACTGATGTTTAGTCCCTAGATCAATGTGCAAGATTAATATGGTATCAAAGCTCACGGTAGGACAAAGCTCTATCTCTCAAAAACAAGCTTTTTGACAGATTTCTGCATGAAATTTGAGCAATAGCTCAAAAATCCAGCACTGCACTAGAAGCCAAAGCTTACCACTTAATACCCCAAGTAAAGAACTTGTTAACCAAGCTTGCTTGATTGACTATGCTAGGTGTGATGAAAGCCTAAAATGGCAGGTAGAGGCTCTCCAATCGTACATTTCCCTTTCTGTTTTGATTTTCAGATTTCTACATGTGAAGCATTCACTCCAGCACATCTAGATAGCCTCCTCAGTAGATATCTTGACTCCATACAATTTCCACTCATGGAAAGGTGATATGGAGATCCAGCTACACTCCAGAGGACTTTTTAGAGTCACCATGGACACTGAAGATGAGCCTAGATCCACCATAGAAAAATCAAGATTCTTGAACAAGAAGGATGAAGCCTTCGGTTTCTTGTGCCTCTCTACTTCTCGAGACCTTCTATTCCATCTTGCAGGATTAAAGACTTTGAAAGAAATATGGGACAAATTGGATACTCTATATGGAAAGCATGATGAATTGAGGGTTTACCAGCTCTAAAATTAACTCATGTCTCTCCAACCCTCCAACTTCGAGACTATGAATGATTTCTTCACAAAGTTCAAGCATACTATTTTACTCTTGAAGCAATGCAAAGTGGAGAATGAGGATGATCAGCTCATCCTTGCCATACTCTCCAAACTTGGGGCTGATTATTCAGTTTTTGTTTCTACATTCCATGTGGGGAAGCTCACAACCCCTAGATGGAAGATGCCTACACTCAATGCCTTGATTGAGTCCCTAACATGTGAACATGACAAGCTTGTCCAGATGGGAATCATTAGATATTCCCGTGATCAATCCCTTCATGTATTGGGGCCCAAAGATATGAAGGGTAAAGGAAGGAAGTAGACCAACCCAAAAACTAAATTTGATGCTCCTAAACCTAGATTTGAAAATCAGCAGCATGATGAGTCTTCCGGCTCAAGGAAGAACAAAGGAAAAGGGCACCATGGCAAGGAAAAAGTAAAATATTCTTATTGTAGGAATGGATTCCACCCTGAACATGCCTTCATGAAGAAGAATCTTGATGAATCTACCTCTCTCCTTGAGATAAATCACATCAATCTTCCAGAAATCTTTCAGAGGAGAGATCAGCAAGATCGGGAACCACAGCATGAAAAAGGTCATGCCCTCATGGCAAGCACTTCAAAGTACAAAGCACTGTTGATTGAATCTGGATATTTGAACCACATGATGGCTGAAAAATAATCCTTTTCATCCTTGGAGATCGCAAAATCCATCCCCATCCACATGGGAGATGACTCCACCATCATTTCAGAAGGACAAGGCACTGTAGATCTTGAAAATGGTTTTTTCTCTAATGTTTTGTATGTACCGTCTCTGGCATCAAATCTCCTTAGTGTCTATCAGATGACACATACAGGAGTGCCTAAGAGAGTCTCTTTCATCCCAAATGATGTTGAGATAACAAAAATTGCATCCAGGAAACTCATTGCTAAAGGCCTTGCAAACCATCATGCCAAAGCCTATGAGTTCTATCACTTTGTTCCGGATGCAAAGGCCAACGCTCTGCTAACTCATGGGAATGAAGTTACTAGGCTGTGGCATGAGAGGTTTGACCATATTAATTTCAAATATTTGTAGAAATTACAGAAAAACTCCATGGTTGAAGGCCTCCCGGTCATCAAGGCAACCACGGGAATTTGCAAAGGTTGTGTGATTGGAAAACACCCTGAGCACAAGTTTGATCGGGGGAAGGAAAACCAAGCTACATGCATATTGGGGCTGATACATTTTGATATCAGAACTTCAATTCCTATCACATCCATTAATTTATCAAGGTATATCCTTACTTTTATTGATCATTTTCAAGGTATACATGGGTTTTCTTTCTCAAAAAGAAATCAGAAGTATGTGAAACATTTTCTGAATTGAAGGCCTTGATCGAAAATGCCTCTGGTATTAATATCAAGATATTGAGATATGATAATGGAGGGGAGTATTTTAGTAACTATTTTCTATACATATTCTCCCAAATTTATATTCAGGTCCAACATTCAATTCCCCACACTCCACAGCAGAACGGAGTAGCGAAAAGGAAGAATTGGTCTCTCAAGGAGATGACCACCTGTATGTTGGAATCCAAGAAGCTTGCTGCAAATTTGTGGGATTAGGCCATGAATGCTGCAGAATACATTAATAACAGGGTGCCACACTCATATTTTAAATGGAATACCCCTTTTGAAGCATACTTCAGACACAAGCCAGATGTGTCAAACCTACGGGTGTTTAGGTCCACTGCATGGGCCCGGATTCTGCTTGATAAAAGAAGGGCTTTGTAACCGCAAAGAATAGAGTGTATATTTATTGGGTATCCTGATGAATCTAAAGGGTTCAATCTTCTAGATATCAATACAAAACATATCATCATCGAGAGAAGTGTCAATTTCAATGAGCCTCTTCTGGAGGTGGAACTAGTGAAGGAGAAAACTGTTGAATTTCCTTCCTATTCTGTTGAATATTTGGATGATGAAATTGGGGGTGATGACCCTGATTTGGATTCTTTGATTTATAATATCAGTGTGAATTAATAATCAGATGCTGAATCATAACCTGAATTGAAAAATCATCTTCCTACATGGGCCCGACAGACACTCTCCTCCGCAGGAAAACACATTGGAAATCCGGATGATCCAAGGAGAACCTGGTCTGATTTCCAAAGAGCAGGTATTGCACTCTCTTGTCTTGATAATTTTCTGTCCAAAACTTGATATTTTATGATTATTTCAGATCCAAAATCCTACTTCCATGCTCGGAAGGATCCGATATGGCAAGTTGCCATGGATGAAGAGATGAATTCTCTTCAAAAAAACACTACTTGGGAGCTAGTTTCTCTTCCTCCAGGAAGGAAATTGGTTCAATGCAAGTGGGTGTTTTAGATGAATTTTGATGCTGATGGAAGCAACTCAAAATATAAGGAATGTATGGTATAAAAAAAAAAAATTCAGGTCCAAGGAGTGGACTACCATGAGACCTTTGCACCGGTTGCAAAAATGGACTCCATCCGCCTTGTTTTGGCAATTTCAGCATCCAAGCACTGGGAAGTGCATCACATGGATGTTAAGTCAGCCTTTATGCATGGAGATATTCATGAGGAGATATACATGAATCATCCTGAGGGATAAATCATTGATCCATATTTGGTTTGCAAGCTAAATAAGTCACTATATGGGTTAAAACAGGCCCCAAGAGAGTGGTATTCCAAGATGGATGCCTTCCTTCTCTCGCAAAAATTTCAGAGATGTAGATCAGATCCAAATGTGTATTTAAAGCAGTATTATGGTCATATAATTATCATTGTTTTATATTTTGATGACTTACTTATCACAGGTAGCACAGTTGCCTCCATTTCAGCCATCAAAACTACTCTCCACAATGCCTTTGAAATGAGTGATTTGGGGCTTCTAAAACAATTTTTAGGGCTCAAAATTGAGCAAAATTATGATGGGATTATGGTAAATAAATCCAAATACATTTCATACCTCTTAATCAATTTTAACATGGCTGATTGTAGGCCTGCACCATTCCCTTTCCTTTCAGGGATCAGCCTTGAAGAAGGAAAAAGCACACCTCCCATGGATTGCACTATCTATCGACAGTTGATTGGTAGCTTGTTGTACTTGACACATTCTTAGTCTCATATTTGTTATGCTGTGAATGATGTATCAAGATACATGCATCAGCCTCATGATCTTCATTGGAAGGTAGCCAAGAGTATCCTCTAGTATATTCAGGGAACCAGGACCTATGGCATTCACTATGCTGCAGACTTCGAGCTAGAGCTGGTTGGATACACAAATTTCGATTGGGTGGGTGATTCTATTGATCAAAATTCTACTTCTGGATATGTATTCATGTTTGGTGGTGGCCCCATTTGCTGGTCAAGCAAAAAGAAGGCTGCCATAGCACTATCTTCAGCAGAGGCCGAGTATCGAGGAGCGGTGAATGCTTGCATCCAAGCAGTTTGGTTGCAAGGCATTCTTTCAGAGTTTGATCTTGGTAGTACTTTTCCCACTGTCCTCTTTTGTGATAATCAAAGTGCTATTAAGATATCCATGGATCCAGTTACCAAGCAGAGGACTAAGCATTTAAAGATCCATATGCACTATATCAGGGAGCTAGTGCATGATAGGGCCATCATTCTGTAATATTTCCCGACTGATGAGTAGATTGCAGAAATATTAACCAAGATATTTTCATAAAAGAATTTAACTTACCTCCGTTCACTGTTGGGGGTGAGTTCATCAGTGTGATTCAGACTAATTTCAGTGTTCAACTTGAGGGGGGGCGTTTCCCACTGGGTTTTCCCTCTTTTCCTCACTTAGTTTGTTTTGAGCATTGTTTCAGTTTCATCATTGTACAGGGTGACCTATGGCCTTAGTTTTTGAGGCCCTATCATTTTTATGCATTTGTTTTTTCTAACTCCTCCTCAGTATAGCTTAAGGGCGGGTGCTGGAGACATTTACCACCATACACACTCTTTTTGCTCAAATTGGCCTAGTTAAACCACTATCCTAAGTATTATTGACATTAATTGACATCAATGGATCATTAAATTTCATCATCCAGTCTCACCCATGCCTACCTTTAGTCAAGGAGGATAACTTTGCCTTCTCCTACATTCGGGGAGGCTAACTGGAGCACTCCGGGGGTGATCTAAGTAATATTAATGCACCTAATTGATAACTGGTAGTTACAATTAGTTAAATAGGTCAGTTAAGGTGCCTCCTCTCATTAAATATATTATTTAATGAGCTGGAGTCAATAGGGGTGCCTCCACCAACTTTTGATGTTCAATTCAGCTTCAGTTAACCTCATTGGGGTTCATTGAAGTAATTGAAGAGCTAGCACTTGATGGCTGGCTTGCTATGACATGTGTCTGATCTCTTTCAGTTGAGACTCAGTCATTTATTGCACTCTGACTTCATTTAGGGTTTAGGTGAGTCAATTAGGGTTTTTATCAATGGTTAACTGAGTGTGAACCATGGCTTACAGTCAGTTAAGCTAGACTCACTCATTCAATTCAAATGACCTCCTAAGGAATTTGAATTGTCTCTTCATTCATGCTTGTAGCATGACATTGTAATTGTAATCATTCATTCTTTATGTGAATACAGAGAAACTACTATTGATGTAGACCGATTACACCATTTCATGAGTTATTTGTTTATTAATCTTTGATGAGACTGATGTTTAGTCCCTAGATAAAATTGCAAGATTAATATGTACCACAACAGACAGAGAAACCACAGAAATCAATCCCTTCCCAATATGCAAGAGAAATACAACATCTAAGACTAAAGGATATTGAAACATACCTTATTCGGGACGGTCGTAGTAGATCCCCGTTGAGATTTTTCCAATCCCGCTTGTGTTAGCAATTTACTCTCAACAACAATAAACAAAACAAGCATGCTATATAATATAGTGTTAGGCATACACTAGCATATATAATCAATAATGCATAAGCAATTAAATGCATCCATGGATTCAATATTCATTTAAATGCACATCATTGGACAGGAAAGATATTTATATTAAGTAAATTAGAGATTCCACAAGTGACAACCTCTGTCGGCACGTCTGCGAACCAGAGAAACTGAGTCCTCCACCTGGGCCTCCACCACCTTAATCCTCCATCTCTCGATAGAAAGCTCACAAGCAAAGATAAGCTTAGGAAGAACACAAAGTGCTCCAAGGGACAAAGGGATGTAGACTCATTCAAGTATAAGAAAGCTATGACAATAATGGACTATAGTTTTCTTGCTCTTCAATTCCTCTCTTTCAATGTATCCAAAGGGTTCCTTATATAGTGCTTCAATGGGGTAATGGAAGGTCAAATCTGAGCTATCTTGAGGAATATGGAAGGCCAAGAGACAAGTGACTCAGATCCACATCAAGGAAAACTCCAAAAATATTTGGCCTTTTGCACACATCCCGATGTACACAGGTTTAAGGGTAATATCCATGTATATACGCGATAAAGGGATTTTAGGGATTAAAAGTCATGTATAGAAAATAATAGGTGTTTTTAGGGATGTTCTTGGAAACATCAAAGGTACAAAAATAGTCCATGGGGTCCAAAGACTCTACAGAGGGACAACGAAGGCCATAAAAGTGTGATCAACCATGTGTGTTAAAATGAGATGTATCAATTCATGATCTTTGATCACTAGAAGTTGCATTGCTAATATAGGCTCAATTAAGTCGTCATTGCATAGTGCATTTTCTATGACTAACCTAGGATTATTGAAACAATTTCTTGACTTGGATATTGGGCAATCTGATGCAGGTATCAAGGTCATCCAATCAAAGTATGATTCATAAATGTTATATAAGTTCAAAATTTCTGAATGTAGATTTTCTAAATGTCCCTTTCTTACAGGAGTAAAAGTAAGTGATTTTGGTTCATCTCCATTGGTGGGCAGCTCATTGTATATACAATGAACTGGGAGCTTGTTGTATCTCACAAAATATCGACCTGGTTTGGATTATGCAGTAGGTTTTTCTCCAAGACGTATGAAATATCCTCATGAGATCCACTGGAAGGATACCAAAAGTATCTTGCATTATGTGGAAGGAACCAAACATTTCAGGATACATTATGCATCTAGTTCTCTACTAAAACTTTTTGGATTTACTGATTCGAATTGGGATGGAGATAGTACTCATAGAAATTACAGTTTAGGTTATGTATTCATTCTTTATCATTTTCCTATTTTATAGTCAACTAATAAACACCACACTATTTCTATATCTTCAGCTGAGTCCATGTACATAGGAGTAGTGAATACAGCTACACAATGTGTGTGGTTGCAAGGCATTCTTAGAGAACTTAGTTTTGCATTTGATTCACCCACTATCATTTGGTGTGAAAATAAAATTCAAATCAATATATCTATAGATCTATTATAGAGACAAAGGAACAATCACATTGAGATACATATGCACTACATCAGGATCATGGTGCATGACCAAGCATGTGATATTATTGCAGTATTTCCCATCTATTAAGCAATTTGATGGCATATTCATTAAGATATTTACTGAGAATACCTTAAAATACCTTATGTCACTCCTTGGGGTGCATGATGCATGGTGAATACTAACATTTACTTCATAATTTTTGCTTCATGTCCAGTTTTTAGAGGAGGTTTTATTCCCATGAGGTTTTCCTCCTTACCTTGGTTATATGAACTACTAAACTTATAAGAGGTGAATTGAGACTTAGTTTCCAAGGCCTCATTTTAATTTGGATACACTAATTCAGGATTGAGGGGGGGTATTAGAAACTTATTCCACCTAGGACCATAGTCTCATTCATTTTTACCTATGCTAGATAGTTCATACCATGGTCTATGATGTTTTCCTAAGATTGTTGGGGGTTTTGGGACCATTAATGATGACCAACTCCCTCATTTTGGTCAACCAGGAAATAAGGCACCTCATTTATGATCACTTAGTATAGATGGGCACTCCCATTCCTTAATCTATGGATATGGGTTTGACCAGGGGCGCTCATGCATTGTATTTGGTGTTGTTTCCTCTTTTGGTCCTTTTGGACTCCCTAAAGCAAATCCAATGACACCATTTAGTCCAAAACACCTAGGAAACCTTCACTGATGACCACCCATGCCAACCCAACATTCACATTAGAAATTTGTGACCGTTTGAGGTGGTTTGGGAGCTTATTGGTCGAACCTAGGGGGGTTTTGAGGTCCAGTGTAAGGCTTCCAAATGAATCACATCCATCAATTCATTAATCCTTGGAATAGGATATCTAGTTTTCATGGTCATTTTTTTTAGAGCCTTGTATTCAATGCACATGCTCATTTTTCGATCCGTATTCTTGACAAGGACCACATAGGTTGCAAATGGACTTGAACTTGTTCTAATGAGACCCAATTCATAAAAATCCTTGATGGTGAGATCTATCTCATCCTTGAAACTGTTAGGATGATTTAGGGATGGAATTTAATGGGTGTTGTACCCATATCCAACTCAATCTTATTCTCAACACCCTATTCTAGTGGTCCTCTATGTGGAAGGTCTTGAAATACCTTCTCATGCTTCCTTATCAATATAATAATGTATTTTGGATATTGTTCTATGTACAAGGTGGTACCTTGAGTGGTGAATAGTAATTCAATATCTCACTCAATATATACATGCCTCAAGATAGAGCTCATGCTATGTGAAGACACCTATTTCTTATGATAAGTATTGATTTCTCTCAAGACTATGTCTTTCCCATCCGAATCTTAGAATTTCATTTCATACACCTTATAGTTTATGGAATTCTCTCCAATGGAGCACAACCATTGCACTCCCAATCCCAAATTAGTTTAAGCCACATCAACCACGTAGAAATTATGTTTCCCAATATAATATCCTATGGGTACTTGCAACTTATGAATCCATATAGAACAGTCCATGGAGTTATTACTTGGAATGATGATAGTGAAGCCTTTGAATTTCTCTATGGAAGATTCCTTCTTCATACTAATTATATTGCATCAATAGAGTTATCGGTAGCACCTCCATCAACCAAAACAATGATTGTTTGCCCCTAAAACACTCCCTTGAACATGAGAGTGTGGAAGTGGGGTACTCTTGTCAATACTACAATATTGCCACTTTCTGATGGTGGATATCTATTTGTTGTCTCATTTTGTCCTTCTGCATCAACTGGTGCTTCCCTGTCTTCCCCCTCAACTTCTCTCTCTAAGAGGACTTCAATGTAGTGTAATTTTTACTTAGCACACCTATGGCCTAGAACCCATGGTTCTTGGATGGCAAAGCATAACTTTCTCCTCCTCAATTGATCTTTGTCTTTGGAGATGTTCTCTTTCTTGAAATTTACAACAAATTTATTTAAGGGAGTCCTTTTATTCTTTCACTAAGCAATAAAAATAGTTATAGGAGTAAATATTTTTCTTGGAATGGCATCTTGCATATCTCTTGTTATGCTCATTGTATCCTGCAAGGTAGATGGTATTTAGGCTTTCATTAATCATTTCAAGCAATTTACTAATATTTATATGAATGAAAGGATAAAAAAAAAATTAAATATGTCAATTACTATCACACCTATCTATTAGAACTCAAAAATGTACGCTTCAGTAGTTCATATCTACATCACATGCACTAGCTTTCTAAAATATATCTTAGGAATTTTTCCAACCAAACCCAGTTGCCAACCTCTTGGCTAACTCTCCATATGTGGTTACTTGTTCATCACTCAGAGTCCTCATTGCATGTAACCACCAGTCATTTTCCTTACCATAGTTAATAGAAAAAACTTTAAAAACTCAAATTCATGGATCAGAAGACAGTTAACCAAATAAATTCTAGAAACTAGTCAAAATTCATTGAAATCTAGAGCAAGGTAAGAAAATTCATATGAGATTTGAATATTTTCATAATTAAAGTTAATAAATAACATTAAATGTTCCATAGGACATGAATTAAATCAAAATTACTCCAATAATCCTTCCATAATAGTCTTGGTACATTACATCATTCTATACATCAAACATCCACATCAAATTCTTGGAATTTGAACCACTGGACCAACACTCTTCTTTAGTATTTTGAAGCATAGCTTCAATAGCACAAAGACCTGAAAATAACTCACTGAGATAGGTAGTATTCCTTCTCATCAATATCCAATTAAATATTCATCTAGCTCAATGACAATAGGGGCGCATCTCCCATCTGGTGAGAAGGGGAAGATCTCCCAAGTCTCTTGAAAGATTAGAGACCTCAAATTCGATAACACAAATGGCCAGAAGATGTGAATAGTTTTCTTTGTCTCCTTTTTATAAAATTGTTAGATTCTTGGATAGTCTATCTATATTTTAAAACCCCAAGCCTCAACCAATGTACCTTCATTAGTCAAATTGGAAATTGCATCTTTGTATATATTTTCATGATTTTCTAAAATCCCCTTCCTTTAGTTTTCCTTCCCTGAATTTTTTATTCTTTCCTTATTTTATTTGATTTTCTTGTCTCATTATCAGTTTCATGATTTTCTTTTATTTTTATGTATGTTTGCAAGTTTCCCTTTTTTCACTGATTCTCTTGCGTTGTGTTGCTTCCTAAACAAGTTTCCTTCTTTTGTAAAGCATCTCCATTGGACCACCTTATCTTTTATGATCCCTCCTTACCAAATCGGTGATTACAAATCATCAAAATTATATTAATTAATAATTAAAATAAACCAACTATAATATAACTCAAAATCCAAAGTTATTAACTTAATTAACTAGGAAATGCATAGTTCAAAAATTAATCCCAAGCACATTATGAATTTCTTCCTAAACCAATAGGGATTGAAAGGGATAGAGAATTGATCAAGGGGCCACTGAGGGAATGTGACAAATTTTATGTTGGGGACTTATCAACAAGTAGTCCTGCACTGCCTCCATCATAGAAACATTGTCATAGTTAATGAAAAATCACAGTATTCACATTAGGAAGATTGCATGATAGCTTTCATATGTGATAGGTTAAAAAGTCAGTTATTTCAAAATTTGGTCGATTCAATGAGTCGCGTGGGTAGGTAAAATTCAAAATTTGAAAACAAATCATGCATAAGAAATAGAAGAATCTTTCCACGTTCAATATCACATTAATAATCATTGTAACTTATTAACGTGCTTTGGATTAGGAAATAATTCATGAAATTATGGGTGGATTGCATTGAGAAATGGTATATTTTCGAGGTCACAAAGTACATACTGAGAGTTATGGCAATATATGCTATCAAAAAGATATGTTGGGTTTAAATTTAGTAGCAATAGTATAGGAGACTCATTTGGACCCGAGATAAAAGATGAGTGTCAATATTAGAGCAGAGACTAACACCAAACTCAAAGAAAAGGGAGTCTCGAGCTTTTAGAAGAGAGAGTGTCGAGCTTCAAGCAGGGAGACCATTGAGCTTCAAGTAGAGAGAGCATTGAGATGTGCATAGAGTGTTGGAATATAATAAACCCACTCAAAAAATAAATAATCATTATCTGATTAATTTCCTACCCACTAGCTTAGATAGTTGGCCTCCACTTGCACCTTAGAGTCAACACTTGCCATCTATATCCTAGGAATGATTTATTTCTGATTCTGGGTTGATATTGACCACTTTATGGCCATCCAGAATTGGTAACTGTGCTTTATAGTAGATTCTACTTTATTCTTCTTTTTCTGCTTTATCCTGCTTTTCTATGGATAAGGTAAAGCTAGTCAACTAGGAAACTAGCAGCTTTTGTTGCCAACCCATCCTCCATTATTTTCTCTCCATATTCTAGGATTAGTGAGTCTTTCATTCACTCATCATCACTCACACATGCTATTTCTAATTTGTGAGGTGCTTGATAGATTGGGAAATTGATTTAGTCAACTATGGGGTTTATCATAATTAGTAAGCCTGCTTTATGAGCTAGCTTGAGTTGTCTTCATGCAACTCCATTTTCCTTTATAAGGATGTATTACCTATGTAATAATATCAATTATCATTTATTGATCATTCATTAATGTGTGTTCATTAATTATTCTTCTTCTCTCCTTATGCTAATTCTCTACAATTATATGTGAGGTTAATTGTGTGCCTAGATCCTTAGCCTGTTTATGAAATTCCTTATGCCATCAAGGCTTTAGAATTTATACATGGTATTAGAGATAAGGTTCTCAAAGTTCAATTTCTACATGGTATTAGAGGCGAGGATATCAAAGCTCTATATGATATCAGATCTTTGAGAGTTCATTAATTAATCCTCCTTTTCAAATTTGTTGGTTATTTTGCAGGTTCAACTTCGAATGGATTCAATAGTATCATTTCCTCTTCTTTCTCCATTCACAAGCTATTCAGAGTGGAAATTGATGATGATTTAATATCTAAAGAGACAAGGTCTCTATGAGATATCTATTGGAGCTGATGAAGAGTCTTATGAAGAGCCAAGGGACTGGTTGAATGACTATGATAGAGAAATTGGAGCTATTTTTATAGCTATCTCTCCATGCATGCACTACCTTATTGATTCTGTTGATTACCCAAAGGATCTATGGACAAAATTGGATAGAGTTTTGGGAAAGGACAATGAGGATCCTTCTAGCTATGTGGAGAGTGCCTCTAGCTCCTCAATGATTTCTCCCTCTCAAGATGTCTTGGCCTCTATAGTCTTTGATGAAGTTGATCATGAAGAAAAAGTTTCTCATATAGTTCTTGCTGCTACTAATCTCTTTGATTAGAATGCTTTCTCTTTCAATCAAGAAGAAAATATTGAAGAGCCATATTTTTGTCTGTCTCTTGAAGTAGAAGATCTTGATTCATCTTCTTATGATGTTGTTGATGAAAAATAAGGGAATAATAGAGCTGCTATTTATATTGATGATTCACTCACACATTCAGTGTTCTCTATGTCTTCTATCATGGATTCTGAGATCCATATGCCAGACCTCTCACACCTTGTGCATGCCTCTCATCTTGATGGTGCGCAACCCAGTGACTTCTAGGTTGTTTTCTTAGCCAAATCAAGTCCTTCTAGCGTTTTTCCACTTACCATACTTGATCCCATGTGCTTCTACAGCTCCTCCTTTGTTCTTGGAACTCATTCTCGGAGCCTCCTTGAATATTTTGAGCACCACTATATTTCCTCCTCTCATACTTCTACCATAGAGGATTGTTTACCAGTATATTCCCATGAGTCTACTATTGTGCTTATTTGTGATCTCTTGGATTCTTTGGAAGCTAGATCAACCCATGGAGCCCATTCATTCGCACTCTTTGATCCTACTCCTTCTCTATGTTCCTACAAGATCACTTCCACACATCCTCTCTGTGTAAATGAAGATGGAGACATTATACATTTGCTTGGATATTTATCTCACCTATATGGAGCTCAGTTCATCTCTACTGGTTCAAATTTCAATTCATCTCATCATCTAGGAGCTTATTACAAGTCTCAAGATCCTTGAGTATTGCCTTCACATCATTGGATCTCAGTTGTTCTACATGGTCCTACAACTGTCCTTGATCTAGGTGAGCAGATTTATCTTCTTCCCAAGAAGAAGATTCCTCTAGACATCAGCATTTAGTTTGGAGCAGCAGCAACACTAGCAGTTCATCATTTTTGGTACTTATTTTCATGTCCTTTCTTGAGGGAGGATTTTCCCCTTGAGGTTTTTCCTCTTTCCTCATTTCTTTGGAGAAGATAAATTGTAAAAGGGTGACCATAGCTTTATTGTTGGGCCCTATATGCATATATATTTCTGATTAGTTCAGGAATATCATCATAAAGTTAGGATTAAAGGGGGGTGTTGGAATATAATAAACCCACTCATAAAATAATTAATCATTATTTGATTAATTTCCTACCCACTAGCTTAGATAATTGGCATCCACTTGCACCTTAGAGTCAACACTTGCCATCTATATCCTAGGAATGATTTATTTCTGATTCTGGGTTGATCTTGACCACTTTATGTCCATCCAAAATCGGTAACTGTGCTTTACAACAGATTCTTCTTTTTTTTTTCTGCTTTATCTTGCTTTTCTATGGATAAGGTAAAGCTTGTCAACTAGGAAACTGGCAGCTTTTGTTGCCAACCCATTCTCCATTATTTTCTCTCCATATTCTAGGATTAGCAAGTCTTTCCTTCACTCATCATCACTCACACATGCTATTGCTAATTCGTGAGGTGCTTGATAGATTGGGAAAGTGCTTTAGTCAACTGTGGGGTTTATCATAATTAGTAAGCCTACTTTATCAGCTAGCATGAGTTGTCTTCATGCAACTCCCTTTTCCTTTATAAGGATGTATTACTTATGTAATAATATCAATTATCATTTATTGATCATTCATTAATGTGTGTTCATTAATTCTTCTTCTTCTCTCCTTATGCTAATTCTCTACAATTCTATGTGAGGTTAATTGTTTGCCTAGATCCTTAGCCTGTTTATGAAATTCCTTATGCCATCAAGGCTTTATAATTTCTACATAGAGAAGTGATGATCTCTAGGTATGATAACTATAGAGATGAGGGGGAAACAAGTTGTATATCTAAGCATGGAGAAACCAAAATAATCAGTCAGTATGTCAACCTCTAGTGTGACCAATCAGATAAGGAAGATCGAAGTTGTTAAACTAGTATACATGCCCATTATAGAGATGGACACTAGAGTATACATTCAAGGGATATTGTTGGGAAAAGTTCCTGTGATGACATTTAAAGACTTCAATTTTCAAGATAAGACTGCATTTCCTATCCTTCTCTTATTGGAATATACAGTGGTGTGACATGATACAAATGTTTGTAAGAACTACATTGCAAAGAAGTGGGTAGGGAAGTTGTTACACTACGACATCATGAAACTGCTGGAAGTACCATACTTTAGTCACATAGTAAGTGTTTTCAGATGTATAATATTTTTGTTTAGCAAGTTGCATGGAGGTTTCTTATGGTTGGATCATCCTTATGACATCGATGAAGGCCTACCAAATGAAAAAGAGGACCCTAGGGAAGCAATTAAAGTGTTTGACTTATGGGAGGTGGAGTTTTACGAAAAGTATGGTATCCATGAGGTACTAAATATGTGATTATTTCATCTACCAAATACTGTGATGTCCACTTTTCTACACAAATGTTATCTAGGAAGTTGGTGCACAAGTATTGTAAGGTTGAGTGACCAGTTGGAGTGTTTATTACTATAGAGATATTTACCAAAGGAATCATGATGGATTAGGTAAGATATATACTATAGAAATTTTTTGAGGTTTCCTGGACACGCAAAATCTTGGGAAATATTTTCATTTTAGTTGGATTCTACTTATAAGTGCGATGGTTATGTGGAAGTCACCATACTAGCCATAGTTTGACATAGAACTAATATAAGAGTTTTGAGTGCCAATATTCAACCTGTGGCATATTACCAATAAAAGGGAGAAGAATAGCTCCACAGGTATTGCATTCCAAAATTGGTACACATACATGATTCATGTTACTATTGAATCATATAGGATTACATCCTCCTTTATAGACAAGTATGAGTGTGCGGTATGCTCTATCGTGGATTTAGATAATGTGTTCATCTCGTCGTGTAGGAAGCACGGTGACCACATAGATATCTTGTCTTTCTGCATCATTCAAGAAGATATCAAAGACCAGATGGAGGACTTGTTCCTAAATTATAGCTTTAGATAGACTCTAATGTGGAAATGCTGGAGACCCCCAATGGGGAGAAAAAGAAAAAGAATACCGGCCTGAAATACACCACGATGCGTAGCTCACCCATATTAAAAGAGACAAGGAATAAGAAATACCAGGAAAGAACTTTAGGAAGCGTTGAATTCTAGAAGAAGAAGTAGTCTCGTAAGATCATTATGACATCTGAGACTGAGGAGGAAGAAGAGAAAGAATAAGACATAGAGTAGGAGATGCAAAAATAGTAGGATATACATTAGGACCAAGAACCTGGTAGAGGGAGGTTTCCTGATTGCACCTAGTCTCCAAAGGGGTAGAAAGAGTATCTAAGAACTAATGTGAAGAAAGGGGAGACTCAACAAGTGTTAGAAAACTAAAAAATAATAGGTGCCATTGAAGTAAACCTAGATTCACAATAGGTACTTCACATGGATTTGGACAAGTAGCTCGTCATGTTGAAAAGAATATTATGGTTTTCTAACAAAAGCCTAAGATTTTCCAGTATGAAAATGAACAAATTGTGCGAGAACTGGCATAGGAAATCTAGTAACAAAGAAGGCACAATGTAGGGAATAGGGTTTTGAACATAAACCCACAAGCCATTATATTGAGGGAAATAGAATCTTCCCCATATTTGAAATCAATTTGCATTGATTTTGAGGTAAACATGATGCGAGTCCCATTCCAACAATTGCAATTACATGTTTGATTTGATCCAAGAGATGGGCATGCACCAGCTTAACTTGAGTCGATCATACAATGGGTTACAACAGACACACGCAACCCAAGTTTCCACACATACAACCCTGGAAACAACATTAGAGAACTTGTAATTCAATGTGTGAGAAGAATCCAAAACTACAACAATTGTGCCATAATCATCTCAGGAGTAGTGTGAAGAATTTAAGATACTGATTACAGGACTGTGCAACCATAACACAGTTTTGAAAGAACATTTGGATGCCAAGGAGAGTCTAGAGGAAAAAAAGTTGAAATAGAATATTATTTAGGATAAAGAAACATTCCAAAGGGCCAATTACTAAGTCCAAGGCATGACAAACATTAGAGGAAATTTGGGGTCTAAAATGGGCCTTATAAGAAAACATGCCAAAATAAGTTCTTGTGAGTTGGAATTCAAGAACCAATAGAATTTCAATAAAATGAGTCAACCATAATGGTTGAATTGACATATTTGTCATAAAAAAATTACTTTTTTTGTTTGTATTTTCTACATATCTCCCTGTGTTTTGACTCAAATTTTGATCGGGAGAGCTCATTGGATGCGGAATTTGATTCTGCATCCAACGAGTACCCACACTGCATACTTTTGACGGACCCCGATACCCCAAAAACAAGAAATACATGAAAAAACGTGATGATGACATCATCATCACGTTTTTTCATGTATTTCTTGTTTTTGGGGTATCGGGGTCCGTCAAAAGTATGCAGTGTGGGTACTCGTTGGATACAGAATCAAATTCCGCATCCAACGAGCTCTCTCGATCGAAATTTGAGTAAAAACATAGGGATATATGTAAAAAATATGAACACAAAAAGTAGTTTTTTTCTTTCTTCCTCCAAAATTAATAAATATTATTTTATTATTTTAACTATTATTTTATCATTTTACCTATTATTTTATTATTTTCCTTAAGAGGCCCATTTTAGACCCCAAAATTCCTCTAATGGTTGGTTAACCCCAGTTTCAATTTATGGAAATACATGAAAGAGATTCTAGAAGTCACTAAAAAGGTGGACCATATTAGAACCCTAGAAAACTAGACGAAGATGAAAAAGCAGTCAGTAAAAAATCTACCTCTGTTTGAGATACCATGGATGTGATAAAATAAATCTCAACTCTAAGGAAAAAAATAACTAAAATCCATTCCCAAAAACAACATATAAATACATAGGTCATGGAATCTTAGGAAAAAGTTGGAGCATAGTACAAAAAATTCAAAGAGATACATGAGAAATATAAGAAGGATGATGAGCTTGGAGATTTTGAGTGCACAAAGTCACAATCAACAAAACTAGAGAATACTATTGATTTCACCATGGATTTTGGCTGACTGATGCAAGCAGTAGGATAGCTTGACGTGCTGGTGTCTAACTTGATTGCACAACTCGTTGCAATATTTTACTTATTCTAGTAGGTGATTTTTAAGGATTAATGAGTGGCTTGGGACAAGACACATATTAGTGTTGGGGGCCTATTGGTTCCCATGTTTTTATAGTAATTGTGTGCCGAGATAGGCCATTAGAATATAGATTTGCATCAACATAAGCCAGTTACACTACACACCAAGTTCAGCTAGAACTATTCACCTACAATTTTTTTGCAATTTTGTATACCTCAACCTATATAAGGATTATTTTGTAGAGGGTTTGGGTTCAACTAAATTATGTTCTACTCTGCTCTCTTCTAATTTGTTATGCAACTGAGTTTGGAAATCATAGGGTATTTTTAGCTATTTATATTTTTGTTGTATGATGTTGTAAGAAGTATTAAGTTGTTGATATGATTTGTGTAGTGATGTATGGTGATAACCCAAGTTTTCCATTATTATAATGAACTGTTATCTCATATATGTGTTTCTATGCACTCTATGCATGGTTGGATTTGTAATGAATGCCTAGTATTTAGATGAATGAATGATAGTAGTAAACTTATATTTATGTTTAAGTTGTGTAAAGAATTGGTAATATGTTGAGTATAAAGAATCCCTTCCTTTATGCACAATATTGATTCAATACATTGGTAATTGCTTATGTGCGTTGTAAGGTAACACCCTTACATTATTATCATAATTGATAATATATATTTATTTATTATTGAATTGATGATTTATTACATTAACTGGCTTACATTATATATGGAAGCTAACCTATGAATGGTCGGGCCTTGAAAAGAGGTGACCTTTGACATTTAACCTAATTGTTAATTAATTAATAATAATAGTAATATACTTATTTAGGTATAATACAAGTCATCCTACTCTAAAAATATTATTCCACGAATCTTCTTATGAGCATGTTGCAACTGGAATTCTTTACACAAATAATGGTGCCATAGTTTAGAAGTTCTTAAAATATTTGGCCACATTTCCATTCAAATATTTTCTTGCATATGATTATGTAGATGAATGCATAACAACTATATGGAGCATTCTTCTGAGATTCTAATCCGATGGTGTTCTTTTGACCTTCTATTTTGATGTGGATTTTTAATATTTCTGCATGTTTTGATATGGTTTTCTTATCTATAGTGGCAACTATTAATATTGTACTTACTTCCTTGTCTGACAAACTTGTCTTTATTTGTTCTCTCAAAACCTTTTGAAATTCTAGAACATCTTGAGTTGTGACTACTAATAGAATTTTCATCTCATCATTTGTCACACCATCCTCTGGGTTTTATTTTTCTAAGTTATCATGATTAAGGTCATCTTTAACACTTTTATTTTCATCATTTCATATAACTTCAATTCTCTCATATTTTTTGTGAACATTGACTTTATTGACTTCATTGACCTCTACGACAATGTCATTTTCTTTATAATTGATATTGACATTGTGATTTTCAATATCATTTAGATATTTCATAATTGTGTCTTCTACTTCTTCAGTTTCAGTTTTCTTGTTATCATCTTTCTTAAGAAGTCCTTATTATGGAAATAACATATTAATGTGTCTTGCTTCCCTACCTTGTATGAAGCCACAAAGAACTTCTTGTAGGCGTGCATACTTTATACTAAGTATATCATTTTGAGGTTTGTAATTGGGATGTCTTTTCTTATCCAACTTGGTGTCTGGTGGTATAGATATTTTGTGAGGAGGGGTGTAAGGAGTCGGTCGGACAGGATTCCTTTCCTTCTTGGGGGTAGTAGAGATTTTATATTCATCCCTACTTGAATACATAGGAGTTGCAGTAGTCCCTTGTTCCTCTTAACTTAGTAACTCGATAACCATAGTTACTTCTTCTCTCGAGGGTGTAGATCCCAACACTTCTTTTGTCATGAGTGTCGATACAGACCCCAACTCTGCTTAACCTGAGAAATTGGGAGTTGGCATAGCTTGTTCCTTTATGATAGGAATAATTTCTTCTAACGTTACTATTGATGAAGATGTCATCTCTATTCATCCTAAGTACTCAAACTTCACAACAAATTCTTCCAGCTTCCTTTCCTTTGTGGGGGTACTAGCATTTTTATATTCATTCCTACTTGAATACGTAGGAGTTGCAGTAGTCCCTTGTTTCTCTTGACTTGGTAACTTGAGAGTCATAGTTACTTCTTCTGTCGAGAGTGTATATCCCAACACTTCTTGAACTGAGAACTTGAAAGTCGTAACATCTTCTTCTTTTCTGGTCGTAGTAGTTTCTTTTTTTTATGAGTTTCGATGAAGACCCCAGCTTTGCTTGACCCGAGAACTTGGGAAACTACCTAGCTTGTTCCTTTATGATAGGAATCCCTTATTTTTATGTGAGTGTTGATGTAGACACCAGCTCTATTCATCCTGGGCACTCAGAATTCGAAAACAACTTCTTTCTTGATTCCATATTATTCTATCGTGGGTGCCATAGCATCTTGCATTGCCTCGCTTTAAAGGTGAGATGCCACATCATATTCCCCCTTCAACTGAATTGAGGTGTAAGACTAGTGTGTTTATGGTTTTTCTTTGTCTACATGCTTGTTAGGTTCTTCTTCTGGTCGTTGTATTACCAACATTTTCAGTTCTTCAACTAAGTCTTTTATATCTTCATGTAAAACTTGAGTTGCTACGTCGATATCCAATATTTTTGTTTCAAGCTCTGTGGGTTCTATTTCTTTAAATCCAATTTAAAATCCTTTTTAACTTCTTGCAATAGTTTATCTCCTTTGAAAAACCCATAAACACCTCCATTAAAGACCATTTTGTCTTACACAAAATATTCAATTCTTTTGAATAATAATAATTATTAATTAATAATAATATTATTATTATTTTATAAACTATATATATATATATATTGTTTTAACACACAAATTTTTTTTGTTTGAAAATTATATATATATATATATATTAAAATGGTGGAATTTTAAGGTTTAAAAACGTGAATGAGAAGTAGTAGTGGAGCGATGAGGAGGTAATGAGAAGTGAGAAAAGGTGCTGAGATATGGAAACATAGAGGTAGGGGAGTGAGAAGTGGGTGAGGATGAGGATGGGATTGAAGGGATCACATGTATTTGGAGCCCTAGAGAAGCTGAAATAGTGGGGAGGCTTGGAGATGGTGGGGTGGAATGGAGGAATTAATAGCATGGAATGAATAGTCATGTAAAGGATAATGCAAAAGCTGTGTGCATCTTAAAGGGTGAATATGGGAGGGAGGAGGGAATCACGTGGTGGTGTGGGGAAATCACAATAGATTTGTGGGTGCAGGAAGTAGTTTGTATGGTTACAAGAGTGTGGAGGTGATGCACATGTAGGGGCGTGTAGATATGAGTAAGGGTGCAACAAGGAGCATGGGAAGTATGTATGCACGAGAGGGAGGGTGGCTGAGAGAATTGGGGTCTGCATCGGCACTCATGAAATAATAAGTAGCGGGATCTACACCCTTGAAAAAAGAAGTAACTATGACTCTCGAGTTACTAAGTCAAGAGGAACAAGGGACTACTGCGAATCCTACGTATTCAAGTAGTGATGAATATAAAATCGCTAGCACCCCTAGGAAGGAAAGGAAGTCGGAGGTCACAACAGCTTCTTCTGGATTCCTTTCCTTCCTAGGGGTTCTAGTGATTTCATATTCATCCCTACTTGAATATGTAGGAGTCGTAGTAGTCCGTTGTTCCTTTTGACTTGGTAACTCGAGAGTCATAGGTACTTCTTCTATCGAGGGTGTATATCCCAACACTTATTAACCTGAGAACTCAGAAGTCATAACATCTTCTTATTTTTTTGGTCATAGTACTTTATTTTGTCATGAATGTCGATGCAGACCCCAGCTTTGCTTAACCTAAGAACTTGGGAGTAGACCTATAACATCCCTAAAATTTCATAAATAAATAAACAAATTTATTTACTGTATGTAACCTTAGAAGTTCCTAGGAAATCATTCTGAGAGATGTTATAATTCATAATTATTCTTTCCTAATGCTAATGTCTTTATTTACTAACTGCAAGAGTTATGTACCTACGTTATCATTAGCTTTATTTATTTTTTTGAACTATCAACATGCATTCAGGTTGACATTAATTCATGACAAAAATATCTTCCTTAAAAGACTCTGATAAAAGTAGTTGTTGTAAACAGTTTGTTGTTTCGTTCAGTTTGGTTCTACTCTTGACCTATAGAAGGGACAGGTCATGATATTACTTAGTCATTACGACTAATGCATGAACTTTGTCTTCTCTTAGTGCAGGTGAAAAATATTATCCTTGGATAGGATTCGCTATGGAACCAAACTATACCACAAGGCATCGAAACAGTGGAGAAAGGTCCACCTAGGTTTTAAAAAAATACTTATACCTTAACCGAAATTAAATCACAAACATATTGTAACTTATATCATTATCCTAAACTCCATAGTGGTTATTCATGTAAAGGGGTTTTTTGTTGGATTTTTATGCGATGGTTGAAAACCAACTTGAATTCAAGTCAAAGTTCAAACTAAGTAAAGGACATGACATCAATTTGTTTTATAGCAAACCATATGACTGAGTTACAATCTCCACTTATCGACAACAAGTGAGGCGTAAAACACTAAAGGGTTTAGTACTCTTCGAAGGACGAGCCAATCACTTCGATGGGGTTTTGTGTGGCATTGTTTCCTCCTCTTATTTTTCCTTCGGCTCTTGGGTGCTTGACTCTGCAAAAATATCCAATAGTGAACAAAGATGGAGGAGCCTTAAACTCGGCCCTCCATACCTATCCAAATTTGGTTTGCTCATGAATGAGGTTCATTGTCCTCACGTTGGTGATACTTGTGTGTCCCAGGTTCCATTCATAACGTTGGTAATATTTTCTCAGAACTTTCATTTGTAAATTTCCTTGTTTTGTAAATATGATTTAAGAAATATTAACTTCCTTCCAAAGTCTAAATGCAGGAAATAGTTTCTATGCGACGAATTTTTGTTTTGTTTGAATCTAGTCAAGAAAACCTTACATTCGGTAAGACCTATGGCCTTACCTTATGTGGCTCGATGGGTGTCTTGTTGTGTTTTTGTTCAAAAACTTACGGCTTCTTTTCTGAGCCTGTTTGTTGATAACATTTTGGTTTGGTGTCTTATAAATTCGATCCTGTAATGAAATCCCGTTGTTGGTGGAGTTAGAGTAATTATAATACTTCCATGACAAGTTATACTCTTTAGCTAAACAGCTCTGCTACTGCAATTTCTTTCCTTTTCTTGTCCATGCGACTGTATGTAAATTGGAAATAGATGTGCATCAAAGGGTTTTTAGTCTTGCGAACAATTTGTAAAAAGGTCTGTAAAATATCGGCCGTAAGGATTTTTGTACTACCCTGGTTTAATCTAATGATATACAGGTTGATAGTTTGTATAACATGTGAGAGTCTTTGGACTTATCAAAACCATCAAGAAAAACTAATGCGATTTCACTTGGGCATTAAATTTGATTTAGCAATCTTATTTTACTATTTATGCAATTGATTAATGCTTTTGTGAAAAATAGTTGGTCGTGAGGCCTTTACTCTGTAGTATTTGTTTTTGTATAAAAAAAGGTCTTTGTCGAAAGACTAATACTACTTTTCATTTATATAGAAAAGAGTTCTTGATAAATCCCATGAGGCTTATGTAGTTACACCCCGTGAGGCATTTTTAACTCAATGCAATCGTTGGAAAGAAAACCATAGAGTCAATGAAAAATTAGGTTAATTTTTCTTGGGTCATGAGACCTCAACATTTTATATTATTACTTGTTTATGATAGAGTCGTGAGGCCACTATTCATATAGCAAGGGGTTTCGCCATAAAATCTTGTAGTGCATGCTGTTTGGGGAGAGGGTCGTAAAGCTTATATTAATTATGACTATTGTTTTAAAATACTTCTTATAAATGTTTTGGTGAGATTATCTGAGGGATTTTACTTTGATTATTTAACTTTTCTAGTGTATTATTAATAGGCCATGTGACCATAGGTAAAATTCCATAATCACTCTATTACAGAGTCTAGGCCTTGAATCCTTTATCCATTAATGAAAAGTAGAACCACTGTTTAAAAGAATTAAAATATGTTTAGCTAATAATACTGTTTCGAAAATAATTAATATTAAGCCCTAAGGTCGTCTGTAACTTTCTTCTGTAAGAAAAATACTGCAGATAACAACATCATCCTAGCCTGAAGCTTGTAGCTAGTGCTACGGTTTGTCGATAATCTTGACTTCATGTTATTAAATAATTAATAGTTAAGAGACTCAGCTTAAGATACCCTTAAAAAGGACTATGGTGAAACTAGCTTAAACTCTACTTTTTATTTGAAACCTTGGTTATTCTAAAATAGTTCTAGAGTTTGTTTTAAGGAGAGAGGACAATATCCTAGAAATATTAATGTAAAAGTAAAGTTATTGAGGAGGAAACTTGGATCTGAATATTAGATGTCTTATATGTTCCAGGTTAAGCTTAATCCTATATAAATCTTAGTTTAGGGTTCAACCCTAGTGTCGTAACATAGTTTTGTTCTTAAGTAGATTTCTATATATTTATACTTAGATTCTCATAATTAAATATCTATGTTATAGTAGGTCTCTATGTTTTTGTTTACCATAGGAATGTTACAAGTCATTACCACAATGCAATATTTACTTGATTCTAAACTTACTCTACATAATTTATATCACTATTACTAACATTTTACTAGTTTGTAATACCTGTAGAAACAATCTAAAACTGATACAAAAAGAACATTATTCAGGTTATGAAATACTTTTACAGAAAATAGTAAACTAGTGGATCTAACCTTTAAAATTGAATATCAATCAATGTAGTTTTCCTAACAGGTTCCTGATAAAGATATTATAATATATCCAATCATCCTAATTAATGTTCCTAAGCATATTCCAAATGAAAGTACAAATTCAAAAATTAAATAAGAGTTGAACCTGGATAGAATGCAGAAAGGGGACAAACACCCATGGGAAACTATTCCACCCAACCTTCTCCTGAAGCAGCCAAAGTTACTTGCTTAGGATTGTTGAAGCCTTGGATGTGTAGGTTGCTTGAATGGGTTCCTAAGCTCACAACAGAGGGGGAAAACCCAACCAAAGGCTTGAAATAATGCTACGCAAGTATTATCCTATCCTCGAGTTGTTTGGTATAGTTAACACCAACAAATACTAAGGCCTCCACTAGCATTTGTGGTTCTTCGATCTTGGAAGGATATGTTTCCCAATGAAGGAAAACCAGATAAGTGAGAAAAGTAAAAGGAAAATTTAATCTAACTGTGAAGGAAACCTAAATTAAGTCTATACTACTGTAAGAAACATTTTCTGGTTTGTTCTCAATTTAACCTGAGATGAAATACTGATTAGTATTTAATCAAATTAACAAAAATGTAAACAAGATCGATTACTTATCTATGCAATTTAAAATCAACCAACAAAATTTGACTGACAGTAACTTGGAATTAACACATTCAAGGTTAACATGTAATCAGTATGTCAATTGAAAAATTAACATATATAATTTAATTTACTATGTAATCATTTGCATAAATAGATAAATATTTTAATAGAATAAACTGTTTTAACACTTTATC
Source organism: Pseudotsuga menziesii (assembly GCA_001517045.1). Lineage (NCBI taxonomy): Eukaryota > Viridiplantae > Streptophyta > Pinopsida > Pinales > Pinaceae > Pseudotsuga > Pseudotsuga menziesii. Next base: position 189,746 of record LPNX010287700.1, on the reverse strand, counting down.
GTTACATGAATCATTAGCAGAGAGAAAACAAGGCTATAAATAAATGCACTTATTGATCGCAAAATACTAACAGTAATAGTGATCCATCTAAAATGGAAAAATCATCATTTGTCAAGGAAACGTAATCAAATAGATAGAAAGAGATATAAAAGAATAACATCGTTGTATTAAATAAAGTTTGCAAAAAATTACAAAACCTCAAGTAAACAGAGTATTTCCAATCTCTTGTCCATGTCTTTTCCTCCCAGAAAATCCTATTTTTACATGCGAAGTCTACCCCTTTAAATAATAATTACAAAATGATGAATCCCCATGAAATTGGGATCACAAGATCCATTTAGAACTAGAAGCCAATAAAATATCACCACTTATTCCAAATCTCCAACAATTCATCTATGTTTGGTTAATTCGCTGATTCAAACCCAAGTTGAACATCACACCTAAAATTCTCCATTTCATTTTTGGCCAACTTATGCCAAAGATGGATGAAAATGTGGATATTTCCTTGCATAGTAAATGGTTGCATTATCAACTGATCCACATCACCAATTGTGATATGATCAAGATCTTTAATATTTTCCTTAACTTCCTCACATCTACGTTCAACCTGCTCTATTGTTAACTTCGGAGGATAGGAATTTTCAATCAGCTCCATGGTAGGGAAATGTAACTCTTCCATGATGCTGTCAACCGCATACCATCTTGTCCCACAAATTTCCTGTTCTTTCTTGATGGAATCTTCAATCATCTCATTTAAATCAAGCCAAGCACGCAAGACAGTTTTGACCTTTTTCAGTTGAAAACTGCTGAGGATGGTAATACCTTCTGGTCTGTCTTTCATATATCTTTGCCAATCCACAATAACATCATAATATTTGGATGCTTCTTCTCTATTGGTTGTCTGAGTCTGAAGGGTGACAAACATTTGATCAAAAGCAACATAAGTCTCAAAAATATCATCCATAGTACTAAACATTTCAGTTATCAAATCATGATTTTCCTAATTGACCTGGATAGCCAAATCTTGAAACTCCTACTTAGAAAACCTAAAGAATGCAGAGGAAGTTGCACTTGCAGTTGCATCTTCACATTGTCTTATCAACAAAGCTATCCTTTGAGTATTAGCGACATTCATAGTTCTTTCATTCTGTAATTCATCCTAGAGAGAAGCATTCTTGAGTTGCAACTCTTTGAACTTGTCTTCAAATGCTTTCTCCATATTTTCCACAAGAATCTTATGCTTCCTCTTGACCTCATCTAGTTCTTCCTGCAGCCTTTTCATTTCCTCTTTCCTTTTGTTGAACTCCTTGTTCAGTGTGAGAACTTCATCAAGGTTGGCACCTGTGAAAGCACCCAAAGCTATGGTTGAATCCACTGCATCAGTCTGAGGGTCACCAGACTATTGAGTCCAAACTATTTGATTGGTGACAGGTCTAGACACATCATCATGATAACTACTTCTCTTCTTTCATTTTCTTATCACTACCTTTGATGACATACTATAAAAGTAATCCCCAAGAGAGACTACATTGTATTCATCAAAATCATTGACTAAACGAGAAAATGATGAAGTCCCACTCACTATTGAAACCAGCGAGGATGTCTGAGTAATGGTAGGAGGCTCCATAGACATAGTAATATGTGAAGTAGAGAAGGGAGATGAGAGGTTTTGATCAATTGTTGGAATAGAGGTTGAAGAAATGATTGCGGTGATAACTTCAGAAAGTGGGGTGTCAATGCTAGTGGTCAATTGTGATGAAACCTACTGCTACAAAGAAAACTTCCTATCGCTTGGGGTACCACAACAGACAGAGTAACCGCAGAAATCAATCATTTCCCATATGCAAGAGAAACAAAACATCTAACACTAAAGGATCTTGAAACATACATTATTCTAGATGGTTGATGTAGCATTAGAGGAATTTTGGGGTCTAAAATGGGCCTCCTAAGGAAAATAATAAAATAATAGTTAAAATAATAAAATAATGGTTAAAATAATAAAATAATATTAATTAATTTTGGAGGAAGAAAGAAAAAAACTACTTTTTGTGTTCGTATTTTCGACATATCTCCCTGTGTTTTTACTCAAATTTCAATTGGGAGAGCTCGTTGGATGCAGAATTTGATTCCGCATCCAACGAGTACCCACACTGCATACTTTTGACGAACCCCGTTACCCCAAAAACAAGAAATACCTGAAAAAATGTGATGATGATGTCATCATCACGTTTTTTTCAGGTATTTCTTGTTTTTGGGGTAGCGGGGTCTGTCAAAAGTATGCAGTGTGGGTACTCATTGGATGTGGAATCAAATTCTGCATCCAATAAGCTCTCCCGATCGAAATTTGAGTAAAAACACAATGAGATATGTCGAAAATACGAACAAAAAAAGTAGTTTTTTTTAATGACAAATATGCCAATTCAACCATTGTGGTTGACTTATTTTATTGAAATTCTATTGGTTCTTGAATTCAAACTCACAAAAACTTATTTTGGCACGTTTTTTTATAAGGCCCATTTTAGACCCCAAATTTCCTCTAATGATCCCCATTGAGCTTTTCCACTCTCGCTTGTATTAGCAATTTTCTCTCTCAACATTCAGCAAACAAGACAAACATGCTATATAATGGTGTTAGACCTAATATAGCATATATAATCAATAATATATAATCATTTAAAAGCCTCCATCGATTCAATATTCATTTAAATACACATTATTGGACAGGAAAAGATATTTCTATTAACATAAATCAGAGATTACAATGGTGATAACCTCTGTCGACACGTCTGCGAACCGGAGAAACTAAGTCCTCCACCTAGGCCTCCACCACTTCAATATTCCATCTCTCGATAGCAAGCTCACAAGCAAAGGTGAGATTGGGAAGAAAAAAAAGTGCTCCAAGGAACAAAGGGATGTAGACTCAAGTATAAGCTCCGGAAACAATGGACTATAGTTTTCTTTCTCTTCAATTCCTCTCTCTTTCAATGTATCCAAAGGGTTCCTTATATAGTGCTTCAATGGGGTAATGGAAGGTCAAATCCGAGCGATCTCAAGGCATATGGAATGCCAAGAGACAAGTGAATTGGATCCACATCAAGGAAAACTCCAATACTATTTGGCCTTTTGTACACATCCCGATGTACACGGGTTTGAGGGTCATATCCATGTATATATGCGAGGATAGGTTTAAAAGTCGCATATGGTAAATAATGCATGTTTTTAGGGATGATCTTGGAAACATCAAAGGTACAAAAATGGTCCATGGGGTCTAGAGAGTCTGCAGAGGGACAGGGAAGGCCATAAATGTGTGATCCACCATGCATGGTAAAATTAGTTGTAACAGATGCCCACTAATGTGTGAGCTCAAAGGGGTGATATGATGGTCGAAATACATTATAAGTCCATCCCATAAGTGGAGTGATGAATAACCAAGTGGAAGAACCATCCATCCAATAGTATAATACAATAATCAAAACTTTGCACATGACTGCAAGTACATACAGCAATCCCGGATACATAAGAGTACAATGGCCATGAATAGGCATGATACAAAATATGACATGTGTGGTCATCGCCACGTACAATATAGATAGATCAGAATCTCCATAATGAAGATATACAAAGGATCATGATCTCCATGAAAGCTGAATATATACAATGGATCAAGATCTCCATAACGGCTAAAGATATCTGACATACACTGGAATAGAGCTGAAATCCCATGAACACTGGCACAATCAAGGAGGTAGCATATATGAAATGCCACTAGTCTGGAATGTCTACTACACAATCCGCTATGAGTACTTGTCCTACTATGTGAATAGAGGTTTCAAGGTCGAACATAGTAGTCCATCATCTGATTACTAGTCATTGATGTATACCGTTAACAGACACGAGATCACCCACCGATAATGAAAATGGGAATCAAGGTACTAGAATGCAAACTAACAAGAGTGAATAAATGTGTTGAGTTTAAACAATTGAGAGAATCCATTGATTGGGAGACATTGATGTATCCCCACAACTGTCGATGGTGAGTGAACATGCCACTAATGACTGCAAGTCTCAAGGAACTTAAAATGACTCTAGATTCTTATCCCAGAATAAATGATCTAAAGTCGATGAGATGAAATCCACTGGAAGGAGGGCATTAAGGTATCCCTCATCATCCAACATGAGGTACTTAGAAAAGCTGTATAATGTGGAAGGACTCAATCATAATGTGCATGAACCGATAACAGTACTGGGAATGGCCGACATGCAAAGTCAAGATAACTGAGGAATGGCCGACTCGGATTTAAACTTCCTTCGAACAAGAGCATAAAGGTGAATGGTGACTGAATGTAGGTAGCATAGACTCAATATACAAAACTGGGACATCTTTGCGATATAGGAGGCATCGATAGAGGCTCCATAGGGACTGGAAGCTTAACCAATCGGTGGAGATAAACTCAGAGAAATGAGTACATCTCCTAAATTCAAACTATTAAACCAACCAATGGATGTGATATATAGTGCTCTGTTCGAAGGTGACACGACTCGACTTTTGCCAAAGATAACATCTTTTCCTGTCTGGCTTTTTGGTTTTTTGATTTTTTTTGGATTTTTTTAAATATTTTGAAAAGCTTGAAAAAGAATAAAAGTGCTTTATAGTTACAGACTAGGAGGAGACAAGTGTTAAGGGAAAAACAAACTAGTTCCAAGCAATGGAACATACCTATGCTCAATGCAAGGACACATGTGTAGGATAACGACACTCGAGGGAAAGTCCCCTCCCGGTAAAAAATGGGGAATCAAGCTACAAAGGATATGTAAAATGGCTCTGCATGGCTAGACATGAGACAAGCTCAGGCTATATAGCTGATAATCAAAGTCAGGGAAGCCGACATAAGGTTCAATAAGGAAAGCAAAACTCATGATAATGCAATTACAACTTGACATAAGGGAGTCCTGGGGAAAAAGGCGAGAAAAAAGATCAAGAGGAGTATGAGGCTCTTGCATAAAATCATGGAGATACTATACAAAGGACTCCCACACCCTAAAGGAAAAATGTCATCATGGGCGCCAAATGCAAAATGGGAGCTAACTAGGGAACCCATGTATGGTCAAGCTCTACCATTCACATCATGTCACTTCTAAAAGCAACATGAAGGTTCTGTGACAAGATAGAATGGGTTCGTACCTAAGGTTATAATGAAACAGTCATAAGGTCATGCAAAGTGCAAACAGATGTGAAACTTAACATATATGCCAGTTTAGACATAATACCTGAAACCGACACGAATGGGTCAAAACGGTGCTCAAAATGGACTCCTACATCATCAAATTAGTCCAAAATGGTAAAAAACGGTCCAAAACTATAGAAAGTGGGTAAAAAATTTCAATAATTTCAAAAATTTCTATAAATAGTAAAAAATTCAAAAATTCCATATCATTTGAAATTTTTACCCATTTGAGCTCAAAACTTCCAACGCAAATTCCGGGAGCTTCGTCCGACGAAATTCGACACCGTTTGTTCTAGGTAACTCCTCATGTCCTCCTCTTCCCATTTCATGCAAAAAAAATTAGTTTCCATGGTCAATTTTATTTTCTAGGCCAATCTAAAATAGGAATTTCGGCCCACATGGATATCGGGGTTTTTTCTGCGTATAGGGTTGGCCATATGCAAAAAAACCTCCCAAAACTGCGTACATACACTGTTGTTTTACAAACAGTCACATATGCGGCCATGCATAAGGATTTTTAAGGTAAAGAATGACCAAAAATCATTTTTTATGTGCAAGATGGTTCTAGAATGGAGGGAGAGGGAACATGGAGATGTAGAAAAGGCTGTTCAAGGTGACTTAATGGCCCAACAAGATCTACGTGCATGCGGTTTGTATAAGCTTTGGTGTCTTGGTAGACTAAGGGTCAAACCAAGACTCCTGCACATGCTAGTAGATTACTAGGATCCAGACCCAGAGTCTTTTCACATCGATGGTATATCTCTCACTATAGAGATTAAGGACATATATTTTATTACTGGATTATCCTAACGGGAAGTGGTGGTGAACCTACGCTCTCGTAGGCCCGGAGGTGGCCTTACTATTAATGAGTACATTGTAGTATACTGCTTTCTGAACATGGAAAATGTTGGGAGTTAAATCCTGATAAACTCGATCCAAGTACTGGGACTAAAGCCCATACTATTGGCACTCGATAGGATAGCCGGTCTAGCTTCACTCCACCAGGCCTCACAGCCATTGATGTTCCATGTGGTGGAGTGTATGAGACCCATAGTGTACAACTAGAGCACTGCACTGTTGAGTAACATGAAGCAGCAGCTCAGTGACTGCAAGATGGGCAGGGTGAGAAACTTCTGTTTCGGCAGCATACTGAGCACATTATTCTTTGAGTGTGTACTGGGGATAAGCCCTAGAGTGGACATTCCTCCACATGGAGTTTGTGATCCGTCCCAATGACGTTGGGCAAATGTTATGCGCAGACTGGGCAGAGGTAGGGCGGTTAACCCGTACCTAGCGAAATTAGTTCCATGGTGGTGGTGGTAGATCATTGCCATTGATGACTATCCCTATGCAGGGATAGATTTTCGGGGAGATCTGGACATGCCCCTACCACCAGGAGCGGCATATGGTGACATAGGTAACGAATCCCAACCCCTCTTTTTGAATTATTAAGTTTTTTGTGTTTTTTGATATATTGACTCAAAAGACATGTTTTCGTGTGACAAAAAATAGTGACAATCTGTCATTTGTATGCAGATGTTGGACCATGATGACCTGACGGTTTCCCTCGTCATAGATGGAGGGGAAGAGGAGATGATATCATGGTTGTGGATGTAGAGCGAATGATCCAAAGCATCCACACAAACTTTGTATGCTTGAAACATAGGGTACCCATGGCGCAAGTCGAGGACTTACCTAAGGCCATGCAGCGCCAGGTGGTTGGTGTACCACGAGCATGGGTTCGATTATTTCGACGACTAGCTAGAGCCGTGGTGTGATACCACGATCAAAACCTCCCTCCTCCTCCTCAGGCTTAGAGACCTGATATTTTTTCATTTTTGTACTACCGTGTATTATATTTTGGTGGCTTGGAAGCCCCAATTTTGTATTATGACACTTATGTATTATGACATCACATTTTGGATGTTTAATGAAAAACTTTTATGATGATCAATTTTATTTATTTACATGTGTGTAAAAATGTATGTTTGTGATATGCTTATGGTCTATGAAACAAATGCCAATCTAACACATATTTAGCATATGAGTCAACAACTTGATTAAAAATTCTTGAAACATGTATGTATGTTATGTTCTCAAATTTCCATTCTAGCAATCTCACATGTAAGAATCTTCGTAATAACGTCGGATCCCTAATACGATACAAGCCATTAAGCTGTGAAACCACTAACTGCGAATCAAGACATACCTCAAGAGAGAGAACACCATGTGAAATGGCATCCCGCAATAGCTCGATAATGGCACTATATTCAGCAACACTGTTCGAAGAAGGACGTAAACATACGCCTCCTGAAGACAATACCTGACCCATAGGAGTATAAATCACCTAAGCAACAGAAGTTGTGTTTTGAGTGTGGCGCCTAGCACAATCAACGAATCCTATGTAAGTGGAAGACTCCATTGGTATCTACCATAAGAAACAAAAGATAATCAACAAACCTGATCACCATAAGAAAACCTAACTATGTAAAAAAATGTACAATAATATACAATAATCAGCCTTGGCTGAAGATCATGCATAGTATTTTTTAAGATAGAGCTCGTTTCTAGGCTCCCCCAAGGCTGTGCCTTGATAATCCACCAGTTCATAGGCGCCCTTCTCTAACACACGTTTGACTACATAAGGACCATGCCACATGGGATTAAACTTCCATGCCCCCAAGGGTTCTTTAGCTTGATCCCATAAAAGGACCAAATCACCTTCACTAAACCTCCTCGAATAGACAGACTTATCATATTGGACCTTAACGTGATGCTTATTTACTTCTAGAGCCACTAAGGCATCCCCTCCCTGCTCATCAAGCTGCTCTAAGTGGACCAAACGTTCCTCCAATGCGGAAGTGTCTGGTAAAATCTCTATAGCTAGCTTCAACGAAGGGATTTTGCAACCGGCAAGATAGACTCCACCCCATGTATGAGCTGATATGGAGAGAAACCGATTGAAGTCTTAACCATGGTTCTATAGGCCCCCAAAGTAGGATATAACATGATATGCCAATTTGTCTTGCTTTACGCAATCATTTCATTAAAGAATGGACTTAAGTGATTTATTCACTGCTTCAACCTGTCCATTCACTTGAGAGTAATAAGAAGAGGAGTGCTCCTGATTATACCCTAAATTCAAAGCCAACTCTTCCATCATTCTATTCCAAACGTTCCTACCATGGCCAGTGACAAGATATTTTGGAATGCCGAATCGAGTAATAATTTGGTTGAAAATGTAATGCGCGGTTGTGTCACTATCGGATTAATCGTGGGCATAGCCTCTACCCATTTCGTGAAATAATTGACAGCCACTATAATGTGATGATGCCCCCAGCTGAAGCTGGGTTGCAATCCATGAAGTCAATCCCCCACTTGGTGAAGGGACCTGCGGTGATAATCGGATGTAATGGGGTAGGTGTTATAATAATCAACCCATAGTTAGCTACCTTAGACATTAATTAATCTAATTTTTGTCTTATTTGCCTAGTTTCCACATTCCACTCTATGCAAGTTGTCCTCCACATGTCCTAGATGGTCAAACTTGCTAAAACTGAGTCATGGAGCACTTGGAAAACCTCTTGGAATCAATTATTCTTTATTCCTGGCCTCCCTAGTGCATATCTACTTTTTCTGCTTTATTGCCCGCTTTTACTGGAAAGTTTGACTAGGTGAAGTTAACTTTTTTTTGTCCCCATCATCCTCCACACTTTTCTCCTAATAAAAGCATTTATGAGTTTTCCTTCTATCACCTATTAGCTTTCCTAATTTATTTTTCCAATTCGTGAGCTCCTAGACAGATTTGGAAGCTGCTTTATGCACCTATGGGGGATTTGCTTAGATTTAGTAAGCCTGCTTTTGACTAATTCAAATGGCATACCAATGCATTTGAATCTCTCATGTAATTATCTATTGTGGCAGCCTATGACTTCACAAGGTTGGCTATTGTACACTTATTCAATACAGATTAGTGTTCTGCTCCATATTCAGTCTCCTCTGTGTGTAATTTGCATGTGTAATTGGAAATTTTTGTGAGTATAATTGTTCTAACACCTGGGTTTAATTTTTACATGGTATTAGATCCTTTATATATCGATTTATCTCCTTCCATTTTCTATTGCAGGTTTGACATCATTGACTGGGAGCATTCTGCTAACTGAAGGGACAATTTTTGAGCTATGGATCAATCTCAGAAGATCATCTTGACTCCATTTAACTTATTTGAATGGAAAGAAGAGATGGTGATACTATTGAGAGAAAAAGGCCTCTACAGAGTGAATATGGCAACAGAATCAAAGCTCAATGCAGCTGCAGAGAAAATTAAATGGCACAACAGGAGGGATGAGGCCTATGGTCTCTTGTGTCTGAGCATATCCAGAGGCCTCCTTTTCCATCTTGATGGATTGACATCACAAAATGAACTATGGGAGAAGATTTTTGAGATTTTTGTTAAAACAAACGAGATGAGAGGACATCAAATCAAGAATGAATTGATCTCCTTGAGTCCCAGCAGCTTCGAATCCCTGCAACTCTACTTTTCTAAGTTTAAAGCCCTTGTTTTGCAGCTAAAATAGTGTGGAATTGAAAAGAAGGAGGAGCAACGGGTTTTGGCCATACTATCAAAGCTTGGCCCTGACTATTCAGTGTTTGTTTCAACCTTCCATGCCACCAAGTTGACAGCTCGAGCCTAGAAAATGCCTAAACTTGCAAAGTTCATGGAATCTCTCACACAAGAACAAGATAAACTAGTGATGATGGGAACCATCAAACCTTCCAGAGACCAAGATCTGGTTGCTGGAGATTCAAGGGTGGACTCAAAAGGAAAGAAGAAAGATAAGAAGCCACCTGAGCAAAAGAGAGACAAGAACGAGTCTCCAGAGGAGCCCCAAGGTTCTAAGAAGAACCCCCGGAATACGAAGAACAAAGGAGAAATGAGCAAGTGTGCATACTGTAGTAAGGGAAATCATCCTGAAAGCTCCTGCATGAAGAAGCAAATTGACATGCTGACCCAACTCCTGGAGAAGAATGACATCTCCCTTCTAGATAGCTCAAAGAAGAGGGAAGGAGGATCAAATTCAGAAGACAGAGAGAGAGTTCATGCATTGGTTGCTGGCACATCAAGCTCACCTAGTTTCATCATTGATTCTGGAGCTTCAAGACATATGGCTTCGACCAAGTAGGCATTCACCTCACTTGACATGTCGAAATGTCCACCAATAGTACTGGGAGATGACTCTCTCACTGAAATTTTGGGCAAAGGGAGGATTGATCTTGACCATTGTACGTTCAGCAATGTATTGTATGTTCCAGGTCTTGCCTCTAACCTCTTGTCAGTGTATCAGATGACCCACACAGGGTCTCCAAAGAAGGTCATATTCTCCCCTGATGAATTTGAGATCATAGAGATCTCAAGTGGTAAAGTCATTGCAAAGGAGTTCCAAATCACACTTCGAAGGTATACATGTTCTCACATTTCCTACCCTACTCAAACCCCTCTGCTCTTCTGATTCATGCTAATGAGGCAACCAATATTTGGCATGAAATATTTGGCCAACTTAACTATAAGTATCTTTCTAATCTTAGTGAAAAATAAATGGTCATAGGGTTACCAAATATTAATTTTTCCAAAGGAGTCTGTCAAGGTTGCATCTTAGGAAAACACCTAGAGCATAAATTTGAGAAAGCTAGTCATGAGAGAACCTCTGCACCTCTTGAGTTGATCCACAGTGATGTTGATGGACCATTTCCTCATATGTCAATGAGTTAGGCCAAATATGCATAGACATTCATAGATGAATTTTGCAGGTACTGCTGGGTTTACTTCCTGAAGCATAAGTCTAATGTTTTTGGCCTCTTCAAAGTCTTTAAGGATTTGGTTGAAAACCAGTCTATGAGGAAACTCAAAGTCCTCAGATTTTACAATGGTGGTGATTATGTCAAGTCTGAGTTCATTCAATATTATGCAAATGTAGGTATTCATATGTAGCAATCTATCCCTTACACACCACAGCAAAATGGTGTTGCTGAGAGGAAGAATAGATCACTGAAAGAGATAGCAACCTACATGATGGAGGCTAAGACTTTGCCACCAAAGTTTTGGGTTGAAGCTATAAATTGTGCAGCCTATATCTAGAATAGGGTGCCTTATAAACAGCTTGATGGTATGACTCCTTTCGAAGCATGGAGTAGGCACAAGCCATATGTGACCCATTTCAGGATTTTTGGCTCAAGGGCTTGGGCTAGAATTCCAACAAAAAAGAGGAAGGCTTTGCAGCCCCAAAGACAAGAGTGTCTATTTTTTGGGTACTCTAAAGATTCTAAAGGGTACAAGCTGATCAATTTGATAACAAACAAAGCCTTCATTGAAAGGAGTGTTCAATTCCAAGAAGAGCCTTTAGTAGCAGTTGAAGTTGGAGAGTCTTCTTCACCACCAAAACCACTGAATGTAAGTGAAGAGATAAATTTGTTTGTTGATTCTGATATGTCTGATAATTATGATTTAATGTCAGATCCTAACAATCCTACAATACCAAAATGGGAAGCAAATACCATTCATGCAGCTGGGGAACTAGCTGGAAATCCTAGTGATTCTAGGAGGACTAGATCTCAGTTTGAGAGTGCCATGTGTATGAAAGACCCTTTGTTTGTAGAGAAATGCTATCTAATGGTTGAATCATACCCACATACATATGAATATGTAGCACATGATCCAAGATGGAAAACAGCCATGAAATAAGAATTCAGCTCACTCCAGAAGAACAACACTTGGGAGCTAGTTGATCTTCCCCCGGGGAGGAAGCTAGTTCAATGTAAGTGGGTTTTCAAAACTAATTTTTCTGCTGATGTTTCACCTTTGAAATATAAGTCAATATTGGTAGCCAAGGGCTACTCACAGGTACATGTCATAGACTACAATGAGACCTTTGCACCAGTGGAAAAGATGGACTCCATCAAGCTAGCCTTAGCCATTGGAGCTTCGAAGCAGTGGGAAGTACATCACATGGATGTGAAGTTTGCTTTCCTGAATGGATATCTTACTAAATATATTTACATGCATCAGCCTCAAGGATTTGTTACTAATCCATCTCTTGTGTGCAGGATAAAGAAATCATTGTATGGGCTTAAGCAAGCCCCCAGGGCTTGGTATGCGAAGATTGATGGCTTTATGCTGTCATTGAGTTTTGTTCGATGAAAGTATGATACTAATGTTTATTTGAAGCTAATTCATGGTTCTTTGATGATTATTTTCTTGTATGTGGATGAATTTCTCATTACAAGAAGCTCAAAAGATGAAATTGTCTCCTTGAAGGATGCAATGAACCATGCATTTTCTATGACTGATTTGGGGTTATTGAGCCAATTCTTGGGTCTCGAGATTGATCAAAACAAACATGGAATAAAATTACATCAATCCAAGTATGCTTTGGATTTGCTGGACAAGTTAAACATGAAATATTGCAAGCCAAGGAAGACTCCCTTCCTTTCAGGAGTTAAGCTTGAAGAAGCAGATTCTTCACCTATGGTAAATAATACACTGTATAGGCAACTGATTGGGTGTTTGCTGTACCTTACAAATACTCAACCTGATATTTCTTATGCAGTAAGTGTGGCTTCAAGATACATGGATCAGCCTCATGAGATCCATTAGAGAGCAGCCAAAAGGATCCTTAACTTTGTTCAGGGAACAAGGACTCATGGGATCTTCTACAAAGCTAAATCTGATCTTGATTTGATTGGGTTTACTAACAGTGATTGGGCAGGTGACAACACAGATCGAAATTCAACATCAGGATATGTGTTCATGCGTGCTAAAGGACCAATCATCTGGTCAAGCAAGAAACAGAGTGCCATTGCACTCTCATCTACAGAAGCAGAGTAAAGAGGAGTTGTAAATGCGGCAACTCAATGTTTATGGTTGCTGGGGTTACTTCGTGAGTGTGGCTTCGAATCAGAATAATAAAATACTATCTATTGTGATAATCAGAGTACCATTTGAATCTGCAATGATCCAGCTTAGAGACAGAGAACCAAACACATTGAGATCCATATGCACTACATCAAACAGCTTGTGCATGATGGCACCATTCACCTACTCTTCTGTTCATCTTCAGAACAAGTAGCAAACATATTCACCAAAGTTTTTTGTGAGAAGACATTCAGAAATCTAAAATCACTGCTGGGGATTGCTAATCATGCTATGAAGCATGATTGATGACAATATTTTCAAATTTTGTTTTACTGTCCATGTTTAAGGGAGAATTTTCCCCACTGGGTTTTTGCCTCTTTCCTTGTTTAAATGGACATGCAGTATGTAAAGGGTGACTAAGATTTGTTGCTAGGACCTATTATTTTATGATATTTTACTCATAAGTCAAGCTTAAGGGTGGTGTTAGAATAATCAACCCATAGTTAGCTACCTTAGACATTAATTAATCCAATTTTTGCCTTATTTGCCTGGTTTCCATATTCCACTCTATCCAAGTTGTACTCCACATTTCCTAGATGGTCAAACTTGCTAAAAATGAGTCGTGGAGTGCTTGGGAAACCTCTTGGAATCAATTCTACTTTATTCCCTGCTTTATATCTGCTTTTTCTGCATTATTGCCTGCTTTTACTGAGTTTTAAGACAATTGGGAAAGTTTGACTAGGTGAAGTTAACTTGTATTTTTTACCCATCATCCTCCACTCTTTTCTCCTAATAAAATCATGTATGAGCTATCCTTCCATCACCTATTATCTTTCCTAATTGATTTTTCCAATTCGTGAGCTCCTAGACAGATTTGGAAGCTGCTTTATGCACCTATGGGGGATTTGCTTAGATTAAGTAAGCCTTATTTTGACTAATTCGAATGGAATCCCAATGCATTTGAATATCTCATGTAATTATTTATTGGGGTAGCCTATGACTTCACAAGGTTGGCTATTGTACACTTATTCAATACAGATTAGCGTTCTGCTCCATATTCAGTCTCCTTTGTGTGTAATTTGCATGTGTAATTGACAATTTTTGTGAGTGTAATTGTTCTAACACCTAGGTTCAATTTTCATAGTAGGATGTGAGCACATATTGCTTGCAAACACCTGGCAAGGGTGACACTTATTGACTGCATTGACACAATCTTTGGAGATCGACAGCCAAAAATATCCCGCTCTCAAGATTTTTTGGGCTATAGAAAGCCCAGATAAATGACCACCACACGCCCCACCGTGGAAATCATTCAGCAAAACCTCATCCTCATCATGGGTTAAGCAACGCTGCAAAATCAAATCTACCCCATAGTGGTACAAAGTGTTATCCACTATAAGGTAGTTCTTAGATACCTTACATACTCGTCCTCACTCATCCCGTGAAAGGTGAGTAGGGACCTTCAACGTTTGCAAATATACAATGATATCCCCATACCATGGGTCCAAAGTTGAGATAAGGAAAATATGTTCATCGACAAATGTATCCTCATAAACCTCCTCCTCCTCCACACTTGGAAAATCAGAAATGAGCTCCGCAAAGATCAACGATTTCTTTGATTTCACCGAAACGAATTTGAGATCGAATTCTTGCAAAATAACAATCCACTTCTTATATTTTCCCCTGATCATCCTTCTAATGAGGATGAACTTAAATGGATTGATGTGAGCTACCACCAAGGTCTGGCGAAGGAGAATATAATGTCTCAATCTCTGAACTGCATGAACGATGGCCAAGGAAAGTTTCTCCACATGAGAATAATGGATTTCTGCATCAATAAGGTTCTGGATCAAATAATATATGACATGCTCATGGAGCTCCTCATCCTCCTGAATCAAAACCATACCAACCGTCTTCATGGACACGGCCACATAAATAAAAAAATCACGGCTATAGTCAAGAGGACTAAGCATGGGGGCCAATGCTAAGGCTCGCTTAAGAGCATCAAAGGACTCTTGGGCTCGCTCATCCCAACAAAAATTAGTGTCCTTATTTAAAAGACGCATAAATCCTTTAGTCAAATTGGCAAAATTAACCACGAATCTCCGCAAGAAATTTTCCATGCCTTGCAAACATTAAATATGTCTAATATTACGCAAGGGAGACAATTGAATTATTGCCTCAACCTTTAAGGGATCGACTCTTATACCCTCCTTGGATACCATGAACCCTAGCAAGCGACCAATGGTCATGCAAAAGATGCACTTATGAGGATTTATTCTAACCTGGTAATGGCGACATGTCTCGAATACTAATCTCAAATGGTATGGATGACGCACTCTCAGACGAGAATAAGCAGCAAGATCATCCAAATACACTTCGATAATTGTTTTTCAGATCATGAAAAGTTAAGTTCATGGCCTGCTGAAATGTGGCTCTGGCATTTTTAAGACTGAAAGGAATATTCCGATATGCAAATGTACCCCAAGGACAAATAAATGCAGTTTTATGTTGATCCTTGGGTTTGATCTGAATCTGATTATATCTGAAAAAATTGTCCATGAAGGAGAATACCTCGCTTCCTGCACACTCATCCAAAATTTGATCAATAAATGGTGTGGGAAAATTATCCTTAGGACAAGCACAATTTAAATCACGAAAATTAGTGTGTATATGGATCGCTCCCTACTTATTATCAACCGGAACGGGATTTGAAACCCACTCTATCAACGGAACGGGATAGATAAAACTGACTTTTAACAACTTCACTATCTTAGCCTTAATAGCGGATGCTTTTCTAGGATTCACCTCACGTAAACGTTGTCGAATGGGCTTCGCATTCAAATAGGTATTAATTTCATGTTTGACAATACGAGAGTCGATACCTGGCATTTCCTCGTATGACCAAGCAAAGATGTCATGAAACTCTATAAATAGCTCGGTATACTCCTTAATTTCATCAGGGGAACAATCCGCCCCAATGTAGACGTTCTCAGCTTTGCCAGGATCGCAAGAAATATTGATAGGAATAGTAGGTGATAAATTCACCATGTTCCCATTAGCCATCTGACCAGGAGAGCTCAATGGAACCATGGGACCACCAATCTTATCGCTAAGAATCTACCTAAAGTCCTCACACTCCATATGGTTAAGCACACGAAGAAAATATGATCTATGATGTAACTCTTCCCAAGGTGGATCAACCCCAGACATGTCCTCAATAATGGCTTCATCTGATAGAAAAACATCATCAAGGAAATCATGTATGTGATAGGACTCAACTGCCCATGCAGGAAACACATACGGGTCCTCCTCCTCTGTCCACGAAGATGAAGGACTAGGCTCTGCAACACAATCAAGATTCGCTTGATATGTTATCATTGTTGTAGGCAATGGCACATCTGTTTTGACAGGTCCATTCGAAGGACTCACTGAAGGAAGAATCCAAGGATATTCCATATGGCTAGTGCGAAAAGACACTAAATTCAATGAAGATGAATCCCCACCAAAACTAGATCCGATCATAAGAACAAGCGTAGGACAACTAAAGGTCCCCATAAGAGATGGATACATACCCACATCTACACTCCTAGTTGCCGGCTGAGAATGATCGATAATCAGGGATAGAATCTCCCGATGATGCACTAACACTCGGATTACGGAATGATGTCTGATCAATCATAAAAATCTTCCCATTAAATGGAAATCATACTACTCGAAAGAGAGAAGAGGCTACGGCTTGCATACTATACATCCAATTCAGGCCCAGTAAAAGATTGTAGTCAAGGGGCACATCAACCACCTCGACCTCGATCGTGAAGGTCTTCCCTCCCAATTGGACCTTAAGAAAAGGAAGAATCCCGCGTGGCTGAAATGATATACCATCAAAGGCAGTCAACACGGTAGCAGATTGAGACAACTCGAGAGAACCCAAACCCTTTCAACATGACAAAGACATCACGGAAGAAGCAATGCCTTTGTCAATCACAGTGCATTTGATGGTCATATTAAGACACTCTACATGAATCAAAAGAGACACGTAGTAAGGAAAGCGAGGCTTTAGTCCCATGGTTTCAAATTTGATGATGGAATAAGAGTTATTATCACTAATCCCAAGAGTAGAAAGCAAGGATTTCCTTTGCAGAGGACAACTCTAAATTACTTCAAGTGCGGACATTGCACAAGGATTTTGGCCCAAATCCTCGACAACGAAATAGTTCTGGGTGGGTTGGGCATTAGGATTGTGCCCCGAACGCTTTAGGACTCCCTTAGGAATGCGAGGTGCAATTTCAGGTTTATCCATAGGCTTTTCGATACTCAAAGGGGTCTTGGGTGGAGCGGGTTCTTTTCCAAGGTCCAGTTGCGACGAGCCATAATATTTCGCACAAGAAACAACCTTAGTAGCACTTACCATGTTGATGCAACCATGACCAGTATTGGCTTCTAGCAGATTTTGATCTTTGCCTGATGCACAATGAGGATCATTGGTCCTCGAGTTCATATTTTGATTATGGGGTAAAGGATTAGTTAGCACAGCTGGGCCCTATTCTATGAATCTCGAGGCATCTTCCATATGAGGGCACAAGTGAGTGAGGTGGTCCTCCTTACACAATTTGCAAGGAAACTTTACCTTACGTTTAGACTACTTGTCCCCCTTAGCATTGCGACTGTTCTTGTTATTAAAATTAGCATTTTTCGTTCTTGTTCCCACCCTCATGATTATTCTAACTGTTTTTCTTATTCCTTCTAGGATGTTGGTTTCCCTTCTGGTCCAACAATTGCACGAAAATTACACTCGCCGCTTGGGTGGGTTGAGATGAATTCGTTGCTTGTCCCAAAGTGGATTGATTAATAGACAATTGGCTCACTTGTTTCACAACTGAATCTGCAGGTTTGGCACTTGTATAACCCATAATTCCATCGGCATGTGGTCTAGGCTTGATTTTGGGATTGAAACTAGAACACAGAGTGTTAGGTATAATCTCATACAAAAGTCCGGATTGAGGGTAGATCAAATCCAACTCTTGTGCCCTAAATATTGCTTGTTCCTCATTTTGGACTCCGGATGTAGAAAAATCCTTCGTGATGTAAAGTAACAATGATTTGAGGAACCACTCAAGGAGAAATTCCAGTGGTATAAAGGCTTTAATCAATCTCTTCCATCTATGCCACTCTTGAATATGATCCGAGATATGTGTGGCTTTATCTTGTCGAAATGTCGACAAGAGTTCTGTACCAATGTCGTAATGCATAGGTAGCTGAAAGTGATTGAGGAAAGTCATGGAAATGTCATCGACCAAAACGAATGGCCCCCTTGGTAACTCTATATACCATTTCATTGCAGGCCCGGTGAGGATGCGTTGAAATAGCCTTAAAAGGATTGAGTCATCATGTAAGGAATTGGAAGAGGACCAAAAGTGAAAAGTGTTGACATGTTCACTAGGATCTTCTCCTGCTTTGCCCTCGAACTTGGGAATGTCCGAGGGAAGCTTGTTAGGGACAGCTGACCAATTCGGGTCACGAGATACCGGATCATTCATAAGTCTCGATAAGTCAGGTAAGTTGAACGTTGCAAGGAAAGGGAGCTTAGGTTGAGCTGGTCTATTCCATGGTCCCTGATAGTTCTGGTTCATATAAGGTTGATTACTATAAATACCATGGATTTGGCCATAATGTCCTCCTCCCATTTGACCCGTGTAGGGCTGCATGGAAGCATTATGATGTGGTTTTCCTTAACTATGCGGTACTACAAAGCCATAATTAGAAGAGTAAGTAGGTTGTTGATACCCGTACCCATAGGGTTGATAGTTCTGTCCATACTGTGGTTCATAAGACTATCCATGAGTAGATCCATAAGGTGTCCCATGAGAATCTCCATAGTTAGGGATATTGGGAAATCCTTGTAATGGACCATGAGACGATCCAGAAATAGGAGTATGAACTCCCGAGACAACAGGAGGTACTTGAATCTGAGATACTACCATGTGAGCAGTCGTAGTACGAACATGGCTAGTAGCGATATTCTGGCCTGAAGGACCACGTGAATGAGGGGGAGGAAGGGTTGTCAAAAATGCATTCGAAGGAGTAGGGTTTGAGGATGAAGGGACATGTGAAGAAATGTAAGTGGTGTTCCCTATGGTCACTCATCTCAATCCTAGTATCCGCATATGACTACTAACACTAGGTCTAGGACGGACATGTGAGGTAGCTTCCACCACCGGGATGGAAGGTGCAATGTGACTAGTGCTCCCAAATTTCTCCACATGGAAAGGAATAGGAGTGCCCCCAGGCGTAGTGCTAGGTTCAATTTTTGACTCGGCATGATGTGATGGATCGTGTGCAGGGATATCAGGCATGCCATAATGAATATAACTAGTGCTTGTGGGTTCATGATGAGTCTCGTCACCTGGTAACCAATACTGGGGACCTGTGAATGAGGGATCATAACCAGAATGTGAAGGTATTTCTAGTGAAGGATCATATACAGGATTAGAATCTACATCTCCAACCTCATGAGGTGGAGAAGACATCTCAGGAATCTCATCCTCGTGATCTCCCATCGTGTATGAATCAATGTGAGAAGTAGTCTTCCCAGACTGTCTGTTTCTCTCTCCCAAAGGAGGAGGAGACATAGAAGTTGAAAGTCTTGTTAAATGATGAGAACGACAAAGTGTCACTCCTGAATCCACAATGACTCAAAAAATGAAAAAGACTTTATCTAATTATGCAAACCCTAGGCAAACTAGCATGCACGAAGCATACACCTATACAATGTAAAGCCAAATCACAAGCAAACAAGGGTAGGATATGTGAGCTCCTGAATGAAGCAGGCATGTCTCACCTAGGAGAGGCTTGAGACTCCCATACACAACAAGTGGAGGTTTGTAACCAATTATAGTGGCCCTCAGCTTCAACACATATAGCAATTGTGCTATCTGACCCCTACCTGGCTAGGACACCTACAGAATAACCTCTGCGAAGTACCCCTTCGATAACCTAGGTAAGGAAACTAAGGTCACCTCAATATAATCAATGTTGAGTCGGACAGTCGTAGGTAGGATTGACCATATGGGCAGGGTAGTAAAGCCCGAAAATCTCGAAAGAGCCCCCAGATACGAATACAATCCTGGAAATATCTCAGGTGCTACTCAGTTATGACCAGGGGTCATCCCAATCAATAACCACTCACACTACCTCATGCTTAACTCCCTTGTAAGAGGAGGATCCTGAGAAACACTAATTATATAAAGGAATTTCACACTCTCACTTGGACAGATGCATAAATGTTTTGTTTAGTGGTCTTGGAGAATTTACTCACAATGAACTATTCCAAGACCCTAAAACCTAATATTGTAGGTGCACCCTATAAAATAAAAGACTGTAATTCATTTTATTATGCGTTGGTTTTAATTGGCTTATTACTCAAAAGGGAAAATGGTCATGTAACTAATGATGTTATGACGCAACAAGAAGTAAAATGCACACCTAACAATCAATGCAAATGCACTGTGTCGAATGAAAAACGGGGTATGTTACTACAGGAAGTGCAAAATTTTCCTTCAAATGAATATGCAATCATTCCTATATGAAAATATGACTAATACTTCCCAAGCAAACCTAATGCAAGTACCATGCAACAATGCATACTGATTCAAAAAGAAAATGTTTTTGTATTTTTTGAATTAAAATGAGATAATAAAGCAAAAGTATGACTCTACAACCCCCGAGACTCTGCAAGCACTATCAAACAACATCCAAGCAAAGCACTAAGGAAAAAGAGACCTAATGCACTAATCCCAAAACAAAAAATAGAAAATGAAATGGCAAGAACATTTTCAAAGAATTAAAACTAAAAAGCGTCTCTGGTCAGAAACAGAGGTGTATATAGACTCCAAAAGAATCCAAGAAGACTCAGCAATCATCCAAACTCACCCAACAACACTTAATATTCCCCAAAAAGGAAAAACTCAAGGCATATGTGACTGTGTGTAGAAAACCTACATATATACGTGGATATCCCAGTAAAAACTGTGTGTACACGTGACTGTGAAGACAAAACTCGCATACAGGAACAAAAAGAGATAAAAAATAAGGTAAAAAAGACAATCTGAGACAAAATTTACTCCTATCAGACACTACTAGGAAAACATGCCCCCAGACTCGACTTAGAAATAGAGAAATCAGAGCAATTCAAGAACATTGAATGCCGATAAAACCCCCAAAGGAAATGACTAGGAACTCACCAGTATGGTCTCCAATTTTGTTACAGAGAAAACTTCCTATGGCTTGGGGTACCACAACAGACAGAGTAACCACATAAATCAATCCTTCCCATATGTAAGAGAAACAAAACATCTAACACTAAAGGATCTCAAAACATACCTTATTTCGGATGGTTGATGTAGATCACCGTTGAGATTTTCCACTCTCGCTTGTATTAGCAATTTTCTCTCTCAACATTCAGCAAACAAGACAAGCATGCTATATAATGGTGTTATACCTACTCTAGAATATATAATCAATAACATATAAGCATTTAAAAGCATCCATGGATTCAATATTATTTTAAATACACATTATTAGACAGGAAAAGATATTTCTATTAACATAAATCAAAGATTACAATGGTGACAACCTCTATTGGAACGTCTGCGAACTGGAGAAACTGAGTCCTCCAACTGGGCCTCCACCACTTCAATCCTCCATCTCTCGATAGCAAGCTCACAAGAAAAGGAAATATTGGGAAGAACACAAAGTGCTCCAAGGGACAAAGGGATGCAGACTCAAGTATAAGCTATGGCAACAATGGACTATAGTTTTCTTGCTCTTCAATTCCTCTCTCATTCAATATATCCAAAGGGTTCCTTATATAGTGCTTCAATGGGGTAATGGAAGGTCAAATCCGAGCGATCTCAAGGCATATGGAAGGCCAAGAGACAAGTGACTCTGATCCACATCAAGGAAAACTCCAAAACTATTTGGCCTTTTGCACATATCCTGATGTACGCAGGTTTGAGGGTCATATCCGTGTATATACGCGAGAATAGGTTTAAAAGTCGCGTATGGAAAATAATGCATGTTTTTAGGGATGATCTTGGAAATATCAAAGGTAAAAAAATGGTCCATGGGGTCCAAAGAGTTTGCAGAGGGACAGGGAAGGCCATAAATGTGTGATCCACCATGCGTGGTAAAATCAGCTGTAACACCTGCTCAAGAAAAATTGATGATGGAACAATGAGTGGAGGTAATGGCAGAAGGATTCTGAAAGGCTGGGTCTCATCAATAGTAAAGGAAGGTATGGTGTGTTGGACCAAGATATTTGGGATAGAAATAGGTGGTGAGGTCAAATAATGATAAAGTTGGGATAATGGGGATGATGGGATGGCCCTAGCATGCAAAGTGGAAAGAGTGTGGATGGATGAGAGGAGGAGTACTGCAGTTGATGAGATAGAAACAAAAACAGATTTTGGGATGCTTAAGTTAGGAACGAAGTCTCCCATTCCATTATTATTGAACAAATCTGCAAATGTTTTCAAAGGCTCAGTCACTTCTTCCATTACAGGCACAGAGGAATGGACTTCTTCTTCAAGATCAAAGTCACTAAGGTCAATGGTAAGTGTTTGAGAAACAGTCACCTGTGTTTTCTATTTCTTAAATGGATTAACATCAACTGCTGCTTGTTCATCACCTACCTAGGTAACTGTAGCAGTCACCTGAATGTCAAGAATAGGCTTAGTGATTGCAAATGCTTGATTATCCAATGCAGAAGTTATCTGTGCCAATTTTTGCTTTGACTATTAAGAAGTGTGCATCAGAACCTTCAGTTATTGAGAGACTGTCACTTGTGGGAGATCTTGCGTAGGATTTTTTCCCTTATTCCCCTCTGTATCAAACACTACTGATAGAAACTTTTTCCTTGGGCTTCTTGTTCTTACCTGTCCTTTCTTACCTTTTCCAAGAGGTTCAGTTCCATTGCTTAGTATCTTTGAATCCTGATTTTGAGTTCCTTTTGATACTATAAGATGTGACTCTGTTCTTCTTTGCTTTTGGCCCTGGCCAAGACCTCAAAAAAGGTATCTAATCCCTGGTAGATAGAGTCATCAGGGACTTCTGCATGAATATAACCACCCTTGACATGGTTCTTCTTGAAATGAGCATCAAGAAATCCTTTGGGGTTGTGTTTTCTTTTGCTATAAAAACCAAGCTTCAAGGAAACTATATGATCACTTAGTACTGCAACCCAGTTTGAAGTTGGGATGACCAATGATCCAAGGTTCAAGGGGAATTTGGGCCAACCTTTTTTTTTTGGGGGGGGGGGGGGGGAGTCAGTTTCTTGTAAACCTCTTTAGTAACAGTATAGAAAGATACCTATTCAATTACCAACCTGTTAGGGACAATCTTGGGCAGCATATGGGCAGTATTGCTTCCCTAAATCCTGAAATATGCAAAATACTCTCCAACATACCAGTCACCCATTGTAGCAATAAAGGTCTTGGCTTTGGCTAAAAAGGTGGGAGCTTCCTTTTTGAAGATTGAAAAATAACTGTTGTTCAGGAAGTGTTCACAAATATCATAGAACATGGCTACATAGTTAGTGTCCCATAATTCTGAATGGTAAATAGGCATTGGAGGGGCTGGAAGAGTCCAGTTCCATCCTAAATTGGGATATTGTAACTCAGTGCAGAATACGTCAATGATGAAGGCTAAAAAGAAGAAATTGGGTTTCTTCTAGGTAGTAGCCTTTTGATAATCTTCGATAAACATTTTAATCTCCAGTGACAAGATAGAACCCCATGGGAAAGATTCACCAGTAGTTAGGATGTGATGAGGTATGGGATCCCATTCAGCTTTAAAAATAGAGCAATTGGGAAGACCATAAATTCTACATAACATGGCTACTAGTAAAGAACAAGGTTCCCTAAACCAGGCAATAGGATAAAGGTCGTCTTTCCTCTGTGAGAACTTACTAGGTTCATTCATAAAATATTTTAACATTTCATCAAAATTGAACCTGGTCTTTGAGGCTTGGGAAAATTCTGCATTGAGAGGTTGTATAGCCGGTTTAAGGGCATAGGATCTGGGTGATGACTTCAGGACAGAAGGTAGCTAACTATGACCCTACACTATCATTGAACCAACAATATTTAGGGTTTGCATGTTCCACGATCCATTTGACTGCCTCGGTATAAGGAAGGATGGAAAGTCTGGAAACAATGGCATGGAGTCCAGAATCCCTAATTCTCAGGTAGACCGAATGGTCATATTGTATGTCCGAGAGGTCGTCATTGTAAAAAATTGAGTACACCATGGACCAATCAATTTGATAAGTCTCAGTGACACTGCTACTGGTGTCAGAAAAATACAAAAGTTTGGGTCTTTGGTCAGCATGTCCTTTTGAAGGCTATTATAGTGAGTAATTCGAGCCATTTTTGAAATTGAAACACTATGTTTAAACACATAAGAAAGAAATCAAAACTAATTCAAACAATGATACAGTAAAATATTAAGCGAAGACACGAATAAGAATCCAACCTCAAATCGATCAGGACTACGAAAAAGTTCTCTAGTAAAAATCACAGTGAAAACCCACGTAGCACAATAATTCGTAATGGTAAAAATGGTAAAGAAAATATAACAGACCTTCCTATATATATATTTTCCGCAGGTCAAATTAATACTGTAGGATTATAATGAATAGACTATCAGGATTAAATCTTGTGGGGTTTGGGATCAAAATGTGAGATTTACATTTTATTCACCATCCCGCAACCCACATCCCGCAATTGCGGGATGCGGGATTACAAAATATCAAAATTTTATTTAACCCTTTCCGCAATTCGCATCCTACAAAATTTGGGATGGGGGTTGCGGTGACATGCAAAATAAAATCGTAAATCAAATTACTTCCTGCAATCCGCAATCCACAATTTGTGGGATGAATAACTACACTCATAGAAATACTTCTGCTCCTGCATTCCTCATTGCGGGTTACAGGATGCGGAATGGAAAATTCACAAATATTAAGCTTCAAGATTCTGCAATATGGATTGTGGGTTGCAAGATGTGGGATGCGAGATGGACATAATTTTTGGGAAAATATAGTCTTTCGCAAATCACCAAAACACACAAAACATGCATAAATTTGAAAAATTTAACTAAGTCAAATCATAGAACCCATGATAAACGCTATGGGGATCCCAAAACGACTGAAGGAATTTGATGAAAGTTACCTTTGCATGCAAAATTGGGGTTCCCATGTTTTAGATAAAACATGGGATCTGTTGTTCCTACAATAAGGACCCTCGAGCCTGTTCACTGAACCACTAGGACGAAGATCTCTACCACAAATCAAAACTTTTTGCAACTTATCACTCAGTAGTAGACTTAACTCAACAAATCACTTTAGCTATCCCCTCATCAAATTCCTTGTGTGCCTGACTTTTCAGTTTGCAGCAGTCACAAGGTTCATTCACTTGGAAATTCAGAATGAGTAGTGATACTCCTGCTCAATTTGATGGTTTATATAAGTTTTCCTAGGTCTTTGGGTCAATTTTGGAATCAAATGAGCCACCACCTCAGTTCCCCCTCTCAAGGAACATGACCACTTTTTTAGGGATTATGCTCTTGCAACAACTAGAAAGTAAAATGTTAGTGTTGCCACTTCCCAGCCAGCCTTCTACAACTGCTCCTTCCTCCTAGTGGGTAAGTGAACACTCATTTAATAGTCTCCATTGGATAGGTGTCTCATTTATTTAATTATTAAAATAAATAATTCTTCAATTAGAGTCATCCTTGACCCACTTGGTCATAAACTTTACAATAAATTTAACATAATGTTTTTTTATGAAATAAATAATAAATATTTATTTTTCAGTTCTGAGTATGTTACATGACCTAGCTTATTGGGATGGGAACGAGCGTAGAGGAGTATGATAGGGTAGGGAGATGGAAACGTGCAGGATGTATGCAATTTGGTGTAAGGGTTGATAGAGGGGATATGGGTTGGGATATGGAAGAGTTGGTGACTTGAAAATAGAGCTAGGATGGGAGAAAGGTGGAGGGTCACGTGAGATGAGTGGGGAATAGGAGGGAATGTGAGGATGGATTGTGTGGAGTGATGTGTAGAGGCATTGCACAAGTGGTGTGGTGTGGATGGAGGAAGGAGAGGAAAGGAATCATAGAAGGGTGTGGATGGATATGGGGAAGATGCCAAGGATGTGTGAGAAGAGAGATGAAGAATATGGGTGCACAGAGAGAGCTTGAGATCCTGAATTTATGAGAATGGAGAGTGGAAGTAATGAGAAAAATGGAGTGAAATATGGGAATGTGTAGCGGAATGAAAGGTTTCCTGAGTGTGTCGAGTGTGTGAGCGAGATCCAAAGTTATGATACCACTTGTAAGGTAACATCCTTACATTATTATCATAATTGATAATATATATGTATTGATTATCGAATTGATGCTTTATTACATTAACATGCTTACATTATATATGGAATCTAACCTATGAATGGTCAGTTCTTGAAAAGAGGTGACCTTTGACATTTATCCTAATTTTCAATTAATTAATAATAATAGTAATATACTTATTTAGGTATATTACATGCATGTCGGGTGTGACCTTACTCTTCTTGCAGAGTGTTGAAAATGTCGATGCATGTGGTTGTTGGTTGCATAAGTTGAACCTTAAGTCTGACATACTGGAGCCAACATAGAGATTTTAGGTAGGTACATCAAAGAATCTCTCTTTAAAGGAAATATTAAAGAAATCAAGATTTATGAAGATGAACCAACCTCTTCTCACCTTCAATTTGTTGATTCCATTATGTTTATTGAGGGGCTTCTATTCAAGAAGAAATAAATATTAGAAGTATTCAATCCCCACATTTCCATGGATTCCTTAACAATATCTATCAACCAAGAAAAACCTCCAATATTCTTTTTTGATGTTCCTTTGTCTATTCAGACTTGCATCTTACAAATTTTTAGCAAGTTTTGATAGAGTTCCATTCCTTCCAAATTTATTGGAGCACCCATGATTGACAATACTAAGAAAAACATTTCTTAGAAAAACATGTTTCCCAATATTTACCAAAGGTTATCTAACTAGACATTCTATTGACTCAATCTAGTAGGTAGGCTAATCATAATTGAATAGTTCTTTTAGTATATTCCAATCTATATGTTTTCCATATTAGTTGCTCAAAAAAATGTCTTGAAAAAAATATAATACATCTAAATAACATTTATGTTGGGTGGAAATAAAAATAAAAGGAAACCGACTATAGTGGCATGAGAGAAAGTGTCTTACCCGAATTTAGATGGTGGAATGGCCTCAGGCACCTACAACTAGAACATGCGACGCTATGAGAGAAAATATCGCGGAGACGATTACAAAACCTTTAATCCCTTTAGAGTAGGCTATGGAAATAGAAGTATGCCTTATAAACCAAACTACAGGAGCTCATCAGATTGGGAGGACAATGAACTGGTTCCTTGATATGGAATGGAGGTTGGAAAAAATAGAGAGCTAGTGCAGGAACATGATCTTTGGGAAAGTTGACATAGTCACGCTACTTTTTTTTGGAAGATGCATGGAAACAATCCCAAAATATTAGCATACAACCAATTTGAATGGACCTATGTAACCAAATGAATGATAGAAATCATATTAAAGTTTATCAATACCAGAATCGTAACCATAATAACAAAATATGGAGAATAAGGAATCTAATGGACCAAGGGAAACTTAGGGGAATAATCGATATTGAGAAGCACATTGGGATGAGATGAACCAAAGACACATTTAGATTATCGGTGACCTTGAAATAATCTTACAACTTTCTCACAGACAGTAAGCACCATAGGAGAAGAATATTTGCACTCAAATATGGAAACAAAACCTCTAGATAAAGGCATCTACATTCATTTTGTTGGTTTCCAAATGGACATTCTTAACATGGGACCAAATTAGATGAAGAGGCTTTAATGGGACATCATGATTCCCACTATGCGAGAACGTGGAGGAATCCTTTAACCATATTATTAAACTCTACCCCTTTGCTTCAACTGATCTTTGAGATAGGGGAGTAACCACCTTGTGACAAACTAATATGAATTAATACAACATTCAAGAACCATTGAGAATTTGAGGGAGAAAGTATTCCATAACAACATCTTAAATAGATTCTAGAACATCCTTCTTGAGTTCATCCTCTACGAAATCTTTAAGGAGAGAATTCATGGGAATTTTAAAGACCATACATTAAAGTTGATCAGGTTTAGGATTGGGTCTAGGGATAAATTTTAGAAACAATTCAAATTTTTCATTTCATATAGGATGATTGGAAATGTCCCAATCATGAGCACCCTCTCATTCAAATATGGAATTTTTGTTCCCTAACATTAATCTCTCAATGCTCTCCTAGAAAATGAGGGGTCTCTTTCTCGATAAGGTGCCCCCCACCTCCATAAGGATCTATGAAGCTTAACTTTGATGGGGCTTCTCGTGGTGACCTAAGCTGTGTTCGATATGGTGGGATGTTTTGAAATGAGGTGGAACAAATGATTTGGGTTTACGCTGGTTCCTTTGGGAAAGAAACCAATAATGAAGCAGAGCTACATTCCCTCATTATGGGTCTAATTATTTCTTTCAACAAGAATATTCAAAATTGGTGGTGGAGGGACACTTTCAACATGTTATTGTCATGCTCACCAATCTACTTCATGGAACACACACTAGCATATTTTCATTAAATTAGAGACTTTAAATGAAGCTTCAATGCTTAGAAAAGATTCTTGAGAAAAACTCTAGAATAGTTCCCTTGCATGTTTGACACACTGTTAATAAACTAGCATACTATTTTACAAATTAACAAGGGGGTTGATTTCCATGAATTGGATTAGAACAAGTATGGGAAATAGGTTACTCCTTTATCTCTAGGACATACCTATGCTAAACTAATGCAAAAAAAGTGTCACCCTTGGCTCTAGTTGAGAAATGATGGGATATTCCTTTACCATCCCATCCCCATGGAAATGATGGATGGTGGGGGAGAAGGGACAAGCAACACTATGGACAAACCTTCGATACATTAGGAGGGAAATGTGGAGGTTCCTACATCAACATTGTAAACTCTTAAATCATGAACATTGAGGGTTGTGGTGGTTTGAGAGAGGGAATGAAATATAGAAAAATGATGGTTCTCTTATGCAAACAGATGATGTTGGATGGAGGTTTGAAATATCCCTTGTTTTGGATCATGATGGAGGTCAGCCAAATAGATCTATACATCATGTTTTCTACCAAATATCTTATGATTTCCTTCATTATGCTTGAATAACTATTGGTTCGATGCTCAATGCAAGTAATCGATGCTCATGGTTTTTGTAGCCTCTGGAATCTGTTAAAGGAAATGTTCTTGCATGCAAATGGTAGGTTACTACTTCAATCAAGAAGAGGGTAATTGAGCTCAAAAGGCTGATCCCTAATGTCTTAATGATACCATGATGGGTATTAAGCATGTGAGACAAGGAAACAGAGGGTGAGACCTCAATCCCACATGATGTGTGTTGAAAATGATGTAGAGGAGGTGAAATTTGCTTTTCACAAGGTGATTCCAGCTGCCACATAGTAGGAAATCACCCAATATGAGACTTGGGCTAAGAGGGAGAAGATGAAATTGGATGCATAGGAGGTTCTCATGATATGGAATAATGGATTATGGATGAGAGTTCTTCCAGGATGAGTGAAACAAAATTTGATAAGACTGTGATGCTATATCTAAAGATGAAAACTCTTGCAGGTAAGAATTTCATGGATAGTAAGGAGGAAAGAAAGAGATCCTTCTACATCTTGACAAGATTTAAGAACAAATTTTCCAGGTAGATACTAATGTTTGTCTTATTGATAATGTCATTGCACGGTTGGAGGAAAGGATTAACTTGCTATTTCAAGGTGAATACTCCCACAAGGAATCCTATCAATACCCCTCCATACATGAAGGTGCATACTATGTTAATCTCTAATGATGCATATTTTTTATGTCATTTTTCTTTTAATTTTCCTTATAGACACGTTCCCTTCCATAAAGGATTTTGTGATAACTCTACGATATCTGATATCTTAATAAGTGTGGCATAAGACACTCAGACCATTTTCATGGGAAATAGATATTGTAAATTGTTGTTTGGTGGTTGGTTGGGTTTACCTAGTCGTAGGACTAACAAACTGAAACTATGCATATCTTTTCTCTTCAGTAATATAATGTTAGGTATCTTACAAAAAAAAGACTTGAAAATAATTAAATATAAATGTAATTGCGTGCACTTTTGGCTACTTCTTGCTCTGGGATTTAGGAGAAAATATTATAAACTATT
Organism: Pseudotsuga menziesii; assembly: GCA_001517045.1. Classification (NCBI taxonomy): domain Eukaryota; kingdom Viridiplantae; phylum Streptophyta; class Pinopsida; order Pinales; family Pinaceae; genus Pseudotsuga; species Pseudotsuga menziesii. Next base: position 159,233 of record LPNX010287700.1, on the reverse strand, counting down.
TGTAAAAAAATTACTATGGATATGCATGCTAGTTCTCTTAAGATTATCTGGAATTTTTGTTGATCAATGGAAGATGTGCATTGCCCATCTTAACTTTGGATCTATCATGCACCAAGAGGATTCGTGTTACCTATCTTAACTATAAATCTATCATACATCGAGAGGTATCAAATCCATAGAAGTGTAAACCTTTTCGAACAAGAAAAAAATGAATAAAATATTTACACTTCAAAAGATTTGATCCCTCTCTAGTATAAAAAATATATTTCTTTTCATATATATACTACCTTGTAAAATCATTTTTTAAATAAATATTTATACTTTAATGTCAACACTAACCATTCCCCGTGACGAAGAAACTACTTAGATTTAAATTATTCCTTTATATAAATGGAATTCGGAATCACTTTAAAAGTCCTTACATAGTTCATAGTTAATTCAAAAGTGCTAAGTCCGCCAAAGCCAACGCAATGATCTAATAGTTTCAAAGCAGGGAATCTCCATTGATCCAGAAAGAATTAATGCCATTGAACAAATCCCCTTGCCCCATAATAAGAAGGGGATGCAATCATTCATGGGAACTATAAATTTCGTGCGAAGATTTGTGCCTGATTTTGCTCAAACTGTCAAACCGCTACAGCAGACGGTGAAGCAAAATCCACAATTCAAATGGACTGAGATTGAGAAGAATGCCTTCGGAAAAATTAAAACTGTTGTTGCACACGCACCCTCCCTGAAGAGCCCAGACTTTGATAAATATTTTATTCTGTATACTTTTGCATCCGATGATTCTTTGGCAGCTGTGCTTACGCAAAAGGAAGATGGGGGGGATGAATTCCCAATATATTTTATGAGCACTGGTCTACAAGGGGCCGAATTAAATTACCCAGCCATTGAGAAGCAAGCTTACGTAGTATTCAAAGCGGTGAAGCAATTCAGGCCTTATATTTTAAAAAATCGAACCAAGGTGATCGTCCCCTACCCAGTTATAAGGTCCCTTCTCATACAGAAAGAGTTAGGAGAAAGAAGGGGCAACTGGGTAACAGCTCTTCAAGAGTATGACCTTGAATTCAAGCCAGCCTCTATAGTTAAAGGTCAAGGGTTGTGCAAATTGATGACTGAAAGTGGGAACAATGAAGAGCAAGCCTGGGAGGATGAGGTCGAATTACATTTAATGGATATATGTTCTGTGTTTACATCTCTCGAGTCTTGGTATAGATACCTCGTGCATTACCTGCAAGTAGGACTGTTACCAGAACATTGAAATTCTAAGCAAAGAAGAGCACTGCGTCTTAAATCAGCTGCCTATCAGATTATTGAAGGACTATGACTTCACAAGGTTGGCTATTGTACACTTATTCAATATAGATTAGTGTTCTGCTCCATATTCAGTCTCCTTTGTGTGTAATTGGCAATTTTTGTGAGTGTAATTGTTCTAACACCCGGTTTCAATTTCCACAGTAGGATGTGAGCACATATTGCATGAAAACACCTGGAAAGGGTGACACTTCTTGACTGGTTTGACACAATCTTTGAAGATTGACGGCCAAAAATATCCCCCTCTCAAGATTTTTTGGGTTGTAGAAAGCCCAGATAAATGACCACCACATGGCCCTCCATGGAAATCATTCAGCACAACCTCATCCTCATCATGGGTTAAGCAACACCGCAAAATGGAATCTACCCCATGGTGGTACAAAGTGTTATCCACTATAAGGTAGTTCTTAGATACCTGACGTACTCGTCCTCACTCATCCCGTGAAAGGTGAGTAGGGACCTTCAAATTTTACAAATATACAATGATATCCCCATACCATGGGTCCAAAGTTGAGATAAGGAAAATATGTTCATCGACAAACATATCCTCACAAACCTCCTCCTCCTCCACACTTGGAAAATAAAAAATGAGCTTCACAAAGATCAACGATTTCTTCGATTTTGCCAAATCGAATTCTTGCAAAATAACAATCCACTTATTATATTTTCTCCCGATCATCCTTCTAGTGAGGACAAACTAAAATGGATTGACGTGAGCTACCACCAAGGTCCGGTGAAGGAGAATGTAATGTCTCAATCTCTGAACTGCATGAACGATGGCCAAGGAAAGTTTCTCCACATGAGAATAATGGATTTCTACATCAATAAGGTTTCGGCTCAAATAATATATGGCATGCTTGTGGATCTCCTCATCCTCCTGAATCAAAACCATACCAACCGTCTTCATGGACGTGGCCACATAAATAAAAAAATCACGGCTATAGTCAGGAGGACTAAGCACGGGGGCCGATGCTAAGGCTCACTTAAGAGCATCAAAGGACTCCTTGGCTCGCTCATCCCAGCAAAAATTAGTGTCCTTCTTTAAAATACACATAAATCCTTTAGTCAAATTGGCAAAATTAACCACGAATCTCCAAAATAAATTTGCCATGCCTTGCAAACATTGAAGATATCTAATATTACGCACAAGAGACAATTGAATTATTGCCTCAACCTTTAAGCGATTGACTCTTATACCCTCCTTGGATACCATGAAAGTGACCAACGGTCATGAAAAAGATGCACTTATGAGGATTTATCCTAACCTGGTAATGGCGACATCTCTCGAATAATAATCTCAAATGGTATGGATGACGCACTCTCAGACGAGAATGAGCAGCAAGATCATCCAAATACACTTTGATCATTGTTTTTGAGATCATGAAAAATTAAGGTCATGGCCCGCTGAAATGTGGCTCCTACATTTTTAAGACTGAAAGGAATCTTTCGATATGCAAATGTACCCCAAGGAAAAATAAATGCATTTTTATGTTGATCCTCGGGTTTGATCTGAATCTGATTATATTTGAAAAAATTGTCCATGAAGGAGAATACCTCGCTTCCCGCGGACTCATCCAAAATCTTATCAATAAATGGTGTGGGAAAATTATCCTTAGGACAAGCACGATTTAAATCATGAAAATCAGTGCATTTATGGATTTCTCCCTACTTCTTATCAACCGGAACAGGATTTGAAACCCACTCTGTCAATGGAACGGGATAGATAAAACCGAATTTTAACAACTTCACTATCTCAACCTTAATAGCGGATGTTTTTCTAGGATTCATCTCACGCAAACGTTGTCGAACCAGCTTCACATTTGGATAGGTTTTAATTTCATGTTCAACAATATGAGAGTCGATACCTGGTATTTCCTTGTATTACCAAGCAAAGATGTCATGAAACTCTATAAATAGCTTGGTATACTCCTTGATTTCATCAGGGGAATAATCCACCCCAATGTAGGCGTTCTCAGCTTTTCCAAGATCGCGAGAAATATTGATAGGAATAGTAGGTGATAAATTGACCATGCTCCCATCAGCCATCTAACCAGGAGAGCTCAATGGAACCATAGGACTACCAATCTTCTCGTTAAGAATATCCCTAAAGTCCTCAGGCTCCATACGATTAAGCACGGGAAGAAAATATGATCTATGATGTAACTCTTCCCAAGGTGGCTCAACCCCAGACATGGCCTCAATAATGGCTTCATTTGATGGAAAAACATCATCAAGGCAATCATGTGTGTGAGAGGAGTCAACTGCCCATGCAGGAAGCACATATGGGTCCTCCTCCTCCGTCCACAAAGAGGAAGGACCAGGCTTTGCAACACAATCAAGATTTGCTTGATATGCTATCATTGCTACATTTAATGGCACATCTGTTTTGACAGGTCCATTCGAAGGACTCGGTGAAGGAAGAATCCAAGGATCTTCCATATGGGTAGTGCAAAAAGACACCGAATTCAGAGAAAATGAATCCCCACCGAAACTAGATCCGATCATAAGAACAAGCGCAGGATAGCAAAAGGTCCCCATAAGAGATGGATACATACCGACATCCACACTCCTAGTTGCCGGCTGAGAATGATCAATAATCAGGATAGAATCTCCCGATGATGCACTAACACTCGGATTATGGAATGATGTTTGATCAATTGTAAAAATATTCCCATTAAATGGAAATCATACTACTCGAAAGAGAGAAGAGGCTACGGCTTGCATACTATACATCCAATTCCGGCCCAGTAAAAGATTGTAGTCAAGGGGCACATCAACCACCTCAACCTCGATCGCGATGGTCTTCCCTCCCAATTGGACCTTAAGAGAAGGAAGAATCCCATGCAGCTGAAATGATCTACCATCAAAGGCAGTCAACATGGTAGCAGATTGAGACAACTCGAGAGAACCCAAACCCTTCCAACATGACAAAGACATCACGAAAGAGGCAGTTCCTTCGTCAATCATAGTGCATTTGACGGTCATATTAAGACACTCTACATGAATCAAAAGAGACACGTAGTAAGGAAATCAAGGATTTATTCCCATGGTTTCAAATTTGATGATGGAAGAAGAGTTATCATAAATAATCCCAAGAGCAGAAAGCAAGGATTTCCTTTACGGAGGACAACTTTGAAGTACTTCAAGTGCGGACATCGCACAAGGAGTTTGGTCAAAATCCTCGACAACGAAATAGTTCTAGGTGGGTCGGGCATTAGGATTGTGCCCCGAATGCTCTAGGACTCCCTTAGGAATGCGAGGTGCAATTTTTTGTTTATCCATAGGGTTTTTGATATGCAAATGGGTCTTGGGTGGAGTGGGTTCTTTTCCAAGGTCTGGTTGTGACGAGCCATAATATTTCACATGAGTCACAACCTTAGTAGCACTTACCATGTTGATGCAACCATGCCTAGTATTGGCTTTTGGCATATTTTGATCTCCGCCCGATGCATAATGAGGATCATTGGTCCTTGAGTTCATATTTTGATTATGGGGTAAAGGATTAGTTAGCACAGCTTGGACCTATGCTATGAATCTCGAGGCATCTTCCATATGAGGGCACAAGTGAGTGAGGTGGTCCTCCTTACACAATTTGCAAGGAAAATTTACCTTACATTTAGACTGCTTGTCCTCCCCAACATTGCGGGCATTCTTGTTATTAAAATTAGCAATTTTCGTTCTTGTTCCCAGCCTTACGATTATTTTTACCCTTTTTCTTATTCATTTTGGGATGTTGATTTCCCTTCTGGTCCGACGATTGCACGAAAAGTACACTCGTCGTTTGGGTGGGTTGAGACGAAGTCGTTGCTTGTCCCAAAGCGGATTGATTAATAGACAATTGGCTCACTTGTTTCACAACCAAACCTGCAGGTTTGGTACTTGTACAACCCACAATTCCATCGGCATGTGGTCTAGGATTTATTTTGGGATCGAAACTAGAACACAGAGTGTTAGGTATAATCTCATACAAAAGTCCGGATTGAGGGTAGATCAAATCCAACTCTTGTGCCATAAATATTGCTTGTTCCTCGTTTTGGACTCCGGATGTAGAAAAATCCTTCGCGATGTAAGGTAACAACGATTTGAGGAACCACTCAAGGAGAAATTCCAGTGGTATAAAGGCTTTAATCAATCTCTTCCATCTACGCCACTTTTGAATATGATCTAAGATATGTGTGGCTTTATCTTGTTAAAATGTCGACAAGAGTTCTGTACCAACGTCATAATGCACTGGTAGCTGAAAGTGATTGAGGAAAGTCATGGAAAGGTCATCGAACAAAACGAATGCCCCCCTTGGTAACTCTATATACCATTTCACTACAGGCCCGGTGAGGGTGCATTGAAATAGCCTTAAACAGATTGAGTCATCATGTAAGGAATTGGAAGAGCACCAAAGGTGAAAAGTAGTGACATGCTCACTAGGATCTTCTCCTGCTTTGCCCTCGAACTTGGGAATGTCCGAGGGAAGCTTGTTAGGGACGGCCAACCAAGCCAGGTCATGAGATACCAGATCATTCATAAGTCTCGATAAGTCAGGTAAGTTGAACATTGCGAGGAAAGGGAGCCTAGGTTGAGCCAGTCTATGCCACACTCCCTAATAGTTCTGATTCATATAAGGCTGATTACTATAAACTCCATGGCCTTTGCCATAATGTCCTCCTCCCATTTGACCTGTGTAGGGCTGCATGGAAGCATTGTGATGTGGTTTTCCTTGACTATGCGGTGATACAAAGCCATAATTAGAAGAGTAAGCAGGTTGTTGATACCCATACCCATATGGTTGATAGTTCTATCCATACTGTAGTTCATAAGACTGTCCATGGGAAGCTCCATAAGGTGTCCCATGGGATGTCCCATGAGAATATCCATAGTTACGGATATTGGGAACTCTTGCGATGGACCGTGAGATGATCCAGAAACAAGAATATGACCTCCCGAGACAACAGGAGGTACTTGAATGAGAGATACTACCATGCGAGAAGTTGTAGTACGAACATGGCTAGTAGTGATATTTCGACCCAAAGGACCACATGAATGAGGGGGAGGAAGGGTTGTCAAAAATGCATTCGAAGGAGTAGAGTTTGAGGATGAAGGGACATGTGAATGGTTGTAAGTGGTGTTCCCTATGGTCACTCATCTCGGTTCTAGTATCTGCATATGACTACTAACACTAGGTCTAGGATAGACATGTGAGGTAGCTTCCACCACCGAGATGGAAGGTGTAATGTGACTAGTGCTCCCAAATCTATCCACATGGAAAGGAATAGGAGTGCCCCCAGGCATAGTGCTAGGTTCAATTTATGACTCGGCGTGATGTGATGGATCATGTGCAGGGATATCAGGCATGCCATAACGAATATAACTAGTGCTTGTGGGTTCATGATGAGTCTCGTCACCTGGTAAGCAATACCGGGGACCTATGAATGAGGGATCATAACCAGAATGTGAAGTTATTTCTAGTGAAGGATCATATACATGAGTAGAATCTACATCCCCAACCTCGTGAGGTGGAGAAGACATCTCAGGAACCTCATCCTCATGATCTCCCATTGTTTGTGAATCAATGTGAGAAGTAGTCTTCCTAGACTGTCTGTTTCTCTCTCCCAAAGGAGGAGGAGACGTAGAAGGTGGAAGTCCTATTAAATGACGAGAATGACGAAGTGTCACTCCCGAATCCACAATGACTCAAAAAATGAAAAATACTCTATCTAATTACACAAACCCTAGGCAAACTAGCGTGCACGAAGCATGCACCTATACAATGTAAAGCCAAATCACAAGAAAACAAGGGTAGGAGATGTGAGCTCCTGAATGAAGTAGGTATGTCTCACCTAAGAGAGGCGTGAGACTCCCATACACAACAAGCAGAGTTTCGTAACCAATTATAGTGGCCTTCAACTTCAACGCATATAGCGACTGTGTTGTCCGACCCCTACCTGGCTAGGACAACTGCAGAATAACCTCTGTGAAGTACCCCCTCAATAACCTAGGTAAGGAAACTAAGGTTACCTCAATATAATCAATGTTGATTCAGACAGTCGCAGGTAGGATTGACCATATGGGCAGGGTAGCAAAGCCTGAAACTCTCAAAAGAGCCCCCAGATACAAATACAATCCTGGAAACATCTCAGGTGCTACTCAGTTATGACCAGGGGTCATCCCAATCAATAACCGCTCACACTACCTCATGCTTAACTCCCTTGTAACCTCTGTGAAGTACCCCCTCAATAACCTAGGTAAGGAAACTAAGGTTACCTCAATATAATCAATGTTGAGTCAGACAGTTGCAGGTAGGATTGACCATATGGGCAGGGTAGCAAAGCTTGAAACTCTCGAAAGAGCCCCCAGATACAAATACAATCCTGGAAATATCTCAGGTGCTACTCAGTTATGACCAGGGGTCATCCCAATCAATAACCGTTCACACTACCTCATGCTTAACTCCCTTGTAAGAGATGGATCCTGAGAAACACTAATTATATAAAGGAATTTCACACTCTCACTTGGACAGGCACATAAATGTTTCATTTAGTGGTCTTGGAGAATTTACTCACAATGAACTATTCCAAGACCCTAAAACCTAATCTTGTAGGTGCACCCTATAAAAGAAAATACTGTAATTTATTTTATTATACGTTGATTTTAATTGGCTTATTACTCAAAAGGGAAAATGGTCATGCAACTAATGATGTTATGATGCAACAAGAAGTAAAATGCACACCTAACAATCAATGCAAATGCACTGTGTCGAATAAAAAATGGGGTATGTTACTACGTGAAGTGTAAAATTTTCCTTCAAATGAATATGCAATCATTCCTATATGAAAATATGACTAATACTTCCCAAGAAAACCTAATGCAAGTACCATGCAACAATGCATACTAATGCAAAAAGCAAATGTTTTTGTATTTTTTGAATTAAAATGAGATAGTAAAGCAAATGTATGACTCTACAAACCCCCAGACTCTGCAAGAACTATCAGACAACATCCAAGCAAAGAACTAAGGTAAAAGAGACCTAATGCACTAATCCCAAAACAAAAAATAGAAAATGAAATGGCAAGAAAATTTTCAAAGAATTAAAACTAAAAGCATCTCTAGTCAGAAACAGAGGTTTATACATACTCCAGAAGCATCCAAGAAGACTCAGCAATCATCCAAACTCATGCAGCAATACTTAATCTTCCCCAAAAAGGAAAAAATTAGGGCATACGCAACTATGTGTAGAAAACCCGCATATATACACGAATATCCCAGTAAAAACCGCGTGTACATGCGACTGTGAAGACAAAACTTGCATACAGGAAGAAAAAGAGATAAAAAAGAAGGTAAATAGACAAGCTAAGACAAAATTTACTCCTATCAGACACTACTAGGCAAACATACCCCCAGACTCGACTCAGAAACAGAGAAATCAGAGCAATTCAAGAACATTGAATGCCGATAAAACCCCCAAAGGAAATGACTAGGAACTCCCCAGGATGGTCGCCAATTCTGTTATGGAGAAAACTTCCTATCGCTTGGGGTACCACAACAGACAGAGTAACCGCAGAAATCAATCCTTTCCCATATGTAAGAGAAACAAAACATCTAACACTAAAGGATCTCGAAACATACCTTATTCTGGATGGTTGATATAGATCCCCATTGAGCTTTTCCACTCTCACTTGTATTAGTAATTTTCTCTCTCAACATTCAACAAACAAGACAAGAATGCTATATAATGGTGTTAGACCTACTCTAGCATATATAATCAATAACATATAAGCATTTAAAAGCATCCATGGATTCAATATTCATTTAAATACACATTTTTGGATAGGAAAATATATTTTTATTAACATAAATCAGAGATTACAATGGTGAAAACCTCTGTCGGCACGTCTGCGAACTAGAGAAACTGAGTCCTCCACCTGGGCCTCCACCACTTCAATCCTCCATATCTCGATAGCAAGCTCACAAGCAAAGGAAATCTTGGGAAGAACACAAAGTGCTCCAAGGGACAGAGGGATGCAAACTCAAGTATAAGCTATGACAACAATGGACTATTTTTTCTTGTTCTTCAATTCCTCTCTCTTTCAATGTATCCAAAGGGTTCCTTATATAGTGCTTCAATGGGGTAATGGGAGGTCAAATCCAAGCGATCTCAAGGCATATGTAATGCCAAGAGACAAGTGACTTAGATCCACATCAAGGAAAACTCCAAAACTATCTGGCCTTTTGCACATATCCCAATGTACGCAGGTTTGAGGGTCATATCCACGTATATATGCGAGAATATGTTTAAAAGTTGCATATGGAAAATAATGCATGTTTTTAGGGATGATATTGGAAAGATCAAAGGTACAAAAATGGTCCATGGGGTCCAAAGAGTCTGCAGAGGGACAGGGAAGGCAATAAATGTGTGATCCACCATGCGTGGTAAAATCAGCTGTAACACCTGCTTAAGAAAAATTGATGATGGAACAATAAGTGGAGGTAATGGCAGAAGGATTCTGAAAGGCTGGGTCTCATCAATAGTAAAGGAAGGTGTGGCGTGTTGGACTAAGATAGCTATGATAGAAATATGTGGCGAGGTCAAATAATGATAGAGTTGGGATAATGGGGATGATGGGATGGCCCCAGCATGCAAAGTGGAAAGATTGTGGATGGATGAGAGCAGGAGTACTGCAGTTGATGAGACAGGAACAAAATATATTTTGGGATGCTTAAGTTAGGAATAGAGTCTCCCATTCCATTATCATTGAACAAATCTGCAAATGTTTTCAAAGGCTCAGTCACTTCTTCCGTTACAGGCACAAAGGAATGCACTTCTTCTTCAAGATCAGAGTCACTAAGGTAATGGTAAGTTTTTGAGAAACAGTCACCTATTTTTTCTATTTCTTAAATGGATTAACATCAACTGCTACTTGTTCATCACCTACCGGGGTAACTATAGTAGTCACCTGAATGTCAGGAATAGGCTTAGTGATTGCAACTGCTTGATTATCCAATGTAGAAGTTATATGTGCCAATGTTTGCTTTGACCATTGAGAAGTGTGCATCAAAACCTTCAGTTGTTGAGAGACTGTCACTTGTGGGAGATATTGCATAAGATTTTTTCCCTTATTCCCCTCTATATCAGTCACCACTGATAAAACCTTTTTTCTTGGGTTTCCTGTTCTTACCTGTCCTTTCTTACCTTTTCCAGGAGGTTCAGTTCCATTTCTCAGTAGATTTGAATCCTGATTTTGAGTTCCTTTTGATACTATAAGATGTGACTCTATTCTTCTTTGCTTTTGGCCCTAGACAAGACCTCAGAAAAGGTATCTACTCCCTGGTAGATAGAGTCATCAGGGATTTCCTCATGAATATAACCACCTTTGACATGGTTCTTCTTGAAATGAGCATCAAGAAATCCTTTGGGGTTGTGTTTTCTTTTGCTAGAAAAACCAAGCTTCAAGGAAACTATATGATCACTTAGTACTGCAACCCAGGTCGAAGTTGGGATGACCAATGATCCAAGTTTCAAGGGGAATTTGGGGCAACCTTTTTTTTGTGGGGGGGGGGGGGGCATTTAGTTTCTTGTAAACCTCTTCAGTAACAGTATAGAAAGATACCTCTTCAATTACCAACCTATCAGAGACAATCTTGGGCAGCATATGGGCAGTATTTCTACCCCAAATCCTGAAATATGCAAAATACTCTCCAACATACCAGTCACCCATTGTAGCAATAGAGTTCTTGGCTTTGGCTAAAAACGCGGGAGCTTCATTTTTGAAGATTGAAAAATAATTGTTGTCAAGGAAGTGTTCACAAATATCATACAACATGGCTGCATAGTTAGTGTCCCATAATTCTGAATGGTAAATAGGCATTGGAGGGGCTGGTAGAGTCCAGTTCCATCCCAAATTGGGATATTGTAACTTAGTGTAGAATACATCAATGATGAAGGATGAAAAGAAGAAATTGGGTTTCTTCTAGGTAGTAGCCTTTTGATAATCCTCGATAACCATTTTAATCTCTAGTGACAAGATAGAACCCCATGGGAAAGATTCACTAGTAGTTAGGATGTGATGAGGTATGGGATCCCATTCAGCTTTAAAAATAGAGCAATTGGGAAGACCATAAATTCTACATAACATGGCTGCTAGTAAAGAACAAGGTTCCCTAAACCAGGAAATAGGATAAAGGTCATCTTTCCTCTGTGAGAACTTACTAGGTTCATTCATACAATATTTTAACATTTCATCAAAATTAAACCTGGTCTTTGAGGCTTGGAAAAATTCTGCATTGAGAGGTCATATAGTCGGTTTAAGGGCATAGGCTCTAGTGATGAATTCGGGACAAAAGGTAGCTAACTACGACCCTACACTATCATTGAAGCAACAGTATTTAGGGTTTGTGTGTTCCACGATCCATTTGACCGCATCGGTATAAGGAAGGATGGAAAGTCTAGCAGCAATGGCATGGAGTCCAGAATCCCTAATTCTCAGGTAGACCGACTGGTCATATTGTATGTCCGAGAGGTCGTCATTGTCAAAAATTGAGTACACCATGGACCAATCAATTTGATAAGTCTCAATGACACAGCCACTGGTGTCAGAGAAAATACAAAAGTTTGGGTCTTTGGTCAGCATGTCCTTTTGAAGGCTCTTATAGTGAGTAATTCGAGCCATTTTTGAAATTGAAACACTATGTTTAAACACATAAGAAATAAATCAAAACTAATTCAAACAATGATACAATAAAATATTAAGCGAAGACACGAATAAGAAACCAACCTAAAATCGATCGAGACTACAAAAAAGTTCTCTAGTAAAAATCACAGTGAAAACCCACGCAGCACAATAATTCGTAATGGTAAAAATGGTAAAGAAAATATAACAGACCTTCCTATATATATATTTTCCGCGGGTCAAATTAAGGCTGTAGGATTATAATGAATAGACTGTCAAGATTAAATCTTGTGGGGTATGGGATCAAAATGCGAGATTTACATTTTATTCACCATCCCGCAACCCACATCCCGCAATTGCGGGATGCGGGATGCGGGATCACAAAATATCAAAATTTTCTTAAACCCTTTCCGCAATCCACATCCCTCAAATTTTGGGATGGGGGTTGCCAGGACACGCAAAATAAAATCGTAAATCAAATTACTTCCTGTAATCCGCAATCCACAATTTGTAGGATGAATAACTACACTCATAGAAATACTTCCTCTCTCACATTCCGCATTACGGGTTGTGGGATGTGGAATGGAAAATTCACAAATATTAAACTTCAAGATTATGCAATCCAGATTGCAGGTTGTGGGATGCGGGATGTGAGATGGACATAATTTTTGGGAAAAGATAGTCTTTCGCAAATCACCAAAACACACAAAACATGCATAAATTTAAAAAATTTAACTAAGTCAAATCATAGAACCCATGATAAATGCTATGGGGATCCTAAAACGACTTAAGGAATTTGATGAAATTTACCTTTGCATGCAAAATTGGGGCTCCCATGTTTTAGATAAAACATGGGATCTATTGTTCCTACAATAAGGACCCCCGAGCCTGTTCACTAAACCACTAGGACGAAGATCTCTGCCACAAATCAAACTTTCTGCAACTTAGCACTCAGTAGTAGAGTTAACTCAACAAATCACTTTAGCTATCCCCTCATCAAATTCCTTGTGTGTGTGCCTGACTTTTCAGTTTGCAGCAGTCACAAGGTTCATTCACTTGGAAATTCATAATCAGTAGTGATACTTCTGCTCAATTTGATGGTTTATATAAGTTTTCCTAGGTCCTTGGGTCATTTTTGGAATCAAATGAGCCACCACCTCAGTTCCCCCTCTCAGGGATTATGCTCTTGCAACAACTAGAAAGTAAAATGTTAGTGTTCCCACTCCCCAGCCAGCCTTCTACAATTGCTCCTTCCTCCTAGTGGGTCAGTGAACACTCATTTAATAGTCTCCATTGGATAGGTGTCTCCTTTATTTAATTATTAAAATAAACAATTCTTCAATTAGAGTCATCCTTGACCCACTTGGTCATAAACTTTACAATAAATTTAACATAATGTTTTTTTCTGAAATAAATAATAAATATTTATTTTTCAGTTTTGGGTATGTTACACGACCTAGCTTGTTGGGATGGGCACGAGCATAGAGGAGTATGACAGGGTAGGGAGATGGAAACGCACAGGATGTATGCAATTCGGTGTAAGGGTTGATAGAGCGGATATGGGTTGGGAGATGGAAGAGCTGGTGACTTGAAAATAGAGCTAGGATGGGAGAAAGGTGGAGGGTCATGTGAGATGAGTGGGGAAGAGGAGGGAACGTGAGGATGGATCGTGTGGAGTGATGTGTAGAGGAACTGTACAAGCGGTGTGGTGTGGATGGAGGAAGGAGAGGAAAGGAATCACAGAAGGGTGTGGATGGATATGGGGAAGATGCCAAGGATGTGTGAGAAGAGAGATGAAGAATATGGGTGCACAGAGAGAGCTTGAGAGCCTGAATCTCTGAGAATGGAGAGTGAAAGTAATGAGAAAAATGGAGTGAAATATGGGAATGTGTAGCGGAATGAGATATTTCCTGAGGGCGTCGAGTGTGTGAGCGAGATCCAAAGCTATGATACCACTTGTAAGGTAACATCCTTACATTATTATCATAATTGATAATATATATGTATTGATTATTGAATTATGCTTTATTACATTAACATGCTTACATTATATATGGAAGCTAACCTATGAATAGTCAGAACTTGAAAAGAGGTGACCTTTGACATTTATCCTAATTGTCAATTAATTAATAATAATAGTAATATACTTATTTAGGTATATTACACACATGTCGGGTGTGACCTTACTCTTCTTGCAGAGTGTTGAAAATGTCGATGCATGTGGTTGTTGGTTGTATAAGTTGAACCTTAAGTCTAACATACTGGAGCCAACATAGAGAGTTTAGGTAGGTCCATCAAAGAATCTCTCTTTAAAGGAAATATTAAAGAAATCAAGATTTATGAAGATGAACCAACCTCTTCTCACCTTCAATTTGTTGATTCCATTATGTTTATCGAGGGGATTCTATTCAAGAAGAAATAAATCTTAGAAGTATTCAATCCCCCAATTTTCATGGATTCCTTAATAATATCTATCAACCAATAAAAACCTCCAATCTTCTTTTTTGATGTTCCTTTGTCTATTCAAACTTGCATATTCCAAATTTTTAGCAATTTTTAATAGAGTTCCATTCCTTCTAAATTTATTGGAGCACCCATGATTGACAATACTAAGAAAACATATCTTGGAAAAACATGTTTCCCAATATTTACCAAAGGTTATCTAACTAGACATTCTATTGACTCAATCTAGTAGGTAGGCTAATCATAATTGAATAGTTCTTGTAGTATATTCCAGGCTATATGTTTTCCATATTAGTTGCTTGAAAAAATGTCTTGAAAAAAATATAATACATCTAAATAACATTTATGTTGGGTGGAAAAAAAAATAAAAGGGAACCGACTACAGTGGCACAAGATAAAGTGTCTTACCCCAATTTAGATGCTGGAATGGCCTCAGGCGCCTACAGCTGGAACATGCGACACTATGAGAGAAAATATTGTGGAGATGACTACAAAACCTTTAATCCCTTTAGAGTAGGCTATGGAAATAGAAGTATGCCTTATAGACCAAACTACAGGAGCTCATTAGATTGGGAGGACAATGAACTGGTTCCTTGATATGGAATGGAGGTTGGAAAAAATAGAGAGCTAGTGCAGGAACATGATCTTTGGGAAAGTTGACATGGTCACGCTACTTTTTTTTTGGAAGATGCATGGAAACAATCCCCAAATATTAGCATACAACCAATTTGAATGGACCTATGTAACTAAATGAATGATAGAAATCATATTAAAGTTTATCAGTACCGGAATCGTAACCAGAATAACAAAATATGGAGAATAAGGAATCTGATGGACCAAGGGAGACTTAGGGGAATAATCGATATTGAGAAGCACATTGGGATGAGATCAACCAAACACACATTTAGATTATGGGTGACCTTGAAAGAATCTTACAACTTTCTCATAGATAGTAAGCACCATAGGAGAAGAATATTTGCACTCAAATATGGAAACAAAACCTCTAGCTAAAGGTATCTACATTCATTTTGTTGGTTTCCAAATGGAAATTCTTAACATGGGACCAAATTAGATGAAGAGGCTTTAATGGGACATCATGATTCCCACTATGCGAGAAAGTGGAGGAATCCTTTAACCATATTATTGAACTCTACCCCTTTGCTTCAACTAATCTTTGAGATAGGGGAGTAACCACCTTTTGACAAACTAATATCAATTAATACAGCATTCAAGAACCATTGAGAATTTGAGGGAGAAAGTATTCCATAACAACATCTTAAATAGATTCTAGAAAATCCTTCTTGAGTTCATCCTCTACGAAATCTTAAAGGAGAGAAGTCATGGGAATTTTAAATACGATACATTAAAGTTGATCAGGTTTAGGATTGGGTTTAGAGATAAATTTTAGAAACAATTCAAATTTTTCATTTTAGAAACAATTCAAATTTTTCATTTTAGAAACAATTCAATTTTTTAAAATTTTAGAAACTACAATTCAAATTGGAAATGCCCCAATCATGAGCACCCTCTCCTGCAAATATGGAATTTTTGTTCCCTAACATTAATCTCTCAATGCTCTCCTAGAAAATGAGGGGTCTCTTTCTCGATAAGGTGCCCCCCACCTCCATAAGGATCTATGAAGCTTAACTTTGATGGGGCTTCTCATGTTGACCTAAGCCATGTTTGATATGGTGGGATGTTTTGAAACGAGGTGGGATAAATGATTTGGGTTTATGCTGGTTCCTTTGGGAAAGAAACCAATAATGAAGCAGACCTACATTCCCTCATTATGGGTCTAATTATTTCTTTCAACAAGGATATTCAAAATTGGTGGTGGAGGGACACTTTCAACATGTTATTGTCATGCTCACCAATCTACTTCATGGAACACACACTGGCATATTTTCATTAAATTAGAGACTTTAAATGAAGCTTCAATGCTTAAAAAAGATTCTTGAGAAAAACTCTAGAATAGTTCCCTTGCATGTTTGACACACTGCTAATAAACTAGCATACTATTTTACAAATTAACAAGGGGGTTGATTTCCATGAATTGGATTAGAACAAGTATGGGAAATAGGTTACTCCTTTATCTCTAGGACATACCTATGCTAAACTAATGCAAAAAAAAGTGTCACCCTCGGCTCTAGTTGAGAAATGATGGGATAGTCCTTTACCATCCCATCCCCATGGAAATGATGTATGGTAGGGGAGAAGGGACAAGAAACACTATGGACAAACCTTCAATACATTAGGAGGGAAATGTGGAGGTCCCTACATCAACATCATAAACTCTTAAATCATGAACGTTGAGGGTGGTGGTGGTTTGAGAGAGGGAATGAAATATAGAAAAATGATGGCTCTCTTATGCAAAAAGATGATGTTGGATGGAGGTTTGAAATATCCCTTGTTTTGGATCATGATGGAGGTCAGCCAAATAGATCTATACATCAAGTTCTCTACCAAATATCTTATGATTTCTTTCATTATGCTTGAATAACTATTGGTTCAATGCTCAATGCAAGTAATCGATGCTAATGGTTTTTGTAGCCTCTAGAATATGTTAAAGGAAATGTTCTTGCATGCAAATGGTAGGTTACTACTTCAATCAAGAAGAGGGTAATTGAGCTCAAAAGGCTGATCCCTAATGTCTTAATGACACCATGGTGGGTATTAAGCATGTGAGACAAGGAAACAGAGGGTGAGATATCAATCCCACATGATGTGTGTTGAAAATGATGTAGAGGAGGTGAAAGTTACTTTTCACAAGGTGATTCCAGCTGCCACATAGTAGGAAATCACCCAATATGAGACTTGGGCTAAGAGGGAGAAGATGAAATTGGATGCATAGGAGGTTCTCATGATATGGAATAATGGATTATGGATGAGAGTTCTTCGAGGATGAGTGAAACAAGATGTGATAAGACTGTGATGCTATATCTAAAGATGAAAACTCTTGCAGGTAAGAATCTCATGGATAGTAAGGAGGAAAGAAAGAGATCCTTCTACATATTGACAAGATTTAAGAACAAATTTTCCAGGTAGATACTAATTTTTGTCTTATTGATAAAGTCATTGCAGGGTTGGAGGAAAGGATTAACTTGCTATTTCAAGGTGAATACTCCCACAAGGAAGCCTATCAATACTCCTCCATACATGAAGGTGCATACTATGTTAATCTTTAATGATGCATATTTTTTATGTCATTTTTCTTTTAATTTTCCTTATAGACACTTTCCCTTCCATAAAGGATTTTGTGATAGCTCTACGATATCTTAATAAGTGTGGCATAAGACACTAAGAACGTTTTCATGGGAAATAGATATTGTAAATTGTTGTTTTGTGGTTGGTTGGGTTTACCTAGTCGTAGACTAACAAACTGAAACTATGCATATCTTTTCTATTTAGTAATATAATGTTAGGTATCTTACAAAAAAAAGACTTACAAATAATTAAATATAAATGTAAGTGCGTGCACATTTGGGTACTTCTTGCTCTAGGATTTAGGAGAAAATATTATAAACTATTTGTAAAAAAAATTACTATGGATATCCATGCTAGTTCTCTTGAGATTATCTGGATTTTTTGTTGATCAATGGAAGATGTGCATTGCCCATCTTAACTTTGGATCTATCATGCACCAAGAGGATTCACGTTACCTATCTTAACTATAAATCTATCATACATCGAGAGGTATCAAATCCTTAGAAGTGTAAACCTTTTTAAACAAGAAAAAAATGAATAAAATATTTACACCTCAAAAGATTTGATCCCTCTCTAGTATAAAAAATATATTTCTTTTCATATATATACTGCCTTTAATAAAACAATTCTTATGTAAAATCATTTTTTAAATAAATCTTTATACTTCAATGTCAACACTAACCATTCCCCGTGACGAAGAAACTACTTAGATTTAAATTATTCCTTTATATAAATGGAATTCGGAATCACTTTAAAAGTTCTTACATAGTTCATAGTTAATTCAAAAGTGCTAAGCCCGCTAAAGCCAACGCAATGATCTAATTTTATAATTATGATAAGCATTTTCTATCACAACTATTCTAATATAAATAGTTCATAGTTAATTCAAAAGTGCTAAGCCCGCCAAAGCCAACGCAATGATCTAATTTTATAATTATGATAAGCATTTTCTATCACAACTATTCTAATATTTAATAACTAAATTGTGACACACAAAAACTATGAAAAAGACTACACATAAAAAAGAGTAAAGTTAATAAATGATTCGATTTATTAAAAAGAGAAACAATTTAAACTTTTCACATCACTCTGTCTTAAAAATAATAAATTACAAAATATTCCGTAAGAGGAAAAATGTTCAGATTCTCAAAGTAAAAAGAAAATAAATCACGAGTCTCCTTAAAGACGGAAAACTGCATAGATTCGCTTTTAAAAGTGTGGTAAAAAGATTCTTCACATTTTATCTATAAATGTCTATAGATGTATTAAACAATTTAATAAATTCACTTCAAAATAAAAGGTGTTCTCTAGCTTCGGTGAAAGTACATGCATTATACAACATGTTCTAGAATATCTGAACACTTGTATCAACCGGACGTTATATACAATGTGTGTCTAGTAATATTTCTAGAGATATTAGAATGTTTCTTTTTTAATTAAGTTGTACAAAATGTGTGTCTAGACATATTTCTAGAGATATTAGAATGTTTCTTTTTTTAAATTAAGTTGTACAAAGCTTTGGAATATGAATTAAGTAAATGTGGTGGGCCCTTAAAATCTACCTCAAGAATATATATATCTTGAGGAAGTGATTTAATTTTGATTGTTAGAGACCGTTTGCTTCCCCTTCGTTGTGGATAAAGTAAATCCCTAAAAATCACCTTTAAGTTGACAAGGTATGTCCGGTATCGAGAGTTCATCATCATCAAGGGAATTGGATGCTCTTTACCCACTTCAACAATTGCTTACATGTTAAGGATGGAATATTTTTCTTTTATTGTGCAATCTTCCTCTTATCTTCCTCTTTACAGTGACCACCCAATTGTCATTATTCCTTTAAAGGAAAATTATTAAAGTCGGCCTTTGAATCATTATAACAAATTATTTGTGATGCCTCACTTGGGTGGCTTTTCCATAACATATACTCTCTCATATGCTTATACACGTTTCATGGGCATCCACCAGCTCGATTCTAGCTTTATTCGGGGGTTTTGAGAGGTGCCCCAACATTAAAAGTTAGTTGAGCACGAAATATCACTAACATCAAATAATTTAATGCGAACCACGCATGTAACTTAAAAATATAATTGAAGTGTTATATTATATTTAAGGTAAGTAAAGACAACCGAGATATATGTGTTACTTAGCTTTTATATTTCATATAAATATATCAAGGTCTTTTATAATGTATAACTTATAATGCAAATACGTTATGATTTATTAATAATGATCTTAAGAATGGTTAAATTTAAGATTTTTTAATTTTTTAATTAGAATAAAAGGAAAGGAGGATCCCTTTAAATTCATCAACATATAGTTGTCTTTGAAACAATATTTTTATCCATTACAAGTAGATGTAGATTTGCTATGCTATTGTTAAGTGTCACCTAATGATGGTCCATTTTTAATGTTTCTACTTATTGTTTTCAAATTTAAATAGAATTTTTGTTTTCAAATTAATGAGCCAAATTCTATAATTAAAACGAATTTACATTGAAAAAATATGAGTTGTGTAGATACAATTTGTGCTTTTAAACACACATTGCTAAACAATGTCTTTGTCTAAATTAACATAATTAAAAAAAATTGTATAACCTTTGGTTAGAAAAACAATGTTATAAATCAACATAAATACAATTTTGATTGTAGATAATGAAAATATATAAACATAATTTTGAAAGTAGATATTGAAAACATAATTACTAGTGTCAACATTATATAATAGGTGGATCATGAGCTGACTCAGAGCATCAATAACTTGAGGAGGTGATTAACCCTTATCTACAATAGAATATTAGAAGTATAAATTTCTAAAGTATCACTTTGAAAGAATTTATTATCTTTGTGACACTAGAATGGTGAAAGATTAAAAAGTGACTTTTTCTTAGAATATTCTCTTTACAGATCTATATTAATTCTCAATTCCAAAATATAGATTTCATTGTCAACCTACTTGACAAAGTTATGATGATTTAGAAATGCATCTTTTAAAATTTTCCTTACACAAATAAAATTCTATACGAAAACTCAATAATTCTATATAATTTATAATTCAAATATTAACTAAATACATTCTAAGACTTATGTATTAAAATGTCAAATTTGGCTCGTTCATTTTGTTAAGGAGTGGGTAGCCTCAGCAAGGCTACTTGGGTTCAAACCCCTTAAGGGTGAGCTAGTTGGGAGGAAACACCTAAAAATCCAACATATCACATGTTAAATTTTTTTAAGATTTTACAAATAGTTATGGAATACACCCTACCCTATTCACCTTACAAAAGTGGGCCTTTCCGATATTGAGAGCCTAGCTATGACTAGGCTCATGTTGTACAAACACAAAATCAATAACATGGGACACCATAGACTTCCTAAGATAGCTTTAAATTCCATCCAAAACCACCTAAGGCTCAAGCAAGGTTGGTATAAAGATATCAAGGCCTCGTTAAACCATTGGGAGATCAACGAAAATATAGCATTACAAAAATATTCATAACATTAAAAATACTATTATTTCTAAGTTTAAAGAGAAAATGTGGTGTGAGAAAGATTTAGAGGCTAAAAGAAAATTAAGATATTACAAGGAGGTCATCAACCCTACTCTAGAAGATCAAAAGTATCTCTCTGTTTTAATTAGTTCAAAGAAAAAAACTAATATAGCCAAGATAAGAACAAACTCTCATGAGCTCCGTAGTGAACATGTAGTTGGGAAGTTCCTAAAACACCATGGGTGGAAAGGATATGCCATCTTTGTGAGAATATGAACATTGAGGATGAAATTAAATTCCTCTTAGAGTGTCGTGCGTACACCTGTACCCAGATTAGATCTGAGTTTCATAATAAAGGATCTATAATCTCTGTGAGAATATGAACATTGAGGATGAAAGTAAATTCCTCTTAGAGTATCGCGCGTACACTTGTACCCACATTAGATCCGAGTTTCATAATCTTTGTTGCAAAACATACCTTCCTAACCTTTTTTTAGGTTTGATATACCAAAGTTTGGTCTCAGGGTATCATAATCATCATTAATCAATCACATGGATTAAAAAGGCACATAATTTCATTTTGGGGTTTTATAATTTTGAAATTGATAAGATTTGAAATATTTGAAATTAAAATAAATTTTATGTTTTTAAATAAATAATTAAAAATAGGATTTTGTAAAGTAATTATTTTTTTATATGAAATAATTTTATTTAAAAATAATTATATATATAGGAGCCAATGTTTATTTAATGAATAAAATGATTTTTTTATGAAGGAAAAGTTATATATATATATATTAAAAATGAAATTTTTTTTTTTGATAATGATGACGATGATTAACTTTGACCAACTTTGGTCTATCATACCTTAAGATACCTTAAGAAGGATAATACTTGTTCACTTTAAAATCTTGTTCTTGTGCTTAAAAACCTTGCTAAGAAACTTTCCAAGCTCATTATAGTTCTTCCAAATTAAAAAGTTATAAATGTTTGTATATAGCAAATACTATGAAACTCATAGCTACATATCTATTACAACTTTATTTTTTATAATTATGAAAAAATATCTAAACTATTTGCTCTTAAATTAACTTATTTATTTAAAATATGTGTTCTTAAATTAACTTATTTATTTAAAATATTTGTTCTTAAATTAAATTAAAATTTATATTATGTGATAAACATTTACGTATCATCGTATAAAAAATTAAGTTATTTACCCAAAATATTTTATATTATGTCATGGACATTTATATATCATCGTATAAAGAAGTTGTCTAGTTTTATTAAAAAAAATTGGCATATCAATGTTAGCGATTTTAAAATGACAAAGTCCTAACTTTTCATTGTTTAGTGGTTAGAGTATTTTAACTGAAAAATGGATTCTAACATATTAAAAAAAAACGGATTCTAACATATTTAAAAACCCATATCATACGAGGATTATACAATCTTGATACTTTATATTTACCATTAAAGAATTACAATAGAAAAATGGCGAGCGATAAAAAGCAAAATCATCTTAAAAGAACTAATATAAATATAATGAAAGCAAAACATGATTAGGTGTGCTATATGTTTGAATTTGTCGAAGAGAAACTTAAAATTCACCCTAACCATTTAGAAACAAAAAGGGTGTATGAGTGCATGAGTTTGAAGACCGTTGGGTTTTTAAATTAAGAAGTCAGATGCCGTGGGAAAAAAATTTTGAAGACCGTTGGGATTTTTAAATTAATAAGTGAGATGCTGTGAGAAAAGAAGAGGGCCCATAAAATTTTAAAAAGACTGTCAACATCACGTCCAACTTCCACCAATCGATTCGTTCTACTGTTGATTTGTTCAAAGTGGAATGCGATTTTTGAAATCTCCGGCGGAATTTATCGAAATAATTATTGCAGGTTGAACAGAATGTCGGTAAATGAAGTCCATCGAGGAAGAGAAGAAGCAAGTGGAGCGTTTGATTCGACAATGGACAGACCGAGGAGCGTTTCAAGCAAGCTGTATGTCAACTACGGTCGGATTCGCGCCCCACCAGCCGCACGGCCAACTCACTTCTTCACACAATTTAAGGAGACCGCCCCTACACGCTCTTCCCACCTGCCTTCACAACATAGCCATTCTTGTTTTCTTGATTTTGAGCACCTGCATCTATCATGTCGAACATTGTGGATAACATTATGGATATCAACTGGAGAAGACTCACCATGAAGCGCCGCCATCCATTGTCCTTGCAGGTTTGGAGTGCCTTAACTGAAACTCATTGCATCTTTTTATATATGGCTCGCCCTACAAAGCAAACTGCTGGGTAGTTATGTTAACACTGGCTATTTTGGAACTGCCAAATAGAAATATACATAACCTTGTAGTATGAAGATGCAAGCAAGTTTAGTTAAAATCTGTATACTATGAAGGTGTAAGAAAGTTTAGCTCAAATCTGTAAACTTTGAAGGTGCAAGAAAGTTTAGTTCAGTCTGTATACTATGAAGCAGGAAGAAAGTTAAGTTCAAATCTATTATTATTTTTGGGTAGATGATTTTATAAGTTTTTTATAATTTGGATTTTAATGGTGATGTTGGAAAGCTTTTTCTCCATTTTTTTTGAGTATAGAAACAAGATTTTAAAGTAAACCAAATATTATAGTTTTTAAAGCTTAATAGATCAACGCTAGTCTCTCAATGGATGCTCAGTTAATGTTAAGCATTGTCATCTTTTATATTTCAGATGGTAGAATTGCAAGTGAGAATGGACTGTGGTGGATGCGAACGCGCTGTTAGAAATGCCCTAAAGATAAAAGGTGCGTCTGAGAACTTATATGGATCTGATCCCCTGTTATTAGGTTTTGGTTTTGATGTATATTTCTTCAGATCTGCAGTATTATTCTTTTGTATATATCCATATGGATTGTGGAGAAAACTGAATCCATATGGATAAAACTGAGTGTGTTTTTTGAAGTTGGATTTTACCAGAACGCACTCAGTTTTCTCAGAAGTCCATACAAACAATATGGGAAACTATGGAAATCTTATACATTTCCTAATGTAGATTTATATGTTTGTGGTTGTCAGGGGTAGATTCAGTAGAAATAGATTTGCAGCAGCAGAAGGTTACGGTGACGGGCTACGTGGAGAGAAACAAGGTGCTTAAGGCTGTGAGGAGGAGTGGTAAGAAGGCTGAGTTTTGGACATACCCTTATGAACCAGGCACGTCTTACCCTTTGAGGAGCGATTACTATAAAACAGATGCAAATGCTTATAGAGAGAGCAGCTATAACTACAGAAAGCATGGATACACTACTGGAGATCGTCAAGGATTTGCATACAATCGCCCGGATGATACCGCAATCGGAACACTGTTTAGCGACGATAATCCACATGCTTGCAATATCATGTAATTAAAGTAGTTATTTGCTCTCTCTCTCTATATATGCTGTGTGTGTATATATATCTATATATATACTCTGTACTGTACTGTACTGCTGAGATTGCAAATTCTCTGATGTACATCACTCAAAAGCAAAAGCAATAAACAGGATATGCTTGTCGTGTTTGTTTCAGAGAATATGAATAGGTAGGTAGAATAGTCTGTTATGTTCTCCATTCATTCTTTGAATGGCCATGTAATGAGATTGAGGATTCTGTATTGTTCAACTTTAATCCACAACTTGTGGAACTAATGAAACACGAACCCTTCACGAGCTTTGAGCATGGGACTTCCAGCACGCTACATAAAAACAATTTGCAAGTGGGTTGGCTTCTTTGATGGCATTTCTGTAGATTTGTAATTTTCAAATCCCTATTCCCGACCAGTTCTGATGTCCCACAGACCAATATGCTTCGAAATAAATAAGAATTTCAAATGATTTAATATTGATAGCGGGAGGCTGCGGGAGACAGGCACCCTCCCTCCAGGAGCCGATGCATTCCCTGAAGTGAGGGGTACTGCGTCGTTCTGGTTTGACATCGGTTTTACCGAAAGTCGTACTTTGACTGTGGTAAGCGACCGAATTTCGTTATCATTGTTCTGCTCCCGAGTCCCGAGTTCCATCTTGAACACATTATAGATACATGTGAATGTCATTTCGATTACGTGGACTAGTACAATGGGGTAGGGTCAACGATCTATTATGGGTACTTCATTGACTTTTTCAACATGAAAAGCTAAAATGGATAACTTTCATGCTGATTTTCTGTTGGAATTTGTTCAATTTAATCCACAAAATAGCAGTGTTTTTGGGTGTTTTGAAAATTCCTTAAAGATAATAAAGGCCAAATTGTCCCATGTTTAGACAACTCTGTTTTAGATTGTTGGAATTGCATAATTGTATATTCAAGGTACTCATATAACTTTTTCAACAAAAGAAATTAGCTAAACTTACTGAAGTTGTAGTTTTAGATTGTTGCAATTGCATAATATGTCCTTGAATCCATTTTCGCAAACAAAGTTGCATTTGAATAATAAAAATCAGGTAATAAATGCAAATCTTCTATTGTTTAACTTACTCTCAAAAGTTGAGTTTCTCTATTTAGATTGTGAGTGCAATCATCATGGCTCTTCATAGATGTTTAGATCACATGTTATGGTTCACTAATTAGGGGGTTTTGGTTCTCATGTTCAAGGTTTCATTTCTCTTTAGGGTGGGTTTTATGTAAGGGGTATCTCACAATTATTGAATTAGGGAAAATGCCCATTATTGATTCCCCTCATTTGATTTTGTTGCTATAAAAAAGACGCTTCTCATAGGTTAAGAGCATTTTAGAAAGAATCTTCAAAGTGATATGTCATAAAAGTTTGTATAGTGTTTTTGGAGTTTGCAAAAACCAATAACTACTCAAATGCACTAAAGAACCTAATCAATTTAGCCAAATGTTTAATATTATAGGAGATGATTTACTCTTGTAGCAAACATCCCTCCCCTTGTCAAAATACAAGGATATAAAAAAAACATAATTCCCATCAATTCATAACTTTCATCAAATTTTCGTCGACGTGGATTGATTCATATTTAAGCAAAAATCCCCCGGACATCATTTACACATGCACAAATCTTGGATAATAGTGGAAATATCATCATGCTCGAAACATATACTAAATCCATACCAAATTTGTTGGAAAAAATCCATTGTTTTTGCTACATGAGTGACTTACTCCAATAGTATATATGCCTAATGGGGTTTGGAACTAAGCGTGGGATTGCTTAGGTTGGGACCATTGACCAAGTTTCCAATCCTATGGATCCATGTTCTTTGTAAGGTCCACCATAACATTTATATTAGATTACCTTATGGCATGTTGGGAACGTCATTAATAATGCTTAGGAGGCTCAGTCCAAGTCTCTCATCAACAATGACACCTCTCTTCTATAATGACACATCTCTCTCTTAATTGGGTTTTGTAATGTCCTTGTTTTAACTTTTGGAATGATTTGAACACACACACACACACACACACACACACACACATATATATATGCTTTGCATGGACAATGGACATCTTCTTTTACTATATTTCATTAAACAATGAAGTAGAGATATCAAGGGGATTGTAAATATTTTTAGACATGAATATTTTATAATCAATAAAAGAACCAAGACACACTAAGAATGAATGTCTAAAGGGGCTATGATGTTGA
Source organism: Pseudotsuga menziesii (assembly GCA_001517045.1). Lineage (NCBI taxonomy): Eukaryota > Viridiplantae > Streptophyta > Pinopsida > Pinales > Pinaceae > Pseudotsuga > Pseudotsuga menziesii. The sequence goes on along the minus strand of LPNX010287700.1, from coordinate 132,477 downwards.
ACCTACCATGTGATCTAAAGTGAAAAGAATGTGGACCTAACAATTTCCTAATTCTAGGTAACCACCTCCTACATCTTAGCAAATTCATCTCCTCTACATCATTGGAATTAAGAAGAGTTGAATTGTGATTTTTCTTACCATTTTTCATGTATGCAAAGAAGGAAAATTTGACAATGGAGAGGGAGAAAATTTTTGGGATGGTGTGGATGAGAGGAAAAGTGATGTTGACCTTGAAAAGCATGATGTCATACTAAGGAACATAACAACAATGGAAAGAAGATATTATAACCTTGAGAAGAGCCAAGAACCAAGGCGTTTATGTTGCAATTATTGGACAATAGTTCCAACCTTTCTATGCCAACATTAAAGTGTAATAGATGGAAGGACTTCTAAGGGATTGTTGAGCAGAGAGGGAAGAATTTCTCTTTTTTTGTGTGTAGGGTAGGTTTTTTGGTTTCTAGATAGTTTTTCAAATTTAATATCTCAACAATGGTATACTTGCTAAATTATCCTTTCCTTGTTTTGAGATGGAGAAACTATTTTGAGAATGATGTATCAACCTCTTCACCTTGGCGGTATCATAGCCTTCCTAGTGGGTGCCATCTAAGATAGGATTCCTATAGTTGGTTAGAAATCCCTCTCTCTTAGTGTAATGTCCCCGGTTTTGACCCGGTTTGCATGATGTATATATTGTAATTAATCGTGGTGAGGAGCTCAAGGCAAAAGCCCCACCAGTGATTTGGTTGTGTGTGTGTTTCGGCAATGGGGATAGTTGCCGATGGGTTATCCTGCCATTTGGCAGATTGTAATTCGGCATCATGTAAATATGCACATCAATTAAAACTAAAACCACAACCAGCTACAATAGTGCAACATTGAATGAAAAGGGCATGGTTCCAAAGGATAAGGGGTGGGGGATGTCAAACCTTGGTTTATGGGGGAAAAACCCATGTGTTGCCACCTTGTTTTGTTTTGCCATCTTCCCTTGTCAACCTATTTATTGTTTTGGGGAGTAGTTGAGGAGTTATGGCTGGTGGTGGTTGGGCCAGTTATTGTCCTTGGGAGTGGGGTGGCAGGGCTGTCAGTCCCTTGCCCACATGCCCACTCCACCCATGACTGCTTGCACTCCATTCTCACGCGACCTTCCATTCTCCCCACGGCGCACTCTCTCCTTGGTCTGTTCGTTCCCCATCGTGGTCTGTTCATCTTCCTCACGCAGAGGTTGGTGCTGTTTTCCTCACGCATAGGCAGTGGTTCTGCCGGATCTCACGCAGCTAGGAGAGGAGCTTCTTTTCAGTGGCCATTCACGTTTTCTACAGAGTGGAATCGGTGCTATTTTCCTCTGTGTTTTGTGGTCTGGTGCAAGTTCTCTCATGCACAGACTGTTTGGGTCGTTTTCCCATGTTGTGAGCCGTGCTCACTGCTTGTGTTTTGGGGCTGTTGCCTTCCCCACGTTTTGTTGGTTGTGGTGCTCAATTTCGTTTTGGGGCCATTGTTGATTTCCAATCTGTGGGTTGAGTTTCCCTATTTTGGGACTGTGGATTGTTGCTATCATTCATTGTGTGGTTGTGGCTGCTGGAGTACCTTGGTTTTGGGTTGCAGCTGAGTTGTTTTGGCAATGGTAGGGCCAAGAACAACTTTGTGTTTCCTTGTGGGCTTGAGCTGTGCTCATCGTTTGTTTGGGATTATCCCTGGTCGTCTTTGCTTCTTCATAAGGCTGTGAAGGGTTGTTTTGCTGCTGGTATGCAGTGGTTATCCTTTGGACTGTGCTGGCTTGGCCGATCTGTTGATGTTGGAGTAGGGTCCCACAGCTACAGAAGAAGCTGCTAGTTTTGGCGGAAAGATAAGTTTTGGCGGAAAGAAGATAAGACGGAGCTACGACGCCGTAGCACGGTTCCAGCTGCAAAGCAGAGCCGAAAACCATGACTTTTTGAGATACGAAATTCAAAGAAAGGCAATGGTACCTGAGCGACCGAGAAGGGAGAGCTCACCCACTGCATTGAAGGCAGCGACGGAAGACAGGAGGGCTCAGCGACCCTCATAAAGAAGAAGGAGCAACGAGGCTCAAGCATTGAAGACAAAGGACAGAAAGGAAAAGCGGCGCATAGTACCCATGGTCAGTGCCGGGAAGCATGGAAGACTGCAGAGAGCTGTGGTGTGACGGGAAGCGGCTACCTCAAGGACAGAGAGGACCGACTGTCACTAATTAGGGTTTGGGTTAATGTTGGGACAGGCCCACAGTGTTGTAAAAGCAAGACCTTCGGGCTGCTTATAAAAGGATGTAATTTTGTATTGAAAAGGGTTGGTTAGATAATTAGACAGTCGTGATTGAGATAGGCAATAAGGATAAGTAGACTGTTGTAAAAGCCGAGCTCTGGTTCTGGACTTAGCAGTAGCAATCTTACTGAAACCAGTAGCTGGCTTATAGAGTATGCATGTAACGATCCGCAGGGATCGACTGAGAGGGAAGAGTATGTTGTAAGAGCGACAACCTAAGGAAGAGAAGAAAGATCTAAGAGAGAAGATCTTGAGCTGCATATGAGGTACAGCAGAACTGTGTTTTCCTTCCCTTAAGCTATAATAGAGAAGCACAGTTCTGTGGACGTAACTCCCATCCTGGGGGTGAACCACGTTAAAATCCCGTGTTTTGTGATTGATTTGCATATTGTGTTTATTTGCTGCATCCATCCGTTATGTTATGCAATTTGGTTACGGTTAATGTATGAATGAGTTGTTCAGTTACAGCACTACAGGAAGATAAATATAAGTTGAAATCCTTGGCATGTAGTATGAGGGCTTATTTCTGCTTGCCTTAGATAGTTAATTAATCACAGTAAGACAGTCTGGGTATCAGGTCTTGCGCGTTGACACGAACAACGCTAAGTGCGCTAAGCCGCGGGGGGATGGTATCACAAGAAGGTGATACCGCACCGGCAGAGGAGCTGCGGTGCACGATACCGTAGGTTGAGGACTTAGTGTTGAGCAGGAGTTGCGTGTCGCACGAGGCGCGGCGATGCGGTGAGATTGGGAATATTGTGAAAAGGAGGAAGTTGTGCGACAGGAGAATAATCCGCACGACGTGCGCAATGGTAGATACGGCGTGGCTAGAAGGGCCACGAGTGGGGAATAGATCGCGCATCGCGAGTGGAAGTTCGCGCGGCGCGCAAGAAGAGATCTCGCAGCTAGGAGAGTTGCGAGCCACCAATAGGATTGCCACGGAACCTGGTCCAAGACACTTGAGTCTTTGGCTAACCCATTAGAATCACTTCGGGTGAGACTTTAGGCCGCTGTGCGGTCTGTCGCCGAAAGGGCCAATGAGCTAGGGGTGTTGTTGGTTGATTATAGTAAACCCGGGTCTGCCCATGCAATCAACAAATGGTTCCGTTGCCGGTTTGAACGACTGGGAGTTAATGTTCTGTTGGCATCCTACTAGAGAAGAGTTTCACCAGTGGCTGGATTCAGACTTAACGGAGTTTTCCAAGAAAGAAAATCGGAGTCCTAGACTAAGCACAGAGGCCTGGTTAGAAAAGCATATCGCTTCAGATATACATGCTATATTTTTTGCAACCTATGGAAACGAGCTTTTCGTCTAGTTATTCAAGTTGACAGATAGGAACACATTCAAGAAGAAAAGAAACATTGTCTGGACATTAAAGCTGATTTAGACCGTACAGAACCTCGACAATCCGATTACGAGAGCAGTGGACTTCTGGCTGACAAGTGTGCTAGAAGGCTTTGTTACAGAATTTGCAGTTGACTAGAGAAAGAGCTTCAACGCAGCTGAACGATACTTCTTCAGAGGATATCGTGGTAAGTACCTAAGATCTCTAAACTTGTCCCTTAAGATGCTGCTATATGACAAAG
>LPNX010287700.1:7312-110550 GCA_001517045.1 Pseudotsuga menziesii | reverse complement strand
CTTCGATCAACAACATCTTCAGCACTTTGACCTTTCGATCAGCAACATCATCTTCAGCACTTTGACCTTTCGATCAACAACATCATCTTCAGCACTTTGACCCTTCAATCAGCAACATCATCTTCAGCACTTTGACCTTTCGATCAGCAACATCATCTTCATCACTTTCAACCTTTCAATCAACAACATCATATTTAGCACTTTGACCTTTCGATCAGCAACATCATCTTTAGCATTTTCAATCTTTCGATCAGCAAAGACATCTTCAGCATTTTGACCTTTCGATCAGCAACATCATCACATTCTGATTAGTAACATCATGATCAGCACCATCATCATACTTCAACTCTCAAACAGAATCATCATCATCATATTCTGATCTTTTGATCAGTATGTCGTCATCATCACATACTGATCATCATCATCGTCACACTCTGATCTTTCGATCATTACATCATCATCATCATACTCTTCATCGTTCGATCAGTACATCATCATCATACTCTGATATTTTGATTAGTACATCATCATCATCATAAAAACATCATCATCATGAAAACATCAACATCATCAAAACATCATTATGATCAAAACATTCAACATCATCAAAACATCCAAATATCATCATCATCACACTCTGATCTTTTGATCAGAAACATCATCATGAAAATATCATCATCACCAAAACATCATTATCATCAAAACATCAACATCATCATCATCAAAACATCAACATCATCATCATCAAAACATCAACATGATCCTTCCTTTCAGAATTACGGGATCAACATGTCTGTGGTACTCAGACGATCCTTCTTGTCAGAATTACGGGATTTAGGTCTTTACGGAGTTACTAACGATCCTTCCTTTCAGAATTACGGGATCAACACATCTGTGGAGCTCAGATGATCCTTCCTTTCGAAATTATGGGATCAATTCTTTACGGAGCTACTAACGATCCTTCCTTTCGGAATTACGAGATTTAGGTCTTTACGGAGTTGCTAACAATCCTTCCTTTCGGAATTACAGGATCAACACATTTGTGGAACTCAGACAATCCTTCCTATTGGAATTACGGGATCAGCACATCTGTGGAATTCAGACAATCCTTCCTGTTGGAATTATGGGATCAAGTCTTTACGGAGCTACCAATGATCCTTCCTTTTGGAATTACGGGATTTAGGTCTTTACGGAGTTACTAATGATCCTTCCTTTCGGAATTATGGGATCAACACATCTGTGGAACTCAGACAATCCTTCCTATTGGAATTACGAGATCAAGTCAATGATCCTTCCTTTCAGAATTACAGGATTTAGGTCTTTATAGAGTTACTAATGATCCTTCCTTTCGGAATTATGGGATCAACACAGTTGTGGAACTCAGACAATCCTTCCTCTAGGAATTACAGGATCAACACATGTTCTCGAGTACTGAAGTCACTAGATCCGTTCTGAACCACAGTTCAAGGATGATACAATCCTACCACCTTCTCGATGACCGAATTTCACCGGATCCATTTTGAATCGAAGTCCAAGGATGATACAATCCTATCACCTTCTCGATGACCGAAGTTCACCGGATCCGTTTTGAATCGAAGTTCATGGATGATACAATCCTACCACATTCTCGATGACTGAAATCACCGGATCACTTCTGGACATATGTCCTGGGATGATACAATCCCTCTTCATTCTCAAAGACTGAGGTCTCAGGGTCATTTTTGGGCAAGTGCCCAGGGATGATACAATCCCACTGCAACATCATTACTCCCCCTTTCGGGGAAGACCCTTTCAAACCACACCAAGCTTGTCTCAAAAGTATTTGAACTTCACTCAGGACAAAGGTTTCATCTACACATCATCAACCTATTCATCAGTACTCACATACTGGATCTTTATGGCTCCTTTCTGCATCATATCTCGAATGTAGAAATACCTAATTTCTATGTGCTTTGATCTATCATGGAACACAGTGTTCTCTGTCATCTTTATACAGCTTTGGTTGTCACATAGAATTACAGTAGTGTCCAACTCTAGATTGAATCATCCTGACAGCAACTTCTGAAGCCATATGGCTTCACAACTACCAGAGCAAGTTGCTATATATTCTGCTTTGGTAGTGCTTAGAGCAGCACTGGATTGCTTTCTACTAAACCATGAAATAATAGCAGATCCCAGACTATAACAACCACCTAATGTGCTTTTTCTGTCGAAGATACTTCCAGCCCAATCTACATCTGTATATCCATATAATCTGTACTCATGGCTATTATCATAGTATATCCCACATTCTATAGTCCCTTTCAAATATCTCATCACATGTTTGGTGGCTACCAAGTGAACCTGTCTAGGTTGAACTAGATATTGACTTAAAGTGTTCACAGCAAAACAAATGTCTAGTCTGGTATTTGTTAAGTACATCAATGACCCAATGATCTGTCTGTAGAGAGTGACATCCACTAACTCTGATGAGTCATCATCTAACAGTTTCAGGTTGGAGTCCATGGGTGTGGCCATGGCTTTGCATTCCAACATATTTAATCTCTTCAATATCTCTACCGCATACTTTCCCTGGTTGAGAAATATTTCTTCTGAACTTTGTCATATTTCCAGACCTAGGAAATAGTGCATTAACCCAAGGTCTTTCATCTCAAATTCTTCTGCTAATTTCTTCTTGCTTTCCATGATCTGTTTCTCCTTCCTTGTCAAGAATAAGTCATCCACATATAATATCAGGATGACAGGTTCATCTTCTACAACCTTGAGATAAAGGTTAGGATCAGCTTTACTCTTGGTAAAACCCATAATTGACAGGAAACTACCATACCAAGCTCTGGGAGCTTGCTTCATGCCATAGAGGCCCTTCTTCAAATTACATATATGAGTCCATCTGTCTTCAACTTCAAATCCTTTCGATGTAAAACTCTTCCCCAATCATACCATTAAGGAAGGATTGTATTTACTTCATCATGGAAGCATCTACCATCATAGTTCTGAAGGAAGTGTACCTTGCTTCCTGGAGTAAATGTCTCTTCAAAATTAATTCCCTCTTTCTTATAGAAACCTCTAGCCACAAGTCTTTCCTTACTTCTATTAGTGACATATTTTATCTTGAAAATCCATTTGTAAGATACCACATGCTTGCTTTCTGGTTTGAGTACTATATCCCAAACATCATCATAACATCTTCCATGAGTTCGTCTTGTTAGATCATCAACATATCCTAGTATTCTGCATTCAAATTTGAAGGTTGGAACCCACTTTACTCTTGGTAAAGTCTCGATCCATCAGGAAGCTGTCCATCATGTCGTACCATGTCGAACTCAGATATCTTTTGTAGTCACTCCCCCTGAAGTGGAGTATTATCTTCCTTCTTCATTCTGTATAGGTGATTCTATGCTTGATATATACTGGTCAATAGAGTATGTCATGTCATAGTCTATTCTTTCTGAGGCAAATCATGATTCTTTCTTTGTACACTTGTTCTTGCAGATCCATATGGAAGATACTATGTACTTCCCTTTATGTCTCGAAATCATATCATATACATAATTCCCCATAATCAACTGTTATTCTTTGATCATAGCTTCTTTCATAGCATTTTTTTTCTTCATCTTGAGTTATCTCTCATACCCATGGTGGTCTTCATCCTTTGAGGTGGATCTTCCACTCTTTGAAGCTCTTTCTTTCATCATGGTGTCTTTGACCCTGGGAGATTCAGATTCAAGTTTATTGAATTGTCATCAATTGTTCTTCGGAACAAGTCTCATCCTTATTTTCTTTTAGGAGGTTGTACAGGACCTTTCCTACAATTCAAATGCACCAATTGCATGGTTAGAACTACATATGCATAACAACAAATTCTTATGCATCATGCAACTATTTATCCAATACAAAATTCATCCATATCTCACAGAAACTTTCTATATGCCTTCCATCTCTACCATGACATCATTGAGATTGTGCACTAATCCAATATGTCAGCAAATAGGTTTCATTCTAGATAAGTAACAATGTATATTTGTATAGAACCATGAGCTACTTACCCATCACATGCATGCAAACAACACATCAACTGAATATAATCAAATGCATAACAAAACAATATCATTAAATGACAATTGAATACTTATCTTTTGTTTGTTTCGTGGGTAGACTCCTTCTTGATCATTCTTCTTCATCATCTTCTTCATCCATGAAATCATCATTTCTTATCCAAATGATAAGATGGATAAGAGGTTCATCAAGAATTGAGTTCTTCATATTCCTCATCGCTTGAGGGATCTTCTTTGAATGGTGAGAGTTTGATCTTCAATTTGCTCCCATCTTTCTTCTTCTCTTCTTATGAGATGAGCTTCTTCTTCTTCCCAAGTTCAACTGAAAGTAATAAATTCCTTTTGGCACACATTCCTCACATGAATGAATCCCATGATCATGGGAGGCCATTTTCTGCTTCTTCTTCTACCGCTTCAAGATGTTATGCATTCTGGATCTTCACATTCTTCAACTGTTTTCTCAAATCCATCTTCTGAATTATGTTCTTATCTTCAAATAGCTTGATCAAGGAATCAAACATCTTTGGTGTATTTAGGGAAGACACTTGTGGTACAAGTTGATCCATGATTGAATCAACAATTATCTTCTTGGCCTTGATCAAGTTCTTCTTGTGTAAGGCTTTGAGGCTCATCTCCCTCTAGAACTGGAACCTCTCTACTCATGTAGGTGTCCAATTCATTTTCTTCAGATAGATCAAATACTTCCATGCTTGGAAGTTTTCAAATTCACCAAGCTTATCATCAAGATGATGTGATAGATCACTTTGAAATGAGAACCTCAAATGCAAATAGAAAAAGATTAGATCTTACCGATTTGAGGTGTCAGTTCTGCTTCCGGAGCTGGCTGATCTAGGGTTTGTCAGAGAAACCCTAATTTTCAAAACTTTGAATATTTCATATTTTATTGGATAGAAAGATATATATATTCAAATGGAGCTTCCCAATGTACTCCTCTTTTGAAAACAGTGGAGGGAACCTCCCGGAACAAGAAGCCCTAGTTTTCCAATTTCTTCTACAGAAATTCCTGTTACGTTTTCTATGATATCTATGAAATTAATACTCCTCTATGTCTGAAATTTATCACTAAGGTAACCTCACATGTCCCTGATCCAACACCATAGGTTTCATCAGAATTTGTTCCACCAATTGGGATTTATGATCATTTTCCCAAGGTGACCGGTTACAGGACTGTTCAGAATAGTGAAGTTGTACGGCATGCCACATGTCATTGGTTCATATTTAGGTTCAGAAATTCATACGACAAAAAGTACAGTCCATGGTATTTCTATAAAATCTTCATGAATTCCATTTGGACCTCTGTATCCCATGCTACAACAATTCTCCCCAGGTGTCCTGTTTAGGGATGAATTCTGGAAGAGGCTGGAACCCTAACTTGGAGGGATCATATCTCCTAGAATATAGCGAATATGAGGCTGAATTTTGGATACAATGTAAATCCAGATTTTGTATTTGTACTATGAAATTTTCAACTCCTGATCCTTCTCCAATCTCAGGATATAGCTAATTTACCAAAACTTAGTATTTTTAGTATTTAGGGTTTTTCCAGATCGGGGTCAAACTAGGGTTTGACTTTCCTGAAGTTTCTCCCAACCAAATTTCTTGATACAGGTCTCTAAACTTTGATTTTGATGAGGAGAAAAATCCTATGCTGGGCTCACTCAAAAATTCTTCTTCTGTAGATAGCCCTAATTTTTTGCACCAAAACTGAAAATGCTCGGAATCAAATTTCGCTTCGATAGAAAGATGCGCCCTTCAATGGAGAGTCAGTCTAGCCTTCTTTTGCTGATCGATCATGGATAGAGATCCAAAAAATAATAATCCCTAGATTCTTTATCTACACAATGTCTTCTTTCAGGGTGGCTCTGATACCATGTTAAATTTTGATATGCTAAGCTAGATCATTAGTTTTTCATTTCGATTTCATAACAAAAGCATATAAACAGGATCACTGAAAGATAGACAAGCACAACCATACAAAAGGAGAACAAAAAGATTTATCCTGGGAAAACACTAAAGGTAAAAACCCAGCAAAATCTTCCTCAATATAAATGCCCCAAAAGATAAAAGATAAAACCAACAAGGAGATCAAAGCATGATCGTCCTCCTTCTCCAGCTACTTCTCTTCTCCACTAATGCGCTACACAAGTGAGAGTGTGTGTGTCAAATGAGGAGCACCACACCTCTATTTATATTCATCTGTTCACTTGAATTAACTAATCCGACATGTAGGCTCGAGTTAATCATGTAGGCTCGAGTTACACATGTAGGCTCAAGTAGCCACACTGGGGTGCTAATGACCCACTTTTACAAATAGAGGGGACAACCTCATGAACCTTATTAGTTCTTCCGATTAGAAGCATCGAGGTACAAGATAATACAAGTGGTTCTCCTAGTAGGACCATTGGGGACCACAAAAGATACATATAGAATATTCTTCGAAGTTACAATATTTCAACAATTTTTGGCCCATAAATTTCAATTATGAGAGAAAGAATAACTATATATTGTTATTTGTAAAGGGCATTAAAAGTGTGTGTGTGTGTTTTCTAAGAAATAACCTCGTTGAAAAATATCTAATTACTTCCACATGGTTAATGGATAGTAAGTGGGGTGAATCGTTGGCCATGACTATGAAGCCTAACCTAGAGGAAATTAAGAGAGTTGAGGGTGTGTACAAGAAGTTGAGGGACCTTTTAGATGCAATGGTGTAGTGAAGTCAATCACTCTTAATCCAAAAAAAGAAATCATCCCAAGCAATCCCGAACCTTCCAAGCCTAGTCCCAATACTGGCAATAGGCATGCCAACTAGGATAGTAATACAAATCGCGCCTTCGTTTTAGTGAACAATGTTCACTAAAACGGAGGCGCGATTTGGAAAGCCTGTTTTTTTTTATAAAATTGGCTGAGGCCATATTTTTATCCTCACCACGCGCGGATATTGGAGCAAGGAGGAGAAAATCTTGACTGCGAAAACATGATTTTGGGTGTGCCAAATCCCTCCATCTCCACCTTTGGATAAACCTCCCCTTTGTGAGGTTTTTCCTCATTTCTTTGCATGTTTTATTCTCTTTCTTCATCAATTTATTTGCCCTAGATTGAAAAATTAAACCATATTAAATTAAATTATGGCCAATTGAAACAAAAACCCAATGGAAACAAGAACCCCAATGTAATTGGCCAATTGAAACCAATTCCCCAATTTAATAATAAAAATTAAATAATTTTGATTATTTAACAAAATTCATACCCAAAATTCCCATGCCCAATGGAAATCAAAACCCCAATTAACTCAAAAAACAAATGAATTTCACTATTTCCATATGCATATTCACAAGGATCCTTGTGAATCCATACCAAAATCCACAAATAAACACCTTATAATTTTGATGAAACTTCTCGAAGTTGCTCTTCCAAGAACATCAATAAACACCTTATGGTTTTTAAGAAACTTCCCAATCCAAGTGTCAAAATAAGGTATAGAAGCTACCCATGCTTTTAACAAATTTTTCGTCTTGAACGAAGGGTACTTTTTGGTTAAGTTCAAGACAACAAAGTTCAACAATAGACTCTATGAACGTGAAAATACATAGGTAGGCTGATGTATTTGATTAAACATGCCAATCACATACTAGATCATACATGATATTTAATCCAGTGGAACCCTTGCAACCATAAAATCCATAAAGTTCTGCTAAATAGCCTTTGGAGTCCAAAAAACATCACACTACAACAAATAATTACATATCTAACAAAATCATTGCCTATACTGGGATTGTATTAATCAACAACACATTATGCCGCCTATTTTAGGGTCTAGTTGTTGCCTCTACCCGCAATTTGGGAGCTGGTCCTACAATGGCAATAATCAGCACCTCACAATTTCGATGAAACTTCATAATCCAAGCCTTAAAATAAGCTAGAGAAGCTTCGCAATCAACATATGCACTCAAGACACTTTATGTACACATGCATGTACTTAAAAATTGGAATTAATAGTTGAATCTAGGACATAAATATGAAATGAAAAAATGTTAAATGTTTATTCTTTACTTTAAAATTCAAGATCAATTTTTAAATTTACATGATAGATTTAGTTTATATGTCATTAGTTATACAGTTTTCAATTCTTAGATATGTCATTATATCATGTGCTTATATTTCTAGTGATATTTTATTTGTATTTATGATTGTAGTGGCTACTATGGATCATAACAATGCGGAGATACTGAGATTTATTGTCCATTTGAGAGAGATTGGTTCGGCTTGGAGGGCTGGAGATGAGCTCCACTGCTCCTTGTCAGATTCATTGTTGTCTATTGTTGATACGATTGCAATATTGAATGATGATTTGTATATCATCACATCTTACAGGGAGAGGAAAAGACAACAATATGCTGCTGGGTTAAGTTACAATGAGGTAAAAAAGCTGAAAATAACAAAACAAGCCATATATTCATTGTTTAGACTTCCTGGGATGGATGACATTCCAGAGATCAGCAGGCCATATATTTCTATTGAGTGGTGCACTTTTCCACCCATCAAAGACAATTGGATGGATAGGTGGTACATGGTTTTTGACATTCCCCCTCACAACAATAGAGAAGTACCGATGTACTTCCTCCAAAAATTGTATGTAGAGTTTGTGATGGGGAAACATGTCAACTATTTTGACATGTTGGGCTTCCAGGGAGTTGGTAGGGGAATGCCCCAACACCGACCCCATGCTAGGAATAGATATGCCAATATACAGATACCTGCACCCCATGCCCAACTACTGAGGGTAGACATCCCTCCTGCACATGACATGGTTGCCTAGACACAGGAGGCATTTGTTACTCTAGATAAGATGGTCTCTCGACACACGACCACTATTGACCAGAGAGCATCCTCTTCCTTTGTTGATGTACAACCACCAGCTTCTAGTGGTGGAGGGACATCTATTGGTGGGGATAGACCAACATCCCATGTGCCTCAGAGTGAGCCACATGTCTATACATCATGTGGGGGACCCTGTTATGGTCCTGGACCAAGACATGGTACCACTACAATGACTGGTGGTTAGGTAAGGACATTGTTTTAAAAATTTGTTATTGTTCAATTTTTAATTGTTCCATATTATATCTAACATATTAAAAGATTCATAATATATATGCAATATTTACTCTTGCAGGAGATTGATGCCTCTCATGGGGGTGGTACTGCACCCGGTGTGGTTGTACCTGAGGCCCAAAGAACCACAATTGAGGTAATATTTAAACACTTGTCATTTTGTTATTACATATAATTTTGTTAATGCATGTGTTAGTCTTGATTAATTTATTAAAATGTCTAATATTTACAATTTTTGAAGTTGCAGGAACCCCACTTAGAACGTGATGATGGAGACATTGATATCAATGACATAGTCCAAGGTGGAATTTACGACTACTTGAAGAATGTAAGTACATGGGTTATGATTGAATCTTGTTCGAATTATTTAAATTTCTTACTATACACTCCTTTATAGATCGCTAATGTAAATATAATTTTTAAACTTGCAGATTCTAGATGCATCTGAAGAGGGGCAAGAAATTGATGGAAGTAGTCACTCCCATGGTGGAGATATGTCCGAGGAAGGGGTAAGTATATTACAACATGTTATTTTTTCAGTACATATTATTCCATCCATTCAAATCCATGTCTAACTATGGTAACACTTTATGAATGCAAATGTCATCGTAGATCCCTACACCACCTCTTTGGTTTGGATCTCCCCGTAGTCCAAACATAGATAAGGGGGTTGTTTACACTAGACGAGGTCCCTCTTCCTTGAATAGAGCGGGTGTGCATGAGGATCAACCTACTAATCCCACGGTAATGTACACACTTCCAATGGTGGTTGTTGGTTAGCTATGAATTCACTTCACAAGTGGTTTTTCTTAATGTTATTTTCACATGTTTACAGCATTAGGATGTAGAGTTATCCATGCCAGACCTTAGTGGGATTGTTGATGCTACTGTCAATGCCACATCTACAATAGGGATAAGTCACAGTGAGGTACATCTACTTGAATATTTGTAATTGTACATTTCATTTGTATTATGATGATGAAGGTGATGATGATGATGACAATGATGAGGATGATGAGGATGATGATGATGATGATGATGATGATGACGACGAAACTGGTGATGATGATGTTGATGGTGATGTTGATGATCATGTTGATGATGTTGATAATGATGTTGATGATGATGATGATGATGATGATGATGATGATGATGGCAATGTTGATGATGATGATCGATGATCAGATCATGGTGATGATGAGGATGATGACAATCATGTTGATGATGATGAGGAGGAGGAGGAGGAGGAGGATGATGAATATGATGATGATGATGACGATGGTGATCATGATGTTGATCATGATTATGACGATGGTGACGATGATGTTCATGATGATAATGAGGAGGAGGAGGAAGGTGATGCTAATGATTAGGATGAGGATGGTGATGATGATCGATGATCAATGATCATGGTGATGATGAGGATGAGGATGGTGATGATGATCGATAACGATCGATGACCAATGATCATGGTGATAATGAGGATGAGGATGGTGATGATGATGATGATGAAGGTGATGATGACGATGGGGATGATGATGATGATGATGACGATGATGATGTTGATGTTGATGATGATGACGATGATGGTGATGATGATGTTCATGATGTTGATGGTGATGATGATGATCATGTTGATGATGATGATGATGAGGAGGAGGAGGAGGAGGAGGAGGAGGAGGATGATGAAGATGATGATGACGACGACGATGGTGATGATGATGTTGATCACGATGACGACGATGGTGATGATGATGTTCATGATGATGATGATGATGATGAGGAAGGTGATGTTGATGATGAGGCTGATGATGATGATGATGATGATGATGATGATGATGAGGATGATGATGAGGATGATGACGGCGACGACGATGATGTTTATGTTGATGATGACGATCGTGATGATGTTGTTGATGATGTTGATGTTGACGTTGATGATGAAGATGATGATGATGATGAAGATGGAGATGATGATGAACATGATGATCATGGTGATGTTGATGATGATGATCGATGATCAATGATCATGGTGATGTTGATGATGATGATCGATGATCAATGATCATGGTGATGATGAGGATGAGGATGGTGATGTAGGTGATGATGATGATGATGATGATGAAGATGAGGATGGTGATGTAGGTGATGATGATGATGATGATGATGAAGATGTTTGTGATGATGAAGATGTTTATGATGATGACAATGAGGAGGATGGGGATGGTGACGATGGTGATGATGATGGTGATGATGATGATGATGATGATGACGACGATGATGTTGATGATGATGATGATGAGGATGATGGTGATGATGATGATGACGATGGTGATGATGATGTTCATGATGTTGATGGTGATGATGATGATGAAGATGATGATGATGATGAAGGTGATCATGATGATGAGGATGATGATGATGATGAGGATGATGAGGATGATGTTGATGTTGATGATGATGATGATGATGATGATAACGATGACGCTGGTGATGATGACGTTCATGATGTTGATGGTGATGATGATGATCATGTTGATGATGATGATGATGAAGGTGATGATGATGATGATGATGATGATAACGACGCTAGTGTTGATGATGTTCATGATGTTGATGTTGATGATGATGATGAAGATGATGAAGATGATGATGATGACGACAATGGTGATGATGATCATGGCGATGTTGATGATGATGATCGATGATTAATGATCATGGTGATGATGAGGATGTTGATGATGATTGATGATCAATGATCATGCTGATGATGAGGATGAGGATGGTGATGATGATCGATGATCAATGATCATGATGAGGATGAGGATGGTGATGATGATCGATGACCAATGATCATGGTGATGATGAGGATGAGCGATGACCTATGATCATGGTGATTATGAGGATGAGGATGGTGATGATGATGATGATGAAGGTGATGAAGAAGGTGATGATGATGACGATGATGATGATGGTGTTGATGATAATGATGAAAATGATGTTAAATACAATATGCACGTGTTTGGATTTTATAAATCGCGTGCATGTTTGGCTTTACTAAATCACGCTCACGTATTGGTTAAATTCAAAAAAAAAATTCCCACCAAATGATAAGGCCGAGCCTTCACCCATGATTTCATGGAATTCCTATGCCTATGTGTTTGCTTTGTACTTTGCTTCGGGTTGAACATGCCTATGCCTTCGAGTATGATAAACCATGGCTAATTCAACATTATATCCAAATTTCCAATATGCTCGTGTTTAGCGGTTTGTCTGATTATGTTGCACACCTCCATTTTTTATGAGATTTTAGAAACAGATATGGTTTTTTTTATAGATTCTAAATATGTAAATTTTAACAAGAATACATAATTTTTTCTATTTTTTTCTTATTTATCTTCTGTCATCACTCCTCAACTCAAAAAACAAACTGTTAGTGTTTTGTCCATATCTCTTTAGTTTCTCGACCATTTAAAAAAAAATTGTATGGTGCACTAAAGAACACCAACCTCTACATGCTATAAAAAACCCACTTCCAAATAATTGCATTAAGACATTCAAACGATGGACCCACAATTGATGTACCATTTTCGAGGTTTGATCTCTTAGATAATTAAAAAGAAATTTAAAAATATTATTTTTATTATTGGAAAAATAGTCATGCACTAGTCCTATATGTTCTCTATATGTATACCAGTTTTCGTAAGTTTATTCCATCATTTAAACACTCAGATGCTGCACCCACAAAAATATATACCTTATAATTTGTCCCAAAAATAAAAAGTTCCCGTTAAAAAATATCTAACTTTATATAGTTAACAACATTTTCAATAGAAAAAAATTATATATTTGGAAAGGTCATTCAATTTCCTACATTTCTTGTTTTTTATTAATCGCAAGATTCATTGTGCAAGTGTCTCAAAATATCCATGCAAGTTGATGGATGTCTGTTTTTTCAGTTTTGTATTGCATCTGACGTGCCAAAAAAGACCCTCAACTTCTTGCACACACCCTTGAACGTGTGACCTCCTTAACCTTGGGGGAGAGAAATATCACATTTGTCCTATGAATACTTGAGATAACCCTCGATGCCTTTAAAATAAAATCATATAGTTGTTTTTGAAGATATGTGAATTTTAGTCACAATTATATTTGAGGTTTAATAAAACCAACTTGAAATGTGTTCACTTGGCTAAGGTAGTTAAAGCTTTGATAACATATCATTTATTTTTCCATGTCCTAGATAAGTATCACTTCTTG
This sequence comes from Pseudotsuga menziesii, assembly GCA_001517045.1. Taxonomy (NCBI): domain Eukaryota; kingdom Viridiplantae; phylum Streptophyta; class Pinopsida; order Pinales; family Pinaceae; genus Pseudotsuga; species Pseudotsuga menziesii. The sequence goes on along the minus strand of LPNX010287700.1, from coordinate 97,105 downwards.
TCAAGTTTTTGTGTTTCATGGAATAAAAATAAAAGACGAGAACGAAAATTGTACTTTTGTTGGCTCTATGAGCTACTAAATTATTGTGATATTATAACATTTGTGATGATATAACATATAAGTCTTTCTTAATTTATGGTTATTCATGCCATTAGTGGGATTCTAGCATAACTTGGTAGCCATCTCTCTCATGCTTATAATATATTTTGTAGTCTTCAAATACTTGTATAAGAGGTAGACTTATAGCTCTTATTTCTTTGCTTAAAGAGTGATTTCCATTTATTTATTTTATGCTTATAAATAGATATTATGTTTTACATGGTGTTTGTTGTGATATTATAAGTAAGTGAGGTGAGACTCATTGTTGTAGAAAGAATAAAATTTTCATTCCATGGATTATAAAATATGTAAATTAGTTCATTATTCTTTTTTCTCTAAAATCTCCAAAATAGATCTAGCACTAATTTTTTAAGATATCATTTGTGAACCATTTCTTCTTTTTGGAAATCTGTTCCCGAGTCTTGACTTTTCAGTTTTATTTTAATTCTTACAACAAAGGCTATGTTTCTCCTTACATGAACCTTAAAACGTTTAGTCTTAGTCAATGTATATTTAACTATGATGTGGTCCCTACATAGTTGAAGTTGATACCTGTTATAATGAAAATAATATTTAACTATGATGTGGTCCCTACATAGTTGAAGTTTATACCTGTTATAATGAAAATAATGCGTGGGTCAATTACAAATTTGTATCAAAGATAATGTTAATGCACTAAAGGTTGTATGGGATCAAAGAAGCATAGATGATAGTGCTTTTGGTATTATGTTTGACATGTTATTTATCTTTGTTTTGTTTCATTATTTATCTTTGTTTTGTTTCATAGTGACTAGTGTTATTGAACAAGGTGATAGATAACTATTTCCATGAAGGATGCAGCGAATTTCAAGAAACATGGTAGAAACCATAAGAAGCCTAAAGGTATAAATCTGGAGTTGTAGGGAAGACAATGAGAGGATAATAAAATCTCAAAATCTCAAAATCTCAAAAGCAACATAATGAATTCAATGTTTCCTATTATAGAGTTGAAGTAAAATTCAGAATAAATTTGTCAAGGATAAGTTTCAAGTAATTCCAACAAGAGTTCTTCAATGAAAAGGTCCCACAGTATCAGGATCCAATATCCAATAATGATACATATACAACTTTTGAATAATCATACAAAGATACAATGAATATTCAATTCGTAATGGTTCAAGGTCTTATTCTCATACATAGAGGAAGAAGATACATTCTATATACCATTTATAGGGGGATTTAGAAAGGTTAAATTAGACACCTTCAAAGGTGAGGTGAAATGAGGTGAAGAATCTAAGCCATGAATTATTTGAATAAGAAAATACTTCTAGCTTTATGACTATACTGGGAACATTGAAGCTAGAGTTTCCATCTTCAATATGAATGGGAAAGCATCTATTTGGTGGGATTATCTCATGTTATTGAAGAATATTATTGAAAAAAAAATTACCAGGAAGCAATTTAAGAAATACTTCCAACAAAAAAACCTTCCAGAAATATACTATCATGGTAATAACAAAACCTTTCAAACCTTCCAGAAATATACTATCATGGTAATAACAAAACCTTTCATGAAATGAAATTGGGTAGTTGAGGATGGAGGATTATGCAAACAAATAATTGGAAATTCTAAGGTATGCCACATATATTAGCGATGATAAGGTCAAAATTCAATATTTCATATGTGGGTTGTTTCAATCCCGCAAAGACAATATTGAATTTAATGAGCATGAAACTCTTCATTAAGCAATCAAGAAACATGCATATTATTGTGGTAGAACAATCATAAACCAAAATTTAGTAAGGCGTGGAAGTAAAAGAGGGAACATAAATTTGAAAGAGAAATATGGGATTCAATCCTCAACGCTTTAAAAATAAATTAGAGTTTTACCAATTGAGCTATCCAACATGGAGTAGTTTTCAATAGAACTACCCATTGAAGAGTGAAGAATAGCCAACATAACTAGTGGGGAGGAGGCTATGCAATCTTTTGAAAGGGCCTCCAAAATGTTGGGGATTTGGAGGATACCATTTACTTAGGGATTTTTTCCATAAATGGGAAAATTCTAGGACTATTCTTGACATTCAAGAATCTACAACAATCAATGATGTAGCAAGGACCATTCCTAGAATTCATTTTTCTCTACATGGATAAAAAGAATACCACCAATCATCTCTAGTTGAAGTGGGAGGTAATATTTTTTTTTTGTAAGTTCATAGTCTAACCTATTGATTCAAAATAATAGTACTTGAAAAAATACAGAGCATGATAGAATTTCTTTGAATTGAGTGTAGTAGAATATAGTTTCAATCCTGCCCCTCTCAGGAAATCATAATTTTACTGTTAAATTGATCCTCCCTATAGAAGATAAAACAGATCATACTAATAGCAAAATAAATAGTTTTGAAACAAAAAAACTGATCGTTGTTGCTACAAATAACTATTAGTACTAGACCCAAATTGACCATATGAAAAATAAACAAAACCATAGGAACCTAGACTTAGTGCTTGGAAGGCTTCTCCTCCTCAATGAGAACACCAAAGTTGAAGCCAATCTAATTTTTTCGCCGAATTTCAGCTGGGGGGGCAGAGGATTGGAAGAATTATGGATGCCATATTTTCCAGGGATTTTAGAGTCACTAGTTATGTCCTCCTCAGTACTTGAATCGCTAGTGCTGGAGGGATTCATCTTGACCAGGAGCAGTTTTGTATTCCTGTATTCTGAAGCTATAGTGATGGTTGCTTTTTCCTGATGAGTCCCCACAATGGTCCTTGACAGGGGAGGTGGAAACTTCTTAGTGTCCATAGTAATGGGAAACAAAAACCACTATTTTGATACCACCCTGTAACACCATAATCAAATGGTTGATACAACGCTGGTACATCCACCCGGGGGAAACCAGTCAAAACCCCCATAAGGGGGAATTGTTCCCAATGATAATGTATTCATGTGTGATCATGAGGTGAACATTCAAACAATATCTCATTCTTATGATTTCCCTCTTAGTACATTGCATCAATCAAAATCACAACCAAGTGGCTCTCTTCCCATGGAGAAACTGTTAGTTTTTCAACATTAAGCTAGCATTATTAGGATCTTTAATTGAGAGAATAATAAGCACAACAATCAAACACAAGAGACAATGAACACAGTGTTTTTCCTTGGGGAAACCATAAAGGAGAAAACCCCATAACTTCCTCAGAGATAGAATCAGCACCAAAATAGTAAAAGCCCCAAAATAGTAAGTGATCTTCCAACAGCAGTAATCTTCTTCTTGTCTAGCCCCAGTATCTTCTCCTTCCTCAACTATGCGCTACAATTGAGTGTGTATGACTTGTGTCATAAATAGAGACTCCAGTTCTCTATTTATACTAATCCCAACATGACTAAAACCCTACTAGGGCTGACCTCTACTAGGAGAGTCTAATAACCCTAGTGCCCCGGAACTGCGGGGACTTTAACACTTAGACAATCGGAGGGTTACCCACTATGACTTGACATGACTTGTTTACATTATTGATCCTCTCGATCGAAACATCGGGGCATGAAAACATGACTCAAATACATAATAGATACATCCAGGAATAAAAATCAAGTTACAATACATAAGATACATAGATGAATACATTCCAAAGTTACAAATACATCAACACTCCCTCTTAACTAGGACGGTATTCTTTCGACACAATTTTCAGCACTGGTCTTCTTCTCGGTATCAGTTGGATCATCTCGTATTCTGCATCTCAAGTCTTTTGAGTCTTCAAGTCATCCTTGTCTTCAAGTCATCCTTGTCTTCAAGTCATCTTAGTCTCGTCATCGGATCTAGATCATCTCTCGATCTGGATCACCATGGGACATCATCACTGGATCTGGAACATCACTAGCTATCATCACTGGATCTAGATCATCAATGGCTATCATCACTCGATCTAGATCATCACTGGCTATCATCATTGGATCTGGATCATCACGGGTGCTATCTCATTATTCTTCTCATCATAGGAAGTTCTACAGAGCCATCCCTTTTTCATGCCGGTTGTAGGCCTAGCCATCATGTAGGTATTTTCCAGTGCTTATATCTTGATCAACACATGATACAAAGAATGGCTCATCATTTCTATCTGATCAACACATGATGCGAAGATAGATACTGCACTTACATTTGATCAACACATGATACAAAGAATGGCACACCCAGCACTTACATCTGACCTACTCGTCAGAAAGGCATGCCCAACACTCACATCTGATCATGTAGGAACTAATCCTATAATCATATCAGAAAATCCTAGCACTCACATTCACTAGCATGATAGGACATACCTACTATCATCTGTGAAAAGGCTCAGCACTTACAACCACCAACATGATAGGACACACCTACTATCATCTATGGAAAGGCACAACACTCACATCCACCAGCATGGTATGACACACCTACTACCATTTGTGGAAAGGCTTAGCACTTACAATCACCAGCATGGTAGGACACACCTACTACCATCTATGAAAAGGAACTGCACTCACAATCACTAGCATGATAGGACACACCTACTATCATCTATGAAAAGGCACAGCACTCACATCCATCAGCATGATAGGACACACCTACTATCATCTGTGGAAAGGCTCTACACTTACATCCATCCAGGAGGGAACACATCCTGCTCACAGTGATGGAAGGGCTTGCACTCATATCTGATCTTGTAGGAACCAATCCTATAGTCATATCAGAATGGCCCCCAGTCCTCGACTGAGCTACCTGGTAACTGACCAGGTGCCTCCATTCTCCTAGAGAATGGAAGTTTCCCTTACATTCGACCTGCTCGTCGGAATGGCCAACACTCACATTTGTCATGGAAGGAACTTAATCCTTTAGCCATGACAGAATGGTTTAGCCCTTATATATGATCAAGTGGGAATGCATCCCTCTATCACATCAGAATGGCTACTCAGTCCTATAATAAGTGTTCATGGTAACTGACTAGGTGCCTCCATTCCTAGAATGGAAATTGCCCTTACATCTATCCTAGTCGACAAAATGGCCATCACTCATATCTGACATGAAAGGAAGCAATCCTCTCACCACGACAGAATGGCTCAGCCCTTATATCTGACCATGGAAGGAACCAATCCTCTCACCATGACAGAATGGCTATGGGTCTCATCACTTTCTCTTGGAGGAAACCTCGATTTGGAGAACACCAAGCTTCTCCCTGAAGTACTCAAACTTCAACCTAGCCAATGGCTTCGTTAATACATCGGCTATCTGTTCCTTCGTCACAACATACTGGAGCTTCACTGCTCCCTTCTGCACCATATCCCTGATATAGTGATACTTGATCTCGATATGCTTCGAATTGTCATGGAACACTGGATTCTTTGACAAATTCACGTAACTCTGGTTGTCACAATGTATACAAGTAGCATCCAACTGGAGATCAAATATAATAGACAGTAGCTTCTGCAGCCATACTACCTCACAACTAGTTGAACAAGCTGCGACATACTCTGCTTCAGCTGTACTCAATGCCACACAGGATTGCTTCCTACTAAACCAAGAGATCACACCTGATCCCATACTGAAGCAACAACCTAAAGTGCTCTTTCTATCAATGGAAATGCCTGCCCAATCTGAATCAACATAACCCTGTAGGTTAATATTTTGATTCGCATCATACTTGAGCCCATAATCAACTGTACCCTTTAGGTACCTCAGAATATGCTTTGCAGCAATCAAGTGAACACTTCTAGGATCTGTCAAGAACTGGCTCAAGGTGTTCACAGAAAAGCAAATGTCTGGTCTCATGTTCGTCAGGTACATCAATGACCCAATCATCTGACAATACATCGTAGCATCAACCGATTCTGATGAAGCATCACTCAATGGCTTTAGGTTCGATGCCATAGGTGTGGTCATAGCCTTGCAGTCCATCATCCCAAACCTTTTCAGGATCTCTACTACATACTTCCCTTGTCCAAGGAAGAGTCCATCTGTACTCTGCCACACCTCCATACCTAGAAAGTAATGCATCATCCCCAAGTCCTTCATTTCAAACTTAGCAGCAAGATTTCTCTTCATATCAGCAATCAACCCATCTGTACCCGTCACAAATAGATCATCAACATATAGTAGAAGCATCACTGGGTTTCCATCCTCAACCTTATAATAAAGGTTGGAATCTGCTTTACTCTTGGTAATTCCCAAACTAGATAGAAAGCTGTCAATTCTACCGTACCAGGTCCTGGGTGCATGTTTCAAACCATACAGGGCTTTATTCCATTTGCATACATGAGACTCTCTGTCATGTGTCTCAAACCCGAGTGGTTGTTCTACATATACTTCCTCTTCTACTACACCATTCAAGAAAGCAGTCTTGACATCCATTTGGTGTATGTTCCATTTCATCACTACAGCAAGAGCAAGTATTGATCTGATGGAAGTGTATCTGGCTACAGGTGCAAAGGTTTCTTCATAGTCTATTCCTTCTTTCTGAGAGAAAACCCGAGCTACAAATATTGCCTTATACTTTTCAATGCTACCATCTGCAGCATGCTTGATCTTGTAGATCCATTTGGAAGTTACAACTGTTATCCACCTGAATGGCACCTCTCCATCTAAGTGCCGACATCCCTCATGTTGGCACACAAAAGGACATCTATGGATTGAGGGTTTCCCAAAACACAATAGATGGGCTTATTACAAAATAAATTCCTCATCCATTCAGCTGGTTACTTTGACTTTTTAACTATGTCAAGTCATATCCGCGACCCTATATATATGCAACTCGCGGATCATCCGTGAGTGTCGGTTGTTACAAGTCACGGATAGATGTATCCGCGGGTTTCTCTTATAGAAACTCGTGGATCATACACAAGTTGTTGGTCTTGATACCCGCGGATATGTACCTTTGACATTAAAAATAAAAAACACGTGATTACTTGAGATTAGTTAATCATTTATCTTAATCTCCTTAACTGTCTCAACCTCCTCAACCTTCGAAAATGCCTTATTTCACCATGTATAAATACAGGCCTTGGGGAGGGTGTTTGATACATACACTTGGTGAGCAGAGTTATGCTGGTGGAGTTTATACAGAAGTCTTTGGAGCAGTGGAACTCAGAATCCTTTGGTTGCAGAGGAGTCCTTGTCTTAGGTTTTGGGTTGTAATATGAACTTCCTCATTATTGTTAATAAAGAGAATCCTTCTTCCATATGTCTCTTGAATGTATTTCATGTATTGTGGTTTGATAAATGTTTATGTTTTAGTATCCTGTATATGATTTATCTAACCTGTTTATATATATGAATCATCTTGTATTTGGAAGGATGAATCTTGACAGGTGAAGGAGAAAGCATCCCTGAATACTTTAGAGGAGAAGCAGAGCAAAAGAGGACAAGCTAGGATCAACCGTCTTGTATCGGGTGAGTCTTTCCCATCCTCCTATTTCCTTTACTGCACACTAGAGTCAATTGTTGGCAAGTTAATTGAGTATGTTGGTAACCCCAGACCTTAGGTTATAAGGCGCATAATCCTGTACAACAGTACTGGTGACTCCGCTGGGGAATCCAGACTGCTGTAGGTTGTTTCTATCACCCCTAACCAGTCTTTTCTTTGAAGTCTGTGTGTGATCTGTTATCCTGGTTCATACTTTCCTTAGTGTTTGAAAGTCTTTGGAATTTTTCTTGTTTCTGAGAAAAAAATTTATACCCATCCACGAGTTTCCCTTCTGCACAGTCCCGGATGCAAGTCTGCATACGCGGGTTGTTGTATTGAACAGTTACGGATCATCTGTGGGTTGCACTTATATACAGTCACGGATGTTCCTAGAAGTAGGGATTTTTTAAGTTAAGGTTTGCTTGTTCCTTTCTTTGTGTAATCCTTGTTTTTGACTTGATTTTCTTTATGAATGCTGTGTAGCTTGTATGAATACCTTTGGTGATCACACTTTGTGCTTTTTCGAAAGACCTCGAGTCTCTTTTGCTTGGATTATTTCCTGCTTGCATGCTGAAGTAGTTTGGCCTGTTTGGGTTTTAGGTTAAAGTGTCTTTGTCTAGATCAGTGATCAGGGTCTTGGGCTCTGTTTTTTCAGTCTGTCTTTTGACAGTGGCTGGTTTTCACTTGCCTTCATAAGTCTACAGTGATTTTTGTCATTATGTTCACCCAAGCTAGGGTTCCTAGCCTTCCTTTGTTGGTTGTCTTTTGGTTCTGTCATCCTGTTTGCTTCGGTTTGTTGCTTTATACAGTTTATTTAATTCAAGTTTGCTCAAGTACAGTGCATTGTAGGTGCATGGTAGAATTTTGAGTATTTTTAAAAGTGAAAAAAAAACCATTGTTAAGCTTTTGCATTTTGTTTTTGCATAAGTAGTGTTTATTTCAATTTAAAGATATTATCTCAAAAACTACAAAAAAAATAGGCTTAGTTTCTTTCATCGCTGCTTTCAACTCATCAATACATATTTGCAAAAAAGAAAAAGAAGTTTGCTTTTATAATGGTAATTTTGCTTTGAATACACCTTTGATTTTATTTATTTCTTATTGAGTCAAAACACCACAAGTACACCACCTCCATTTCCTTCTGAGTAAGAAACAACCCTTTAAAATGAACGCATAAATTAAAATTTACTAGTAATCTTTTGTTTTTAGGGGCCTTTCACCTACTAGCTTAGGCTAGAATTGTGGGCTAGGAAGTGTAAACTTCCCACAAGTTATAAAACTCAGACGTAGTGGACCTTTCTTTAGGTAAATCCTTGATTTTATCTAGGAAGCTCCTCTCAAACGGGAGTTAAGCACAAGGCCGCGTGGAGGCTTGGACAGAGGAGATAACCCTCCAAATCCTTGTCAAATTCTAACTCAGGAATTTTATGCATCCAAGGATTATGTCCTAGACAGAGTTTCGGGCTCAGCCACCCTATCCATGTGTACGAGTTCAGCTTGTGACTGTCCCCCCAGAGTGTTGGTATAGCCAAGGTAGCCTTTAGTCTCTTGTATGTTAGGGTTCATACCTAGGTAAGCTGGAAGGTTATTTCTGGTTCACCTTGAACGGGCTTGGAAGGTAACCCTTGTTGAAAGTGTAGGAGGGCGGTTGGGTGATTCCTCCACTTGTGCCTAAGAACCACTTCAAGGATGCCAAGTAATCATTCATCAGCTTTCTTCGGGAAAGTATATATTTTACCCTTGTTTGATTGCTTGAGGATTTAGGATTTTTATAGTGTATGCTCTGTGGTTTTTCCTGTGTTCAGTTGGCCTTAGGGTGTGATTTGTTAAATTTTTAATTCTAGAGGACCAACTTGTTAGAAGGATAATAAGGTTGAAAAACCTTCCTCGTCTCACCGCATTGGAGCCTCCACCTTTACCCCAAACAGAGATTAGACACTGACGATTCATTTGAACCGGTAGGAATAAGTGAAGTTCTTGGTGAACCATAACTGATAGCTAACTGTTTTGATCTTGATACAATCGAGATAGAAGAAATGCAGATTGACGAGTTTGCAAGAAACTTTAACACCCCCTTGACTGATTTAAACGATCCTGTGATCGTTCAGGTTAGACCTTTTGATTCACCTATATTAGGTGTCCCTGTGGGTAGGATCATGTCTTCTGTAGAAGAAAGTCCTTTTGTGTTCACCTTAACCCTTTCGGTTGAAGGGGTACTACCTCCCCCGGTAAGTGCCCCTAGATCTAGTTTACCTTCTACACCTTTGACTCCAGCGAGCCAGGTGGTTCAACCACCAATTCACTCAAACCTAGCAAGTACATCTGGTGACATGGTTACTAGGATCCCCAGTATACCTACTATTCCTTCTTCCTTTCCATATACTACCCAGAGTGGTCTGGTAGGATCCTCGGCATTTGTCCAGGGATTTCCTTGGAATGGGGGGCACATTCCCCCATCCAGTTCATACGTGGGTCCACCTCCTTCATATGTAGGAGTGCAGTTTGGGAGCAACACCTCTTATGGGAAAAGTTTCCAAACCCCAATTTCGGTCCCTTATACAAGATCTCCCTTTTCGTTGTTTAGCAGAGGGATACCTGCTCCTATCATTCAGACCCCTACTTCTATGGGGACGGCCCGAACTTCTTACACTGCACCTCCCACACACAATCCTGTGGCTTACGGATGGAATTCGTTTCAGAGCAATCTTCCCACCTCGCAACCGGTGTCAAGGGGCAACCTCACTTTTACCTATGGGCATTTAGGGGCAGGTCCCTCTAATCCCCAAGCTGGCACATCTAGTACACCGGTTCGACCCAAACTTCCATTCCTGGCAACTTTAAACTTGCCAGATTTGTCAAAATTAATGAATGACTCAGTTAGGCATGACCCCTTGGGGCCACCTGTTCTGACCAAATTGCCATCGGACATCCCTAAGTTCGAAGGAAAAACTGGTGAAGATCCTGGGGCTCATGCCACCACATTCCATTTATGGTGTTCTTAAAATTCGCTGAATGAAGATTTAGTGAGGTTGAGGCTGTTCCAGAGAACCTTGACAGGTACGGAGGAAAAATGGTATATTGAACTGCCTTCTACTACTTTCAGTAGTTTCTGGGACTTGGCTAGTGCATTTCTCAGCCACTTTCAGCTTCCGGTCCGATATGATTTCGGAACAGACTTGTTGTCTACTTTTAGACAAAACAAGGCTACCCACATCTCGGATCATATCCAAGAGTGGAGGAGGCGAAAGAGCCTTATAAAATCCACCATCCCTCCTGAGTTCCTTTTAGAGTGGTTCCTTAAATAACTGTTGCCATACATATCTAAGGACGTATCCACCTTAGGAGTGACGAATGAAGAAGAAGCCATACTGAATGCCCAGCAACTGGATTTGATTTATTCACAATCTAGGATCTTATATGAGATCATCCCTGAGGCACCGAGGCCTTCGTAAGAGGCGGAGAAGCCTAAGCCTGGACCCCATGCCGATGGTGTGGTTGGATCCATTAACTCTCCCACCGTAGAGTCTTTGACTAAACAACTTCACCAGTTGTCTGTCAAAAATTCTATGGTGGAGGTAGCAAAGGCTGCCCCCTCCCCCCAGAGTGCAAATGTTTTTGCACAAACCTCTTAGAAGGGCAATCAGTAGCCCGGCGGGAAGAAAAAGAAAGGCAAGAAAGGAGAGGGAAATAAAAACAAGCAAAAGCCCGCGAACAATGCTGATGGGGGAAAAAAAGAAAAGAAGAAGGTCAAGTTCCCTTGTAAGTTGTGCCAAGAGGACCACCTTACTCACCTTTGTTCCCTTATGGATCAAGCCCAGAAGCTGCTTAAAGCTCAACAACCGGCTGTCCTAAAGGATCCTTTTCCCCAAGGAGAGAACTCTACTTCAATTTCTAACATAGCAGGGGGCACTCAAACTGCCCCTAACCCAAACTATATCAACATGGTTCGATCTTCGACTTTGTTGCAGACAAGGAACAAAAATTATGAGACTGACATTTCTAAGAAGGGTAAATCTGTAGGTGAAACTTCAAACCCTCTCACAATAGAGAAACCTGCTGAAACTATGCCGAAGATACCGAAAGGTGTCTTCAAGAAGACCTTGCATAACCCTAATGCTAGGGCTGCTTCAAACCACTCCGTGGTTGAAGACTTAGCTCAAACCCCGTGTGCAATGTCAGCTTTAGAGGTGTTACAGAGTCGTCCCGCTCAGCGGGATGCCCTCTTAGCAGCTTTAGGCAGCATGGACTCTTCGAGTCTCATGGAAAAATTTCATTTGTCTAATGTTAAAATTCACCTCCCCTATCATGTAGCCCTATCAATAGATGTCGTCCATGGTGGTAAGACCATTGGAAGGGTAGTTGTTGATGAGGGGGCCTCTACATGTGTTATGTCCTTGACCTATTGGAAAGCTCTTGGATCCCCAGAGCTGGTCCCATAAAACACTTTGCTTACTGCTTTTGATGGAAGATCCTTCCATCTGCATGGTATCCTACCAGCTTTTGAGATTAAGTTGGTAGGAAAAGCAGTGTCTGTTGAAGTGGAAGTGATTGATGCTCCTTTGGACTACAATCTGCTTCTGGGAAGAAGTTGGACTTATGCGATGTCCGCTATTGCGTCGTCCATTCTTCGTGTTGTGGTTTTTCCACATGAGGGCAAGTTGGTTACTATTGATCAACTTGATTTTACCTGAAAAGGTCATTTAGAGTCTAATGAGTCCGCTGTACCATTGGTTGATCAGGTCAAACCTGCTGCACAGAGCTTGGGGGCTAGAATGTACACATCACTAATGGGCACATTTGATCTTCCAGCGCCGGTTAATTACATTGGTTCCACTAGTGTGGGGAAGTCCATCGCTACGGTTGTCGATAGGACTGATCCTTGGGTTCTCCCAACTCCCCATGAATCAAAAGTGCCTTTATTGGTAGTGGAGGTAGCTTATCAAGACATCACTCAAGCCACTGTTGATCCCATTCCATATCCTCTAATAGTCTTGGACGATATGGAAGAAGTCTATCTGCCTGCATGGGCGAAAAACTCTTCACTTTCCATATATTGTTTAGACACAGTTTTACCTTCTAATGAAGCTATTATGGAAGCCATGAGTGGACGTGATAAGATTTGTGAGGATCTTCATCATCGATCCTATTTTCTTTCAGAGCTAAGCAGAATAGAAAACCAAGAGTTTCGAGTGAGACTGTCAGAACATGTTGATATACCTATTAATCCCTTGCCTAGGGAAGGAATGTTTGCCGAGGGGAATATGGCAAATATTTCCACCACTATACCTATTAACATCTCTGTAAACCCTGATATCATGGAAAACATATATATAGGTGCAAATTGCTCTCCTGAAGAGATTGCCATCTATACTGTCCTTTTTAAGGAATTCCATGATGTCTTTGCCTGGTCATATGAGGAGATGCCAGGCATAGATCCATCGATCGTTGAACATGAAATCCGGACATATCCTGATGCCAAGCCAGTTCAACAAAAATTAAGACCCGTGAACCCACGTAAAGAAGCTGCTGTGAAGGTAGAAGTTGAAAAGTTGATGAAAGCTGGTTTTATATATCCCATAGCTTTGACTAAATGGGTGTCCAACCCTGTTCCTGTTGATAAAAAGCAAGCGACTATCCGCGTTTGTACAGACTTTAGAGATCTCAATAAATCCTGTCCTAAGGACAACTATCCCACACCATTTATAGACCAAATCATAGATGCATGTGCGGGAAGTGAGGTGTTTTCGTTTATGGATGGCTTCTCCGGCTACAATCAAATCCAAATCAAACTGGAAGACCAACATAAAACTACTTTCATTTTCCCTTGGGGTACATTTGCATATAAGAAAATGCCCTTTGGATTGAAAAATGCTGGGGCTACCTTTCAACAGGCTATGAACTTTGCTTTTCATGACATTACAGCCATTGTCGAACCATACCTTGATGATCTTCCTGCACATTCTCGTAAGAGGATCCAACATCCAGATCATTTACGGTTGATATTTGAAAGATGCAGATATTATAAAATTCACTTGAATCCCCACAAGTGTGTATTCTGCGTCGAGTCAGGAAGATTACTCAGGTTCATTGTCTCTAGTAGAGGCATTCAGGTGGATCCATTGAAAGTTGAGGCCATTGTAAATTTGCCTCCTCCTCATTCTCTCAGGAAACTTCAAATCCTACAAGGAAAGTCTAATTTCCTTCGAAGTTTTATTGTTAATTATGCCAATATCACTAAGGGTTTCATGTGCCTGCTCAAATAGGACACCCCATTTATTTGGGATGAAACCGCACAACTTGCGTTCGAGGCATTGAAAAAAGCTTTGCTGTCAGCACCTTTATTACATCCACCAGATTATTCTAGGGATTTTATATTATATCTGGCCGCGTCGGAGTCGACCATTGGAGTAGTACTAGTCTAGGAAGACGATAAGCTTATTGAGCATGTCATCTACTATCTTAGCCATGCCTTGGCCGGACCTGAGCTTAGATACTCCCACGTTGAGAAATTAGCCTTAGCAACTGTTTATGCTGTGCAGAGGTTACGTCACTACATTTTACTGAGGACCACCACAGTAGTGACAGATGTAAATCCGTTCCAATATTTTTTATCCTAACGGATTGTTGGGGGAAAATTTAACAAGTGGATAGTCATTTTCCAAGAGTTTGACTTGGATTTTCAGTCCGCTAAGTCTAAGAAGTCCTTAGTTTTTGCTGAGCTTATAGCAAAATTTCCTACTGAAGAAATTGTAGTGGTTGAAGATGACTCATTCCTAGATGAGCACATCTTCCTAATATCCACCTTTGATCCTTGGTATGGAGATATTCTTATATATCTCCAGACCTTGAAGTATCCTGCAGCTTCCTCTAGGGAGGAACAACGCAAGTTACGCCTTCATGCCAAGAACTACCTCATTATAGGAGATACATTATATCGACGAGGGGTAGATTCTGTGTTGCGTCGTTTCCTTACTCATGAGGAAGCGGAGATTGTCCTAAATGATTCCCATAGTGGAGCATGTGGGGGTCATTTATCTGGGTTAGCAACATCCCAGAAGATATTGCGTGCCGATTATTTCTGGCCCACGATCTTTAAAGATTATGTCGAAGCAGTGAAGCGTTGTCATCCGTGTCAGATTTACACCAGGAAAATTCGGTCACATCCTGCTCCATTATTTCCCATTGTCTCGGTAGGCCCCTTCATGAAATGGGGGATTGATTACGTGACATGCAACCCAGCCTCGACTGGGGGGCATAAATACATCATTGTCACTGTTGACTATTTTATGAAATGGGCAGAGGCAATGCCTACTTTCAAATCCGACAGGGAAACAACAGCTTTCTTTGTATTCAATTAGATTATTGCATGGTTCGGTATACCCAAAGTGATTGTCACTAACCATGGCAGTCATTTTCAAAATAACATGATGACGAAACTGACTACCATGCTCGGATTTAAACAAGAACATTCTTCTTCATACTATCAGCAAGCAAACAGTCAGGTTGAGGCTGTCAACAAGATTTTAAAAACTATCCTTAAATGGACAATTGATGTAGCCCACTCTAATTGGCACATCATGTTATATCCTACTCTTTGGGCCTATCGAACCAACATAAATACTGCTACGAGTTTCTCCCCTTTCCAACTCGTTCATGGTGTGGAAGCAGTTACTCTGATTGAATGTGAAATCCTGTCTCTTCAAATAGATATTCATGTGTTACCTGATACGATTGAGCTTGAGGAATGTCTGGTACATTTAGAACACCTTGATGAACAACGTAGAGATGCGCTGACTACTAATCAGGCTCATAAAAATAGGGTTAAATCTTAGTATGATAAATCGGTCAAACCTAGGTTTTTTTCTAAGGGGGAACTTGTCTTGCTTTGGGACCAAGATAAAGAACCTCTGGGGGCAGGAAAATTCAAGGCTATGTGGTTAGGACCCTATGTTGTGTCAAAAGTATTAAGTAAGGGTGCATATGAGTTAGTTGATTTTGATGGGAATAAGCTTCCTGAGCCTAGAAATGGGCTCTACCTAAAGAAGTACTACGCTTAGGCTTAGCACTTTTTCTTGTATTTTCTTGTATGTATTTTTATGTACATTAGGTTGTTAGTTTTGTTTTTTATATATATCTGCTGGTTGTTGCAGATGTCTTCCGAACGGTATATAGGGTTCGCTGATGGCACCGGCCGTCATACTTGTAACCTAGCTTCGGCAGCATGGGTTATCTATTCTCCCTCAGGACAGCGTGTTGCCGCGGGAGGTGCTTGTCTAGGTCCTGCTTCTAATAATGTTGCTGAGTATAGGGCTATGATTGAGCTCCTATGGGATGCTTTGTCATGTGGCATTACCTAGCTTGAGGTCTTTTTGGACTCTCAGTTGGTGGTTTCCCAGCTCAATCGAGCTTATCAGGTACGAAATCCTATCTTATTACATTAGTTCATGCAAATTCATTTATTGTAAAGACATTTTGAGGTTATTACTTTCAATCATATTCCACGAAACCAAAATTCATTGACTGATGCATATGCTAATTACATTTTGGATTGGCATCTCACACACATTTTATAAAAATATTCAGCGGACATAAAAAAAACATTTGTAAATAAACTGACAACAAACATCAATATATATATATATATATATATATATATATGTAAAATATCTGTATGTAGATAGGTTAAGTCTGGTCCTTAGATCCCATCATATACAAAATGTACAAAAATGTGGATCATAGTCCATCAAAATGCCCTAGAACTAAGCAGGGCCGCCCTGGACACTAGGACCTCCTTGGTCCCCATGGTCCCTTTGCACTTGGGCTTCCTCAGCCTCCTCGAATTTGGCAGCCTCCACTGCATCTATGTATATGAGCACTGCTCTAGCTACTCGTCTGAAAAGACGTAGCCAAACTGATGGAACCCCCACAACAAACTCCTGCATGGCTATAGGGATATGCTCAATCCGCATCGTAGGTACTCATTGGGTTAGCCTGTCCAGCTTCCCCTCTAGTACCCTGATCACTCCTGGATCCTCACCCACGATAGGATGAACAAACATGCGAGGGTGCCCTTCAGGGTGGACCGGTCCAATATCTGCATTTTGACACATAAATAGGGTTAAGACTTGTACATATGTATATATATATCATTGAAAAATTCATAAAAATTTGAAAATGATAAAAAATTAAATATTACTTACCTAGTTCGCCCCATGCTCCTCTTGGAGGGAGGACAAGGTCGGGGTCACCTCGGAAATCCATTCCGGCATATGGAAATTGCTCCAATGCCGGCAGATGTCGTTCTCACCATGTGTAGAAGTCATCATCATAGACACTGTGAACTGAGTCCCCTCCTCCTTGATGGAGGAATATGTCTCCCCACCTGCTCAGCCTTGGCTGACATGGAGATTTGATCGGTAAAGGTATAGCAGGGCTCAGTGCTGGTACTCTCTCGAAGAAGAACGCCACTAATATGCTTACATAGCAAAAATTATTGCGTCTTCCTCTCTTGCAATCAGATAGGTGTTTCCTCATAATGGAAGCAACTCTCGAGCACCAATCATAGAGAGCACCTCTAAAATAGTCAACTGCCACCCTCATTTGATTCCTGGTGGCTAAATGTAAAGATGTTTATCCTACAAGTCTCACAATGGTACTAGCTAATACCTGGAGAGTTAAATCTTGGATATCTGCAATGGGAATGTTGGTTCCTCTTCTCTGAGTACTCGGTGTATAGAATATGTCTACATAGTTTTGGACACTTAAGGGGTCACCGCCCCTACCAGTGCCCTCCAAGTTCACCAGTGTTCCCCATCATGACAACCCGGTAATGAAATATATGTCTTCCACGGTAAGCTCTAAGGTTTCACCTTGTAGATTGAACATCCCCATATCATGATCCCAATAATTGACCATGAACTCCAGTATGTGGACATTGGCCCGCATGGGCGATGTACAAAAGAATTTCAGGAGCCCACTGGTCCTCAATACTTGTATGGTGGGTGCACTTTGGAGCGCCGTTTGATCCATTATTTCGTGCTCCCTTTCCCTCCATTCCAGCACCATATTTTACCTGGCAAATATAAGCAATTGGTTTTAGTATTTCCATATCAAAATTCAATTTTTTTTTAATATATTTAAGCTTTTGTCCTCCATGCAGTATCCGTGACTGTCTATTTAGACAGGTTGCATACCATCCGTGGCTGTCTAGATAGGCAACCCACGGATATAACGCGTATCCACGAGTTTCCATATCAGCAACCCGCAGATATAACACGTATCTGCGAGTTTCCATATCAGCAACCCATAGATGCCTACTGCTACAGTTTAGGATGCTGTTAAATATTGAATTCACACTTAAAATTAACATTTGTTTGGATCAAATTGAAGAGTTTAGGGTGTAGGCTTACTTGTAGCTAGCGGATTTCGATTTCGTCGGTCCAATTGTCCACAATGATCGATCAAAGGTAGAGGGTAAATTTGTTTTTTATGGCTCAAAAGTTCAAATGGTGAGATTTGTTTTAATTTTCAACCTATTTATAGAAATTATATTTATAAAGTGGGTCTTTTTCTATAGTTTGAAATGTCAGTCAACTAATACCATACTTTTTGTGCCTTGGAACAGGTTTATCACTTTTTACAAAGTGTTGTTGCTCCAATAGGGTGGTTTCGTTATTTCCAATACATGTTGGCATCTTTTCACTTCACATTAACCTTAGCATTCAACATTTTGCCACGGACTATGGTATTCTAAGCCATTAGTCCCTTGTCTTTACCATTGTTCTTCCGTGGCTAGGACCCTTCTTTCATGAGTATCCTTCTTATATTCCTTTGTCATTCTTTGGTACTCATGCCGCCACTATTCCAGGTTTAGGGGTATCCTCTTAGCTATTTTTCATGCCAAATAGAGCTTCTTTTGAATCTCTTTTTACAATCTATCCCTTTATAGGACTCCTCGCCCTTATGGAGTTTCTTTAGGCCCAGTTATGACTCCTTTAAAACAAACTTGACTGCCGAGTTATCTCATCCGTTCAAGCTCATTAAGAATATGTGAACGGGCATCTGCATTGGTGGTAGGTTATCTATTTCTCGAACCATGTAGAATAATACGAGAAAGGATCACTCTCTTTTCTTTTGAATTGAGAATAGTATTCTTAGGTATAGGTTTATCACTTTTCCGGACCCGAGGGACTAAATTTATGGAAAAGGAACACCCGGTTTGAGCTTAGTTTTCTCTTTTTCGTGCTCTGGACCTAAACATGAAAAAGATTCCGAGTGTACTTTGTGTCTTTGTCATGCTCGTTAAACACTTAAGAACAAAGCAACGAGTTTATTGTTGTAAGCCCCATTTCTCGTAACCAAATGGATCTTTTCGAGTGATCTTGCTTTCCTTCACACTCGTAAAACTAAAGCTATTTTATGCTATTCTGGAAGGAGCGTTGGGTAGGTGGTAATTTAACCTTTTTCGGACCTCCCTCACTAAGTACGAAAAAGGTTCACCTTTTCTTCTTCGGAAGTTAAGAGAGTTCTTCTGTGGTTTGTTTTATACTTTTTCGGCCTCAGGAGACTAAACTAGATGAAAAAGGACCCCCCTTGGAGTCTTCTTTGGCGTTTTCAAACTCTCTAAATGTGAAAACACCGACTGAGCATGTACTAGTTCAGGCTCATTAAATCCACAAATCAGTGACACTATCAATCATTATTTTCCCATCTCTTCAAGCTTGTTAAAAAATGAAGAGGGAACCGAGTTAACTTTCCTGGACTCGTTAAAATTTAACAGGGAAGGTAAGGAAGAAGTTTTCTCTTGTTTTCAGTAATGGTAGCATGTCATCCTTGAACATAGTACTCTTTATTTTCCGATATCCATGTTTCAGTGTCCACTTTTGTTCAGTTATCACTTTGATTTTCTTACTCCTCCTCTTGTCCATTATACCTAGGGAATCTGATCATGTCTCCTACATGACAGATAAGTCTAGTTTTTCTATCTTATACGCTGCCTTGGGTCATCTCTGTGTTGTGCTCATTGTTCAGGGACTCTACTCAATGTCTGATCTATAGCCTAATCCCATCATTGTTATATCTGTTATCTCTTTGTGTCTCCCTTCTTTTTCCCAGTTCCTAGTCACTCTTGTGGTCCGTTGGAGGATCTATTGCCTTCCTTATCATAGCATGGTTCCATTTCAGCACTTCCTGATGATAAATACCTAGAGTTTTGATGATGGTACCTCAGGATTCACTTTCATCATTGGTGAATTCCTTTGCTTTAGTTGTTGATTATCATCTATTGATTGACAAACTGTTGAATCCTTTCCATGTTTGACTTCAACTTACCCTTATTCACATGGCTTGGATTGTACTAGTTCTTTGGGATCTTTTATGAAGACCTTAGTTCCTCACCTATGGACTAAGTTGCGCAAGATTATGTTCTATTCCTCTACACAGCTTCCAGATCTTTGAATACTCATCATTGTATATTGTGGCTTCGATCCACCTTTGTAATATATGTGGTTTTATACCCGTATCATATGATGTACTCAAATATTGTAAAGGAGATAGTGTTCCAGTAAATTGAACATAGCATCCTCAAATGCAACTTTGTATATGACATTACTATGTATTTGTTTCAGGTACTCTCTCTGCTCCATTGGATTTCTGAGTTCTCCAAAGATAATGATTATAATGTATTTCGGCCATTGTTTCCCTCTAACCTCACACATTAGGGGGCATCTGTTATCCACCTGAATGGCACCTCTTCGTCTGAGTGCTGACATCCCTCATGTTGGCACACAAAAGGACATCTATGGATTGAGGGTTTCCCAAAACACTATAGATGGGCTTATTACAAAAAAATTCCTCATCCATCCAGCTGGTTACTTTGACTTTTTAATTATGTCAAGTCATATCTGTGACCCTATATATATGCAACTCATGGATCATCTGCGAGTGTCGGTTGTTACAAGTCGCGGATAGATGTATCCGCGGGTTGCTCTTATAGAAACTCATGGATCATATGCGAGTTGCTGGTCTTGATACCCGCGGATATGTACCTTTGAAATTAAAAATAAAAACACACGATTACTTGAGATTAGTTAAGCCATTTACCTTAATCTCCTTAACGGTCTCAACCTCCTCAACCTTCGAAACTGCCTTATTTCACCATGTATAAATACAGGCCTTGGTGAGGGTGTTTGATACATACACTTGGTGAGCAAAGTTATGCTGGTGGAGTTTATACAGAAGTATTTGGAGCAGTGGAACTCAGAATCCTTTGGTTGTAGAGAAGTCCTTGTCTCAGGTGTTGGGTTGTAATCTGAACTTCCTCATTATTGTTAATAAAGAGAATCCTTCTTCCCTATGTGTCTTGAATGTATTTCATGTATTGTAGTTTGATAAATGTTTATGTTTCAGTATCCTGTATATGATTTATCTAACCTGTTTATATATATGAATCATATTGTATTTGGAAGGCTAAATCTTGATAGGTGAAGGAGAAAGCATCCCTGAAGACTTTAGAGGAGAAGCAGAGTGGAAGAGAACAAGCTAGGATCAACCATCTTGTATCGGGTGAGTCTTTCCCATCCTCCTATTTCCTTTACTGCAAACTAGAGTCAATTGTCTGCAAGTTAATTGAGTATGTTGGTAGCCCCAGAACTTAGGTTATAAGGTGCATAATCTTGTACAACAACTGACTTCCCTTCTGGTCTTGGGACAACATCCCAAACATCATTCTTCATGATCGATTGATATTCTTCGATCATAGCATCCTTCCATTCTTTCTGTTCTACCGCTTCTTCATAACTAGAAGGTTCTTTATCAATGAAATCACATAGTAAAGCTACATACCCGGAGCAGGATCTGGTCCTCTTTCTTTCTCTATGATTCTCTTCTAGAGCCCCATATCTTTCTGCAGCTTGGATAAGTTCACATACCCAAGAAGGTTTCCTATTATGAGGATTCTTCTCCAGAGGTGGATCTACAGGTCTTTGTGGTTCCTCGAAATCTTGATCTTCTTCTTGAGCTTCTTCGTTCATGGTTATATCATGAATTCTGGGTACTTTTGCTTCTATTTCTTCAGGTTCTTCAGCAGGTCTCTTTCTAGATTTGTTGTAAGCTGTGTCTTCATCAAATGTCACATCCCTGCTGATGTCAATCTTCTTGTATCCTAGGAAATAGATTCTGTAAGCCTTCGAGCTTTTAGAGTATCCCACAAATATGCCCTTCTTTCCTGAAGGATCTAATTTTGTTCTCTTTTATTTTGGAATGTGTATGTACACAGGACAGCTGAATATTCTGAGATGGCTAACTTCTAGTTTCTTGCTGGAGAAGACTTCTTTAGGATTCTTGTTCTCGAGTACTCTATGTGGAGTACGGTTATGTACATACACTGCTCTTCTAGTAGCTTCAGCCCAAAGATGCATAGGAAGATCTTGTTCATGAAGCATTGCTCTTGTAGCTTCCATGATGGTTCTATTATTCCGTCCTGCAATCCCATTCTGTTATGGATTATAAGGAGTGGACAACTCCCTCTTAATCCATGATTCTTTACATAGCTCTTTGAATTCATTTGAAGTGAATTCCCCGCCATTATCTGATCGAAAAGTCTTGATCTTGTTCTTAGTGTGATTCTCGATCAAGGCTTTGAATTCCTTGAACTTACCGAATACTTCATCTTTTTTCTTCATGAAGTAAACCCATGTCTTTCTAGAAAAATCATCAATAAAAGAAACATAGTATGCATACCCTTCTTAGTGAGTTTGCTAACATAGGACCACATACATAAGAGTGGATGATTTCTAGTATGCTTTTGGCTTTGATTTCACTGCTGGGAAATGTCTTCTTTGTATTCTTCCCTCTTGCACATCCTTTGCATACCCCATCATGTTTTGCTTGAAATTCTGGAAGACCTTCAACATCTTTTCTTGCAACAGGTAGTGCTCTATAATGCACATGTGCAAGCCTTCTATGCCAAAGCTCATTTGGCTCTACTGTGTCATGGACCAAGGTTTGTTCTGGATGGAACTTCAATTTGTACATACCTCCTTCTTATTCTCCAATCACTACCGTGTCATCGATAGTCTTTCCTCTAGGCCACATAATGACTTGACCATCTATGAATGAAACCCTCATTCCTTTTGCATCCAATGCTGATATGGAGAGAAGGTTCTTCTTGAGTCCTAGCACAAACAATACTTCTTTCATTGTTAGAGACTTACCAGAGTCTAGTTTATATGAAGATTCCCCACTACCTTTAATTGGATATTGGTAGTCATCTCCTAGCTTCACTTTGTGAGGTGATTCATGTTCTGACAGTCTTACAAAGGGTTCCTTGAATCTTGTCATATGTTTGGAAGCCCCACTGTCTATAAGACAATCATCACTACCATGAGTAATGTTCCCCATGAGAGCGGAGATCAAAACATAATCATCCTTGCTTGAAGAATCTTCACTTTCTTATATGGATCTCTTCTTGGATGGTTCATCATCCTCTACAACATGAGCATGATGTCTTCTTTTGTTCCCCTTCTTCTTGTGAGAGTGGACTTTGTTCTTAGGACTGTCTTTTGCAAAGTGTCCTTTTTCATCACATGTATAACATCTTATTTTAGATAGGTCTTTTCTAATGTTATCTTTATGATGAGGATCCTTACCTTTGGATTAATGAGGTTTTCTTCTGCTTCTCTTGGAGTGAACTGTGAGAGCTTGGTCTTCACTTCCCATCTTCTCTTCTTGAGCTGCTATCCGTGCTTCTTCTTGAGAACATTCTTCCCATAGTCTGCTGAATTTGACTAACTTCTTTCTAGCACAGATTCCTTGAATGAAAGCATCCCATGACCTAGGAAGGCCATTCAAAGTAGTCATCACAATCTCTGCATTCTCCACTTCTTCATCTACAACTTCTAATTGTTCCTTGATTTGAGAAACCCTTATGAAGTAATACTAGATGGTCTCTTCATTTTGAATCTTCACATTCTTCAGTTGATTCCTTAGAGTCATCTTCCGATTTATATTCTTCCCTTCAAACTATTTGGTTAGGGCATAAAACATAGCTTTAGGTGTCTTGAGAGAGGACACCTATGGGATAAGGTGATCCTTGATAGAATAAGCAATGATCCTCTTTTCCATAACCATATTCTTCTTATGTAAGGACTTTGCCTCATCTACCTCTGGGACTAGAACCTCCTCATGAATGTAGGAGTCTAATTCATTCTCTTCTAGGACCAAGGAGATCCTATACTTCCAGGCTCGGAAGTTATCATCTCCCTCAAGATTTTCATCAAGCTTGGTATGATGAGACATCTTAAGATGAGAATATCAAATGGAAATACAAGAGATTTTAAATCTTACAAGGTCAAAATGTCGGATCTAAGACTTGAGCTGAAATCCTGTAGAGCTGGTTTAGGAGCAAATTAGGGTTTTTCTTTTCCGGAAATATGTATATCCAAATGCCTTGAAATTTGTCCCTAACTTCAATTTTTGGGAGGAGATCAATCTAGGCCTGGGCTCACTGAATAATTCCTCTTCTTTGAAAATCCCTAATTTTCGACAGCAGTAACAGGTCCAAAACTGGAATACCT
The DNA here is from genome assembly GCA_001517045.1 of Pseudotsuga menziesii. Classification (NCBI taxonomy): domain Eukaryota; kingdom Viridiplantae; phylum Streptophyta; class Pinopsida; order Pinales; family Pinaceae; genus Pseudotsuga; species Pseudotsuga menziesii. The sequence continues at coordinate 73,012 of LPNX010287700.1, read as the reverse complement.
CAGAATTGGATTCTGCTTTGACAGAAAGATGCACCCTAAGGAGGAGAGTTGTTCCACCTTAATTTTGCTGAAAATCTATGGAGGAAGATCCACAAAATAGGAAGCCCTAGTTCCCATAGCTGGATAGTGTCTTCTTCTCAGGTTAGCTTTGATACCATGTTAGTTTTTCAACATTAAGATAGCATTATTAGGATCTTTAACTGAGAGAATAACAAGCACAACAATCGAACACAAGAGACAATGAACACAGTGTTTTTCCTCGGGGAAACCATAAAGGAGAAAACCCCGCAACTTCCTCAGAGATAGAATCAGCACCAAAATAGTAAAATCCCCAAAACAGTAAGTGATGTCCCAACAGCAGTAATCTTCTTCTTATCTAGCCCCGTTATCTTCTCCTTCCTCAACTATGCACTACACTTAAGTGTGTATGACTTGTGTGGTAAATAGAGACTCCAGTTCTCTATTTATACTAATCCCGACATGACTAAAACCCTACTAGGGCTGACCTCTACTAAGAGAGTCTAATAACCCTACTGCCTCGGAACTGCGAGGACTTTAACACTTAGACAATCGGAGGGTTACCCACTATGACTTGACATGAATTGTTTACATTATTGATCCTCCCGATCAAAACATCGGGGCATGACAACATGACTCAAATACATAGTAGATACATCCCGGAATAAACATCGGGTTACAATACATAAGATACATAGATGAATACATTCGAAAGTTACAAATACATCAACAGAAACCAACCATATACATAGTACCACACCCCCCCAAAGGTGTTCTACGTAGAGCAATGCATAATCCTAATACATGAGTTTCTCATAATGAAATTATTGTTGAGGAAATAATCAAGCACCATGTTCCATGTCCACCATGAAGATATTGCAATATTGTCCTTCACAGAAAAGGAACTATTGTCTTCAACTAGAGATGTTAATCAATTCAATGTGACTTCGATCACATTAGATTTAGACCAATTAACATGTAGGATCCCTTCTAAAGTTGCATTTCAAATAAAAGTGGCATCTCATGGTAACAACATTTTTTGAACCATATTTGATGAAGAGGCCTCGACTTGTGTCGTGTCATTCAAATGTTGACAAGAATTAGGATAACCCACATCAGTACAATCCCATAATGTGCTAAGAACATTTGATTGACATTTCTCCTCTCTTCATAGATTTATTGTAGCATTCCCTATTGAATGGGGTGTAAAAACTGTCATAGTGGATGTTGAGGTAGTAGATGCACCTATGATTATAATTTTCTATTAGGATGTAGTTGGATACATGCAATGATGGATATAGTGTCTTTATATTCCCGAGTGATTTGCTTCCAATAGGAGGAATATTGTCATGATTGGTGAATTAGATAACTACATGCTTGAAATTGTTGCTCGGATGAAAGTTCCTTTTCTTAGGGAGTCTCTAAAGGAGGTTCAAGACATAGGGGTAGGATCATTAAAAAATTATGCCCTCATGGGAAACTTTATGATCATGCAACCCTTATCTATTGTAGAAATGGAGTATCAATATATTCAAATAAATTTTTAAGGTTTGGATCAAAATATTCCCTTTGAGGAGGAATATGATCTGGTTACTTGGCCCATTTTGACTGTGAAATCCCCTAGCTCACATGAATTCTTGGAACAAAGTTTTATCATTAGATGAATCTATACTTGAAGTCATAAAAATTTGGTTATTCTCACCTAAGGGCAGGTTTTGTGGGGCCACTTGAAGCATTCTTTCTTTAAATCCACTCAAGTATAGGAGTATCTTTTGCATGTTCATCGATCTTATCACGTATATCTATAAGCTTCTATATAGGTTTAAGTTATCCCTCTATGAAGATGAATTTAAACCTTTTGAAACCCCAATTTGCGATAGGGTCAAACTTGTTGGAAATTGGTTGGTCACTCCATCATATATATATTTTCCACCATTTTGACTGAAGATCATAGTGAACATGGGACACTATAGTCATCTCCCCATTCCATTTTTGGTGCCCATGCTGATTTATTTTCATAGGACTGGGATCCCAATTAGTCCCATCATGACCTCGACTTTGAGACCACATACTTCTCTTCCATATTGTTCTTACCATTTCTTGATGGGATCCCTATTTCATGTGAGTTTTCATAACCATGTGTTAAAATATCCATGTGAACATTTGTGCTTACTACTTCAGTGCTTATTGCTTATGTTGTGTATTTTCCTTTGCAAGCACATTTTACTCAAGATTCTTATAAACCATTGATTCTATTTAAGTTGACCTATACATGTGAGAGATATTTGATTTAGGTAGTTGAATATATACCATGATTAATGGTGATTTATGATTTTTGTGTAGTCACATGAATAGGCATGAAGTGAACCACATTGCCCCTTTCCTACTTTCCCATTTCACCAATTTGGATAACCGTGGTTACTTGGTTCTATTTAGTTGTCTGTCGACACATAATCCTACTTCAAATAACCAACCCATGGAGGGAACATTCATAAGAGTGTGCACAACTAGATCATCCCTTGTTTCCAATATGTATTTTTTCCTTGGTCTAACCCGTGCTCTTAAAAAATAGAGTATTCCCATGCAACACTCGTTCCATCCCATGTACTATAGCATTATTTTTCTTTTTTTCGAGCTAATAAATGAAAAAAGTAGTAAAAATTAGAAACAAAAAAATGCAAAAAAATGGGAGACATGAATTGTGTCATATTGAATCCTTGACACAGAGGAAACAGTCATTCCTAGTCACTCTTAAAAAAATCACATAGTTTTTTATTTTATTTTAATACACCATATACATTTTATATTTGTATAAGGGAACTGTACCAGTAATTTGAACAAATCTCCACCGACAGGTTATGCTTGTTGTAATCGATGGATCCTTTTGTTAATGCATATGGAATTGAAATATCTCATGATGGTTCATTACTCAAGTCTTATGTTCCCAAGTGTCCATTATGCATCGTGCTATGTGTGTAAGGGAAGTCAAACAGTGTCATCCATTCCTCAAATATCTATGACCAATCATGTTGACCGTCCTTGTATCAATATACAGTGTTGGATCTCATATCTCTACAATATTATATCATCCTATTGATCTCAATTTCGTCTCTGTTGATGTGGGATGCATTAATTCCCTCCTTTTGGCATATTTAACCATTATCTAGAAAATGGATCTAGGAACCCCAATGAGTACCTTGGATATTGCAGTCATTAGTGGTAGGTTTCCTCACAAATGATAGTGGGTATACATCAATGACCCCTGATTGTTTGATTCTACAAGTGTTTGACATCAAAGCATCTATTCACACTTGCTAGTTTGTACTAAAGTACCTTGGATTCCATAATAATTATTGATGGGTCTCCTCACATCTTTTGATGGTATAAATCAATGATCGGTAATCTGATGGTGTTTAATTATGCTTGAAATCAACTCATATATCTGCATGATATAAAATAGAATTATCATGGTTTGTATTGAATACCTTGGGAAAAACAATTGTATCACTCATCGATGCACTTCTCGAGTTGCACAAGATTAAAATACCATGTCAAAGTACCCTGAATACCTCAATAGTTTGCACTCATCAGAAGTGTATATATACATTTTTGGAAAATTTACTTTTGACATGGATCCATTGTGTATTGTTCGTGGACATGTTTGTTTACTACTGAGAATGGGTATACCCACATCAGGAATATATTGCATATTTGGGAAATTTATGTCTTTGACTTGCAGGTGTTTTTTCATCTCCTCCGCCTATGAACTAATCATTTACAATCTTTCCTTGACCACTAAAGAGTATTAGTACAAAGAGTGTCAGTGTGAAGAGTATAAAAATTAAATTAATGTGTTTCATCCCTCAACATAGCCTAAAACCTCAAACATTAGGGAGAATCTACTAACAATCAAATTAACACCCTTCCAAATAATAAACTAAAAACGTATCTTTATTTCAACAGCAACAAGAAGACTGAAATTTGGAACAAATTGAGATCTTTGATATCACATCGAACCACTGCTTCTGTAGAGGAAGAAGTTTGTCAAGAAAATTGTTGCTCTAAACAAGTCAAGATCAAGATCAATTAAGGGAAAAAACCCATTTTACATAACTCATGGAGTGGAAAGAATATATGTCATATGTATTAATTGTCCAAAAATCCTAGAAATTCAAGTCAAATGCCTGAAAAACTAATTAAAATGGGTTTTTTTATGAAAATAATAAAAAATCATAAAGAAAGTTTAAACCCACATTCATGGTTAGTAATTGGGTGCAAAAATCCCAATGTTATATAATAAATTCATAAGAGGTTAAGTAAAGGATAGAAAAATGAAAACAAAGGAATGTTGAAGACTTCGAAGGCTAGAAGAATCCTTTTCAACATCAAGCTCTTGGTGATCAAAGGAATAGATGGAGAATGATGGTTTAAAGAAAAGGATAAGGGATTTACCTCCACATTTAGATTGTAAGAACGATATTATTATTTTCAATATTATGTAGTCTTGGTTTCCCCCCAACTTTGAGTTTGAATCTATGTGTTAAATCTAGTGTTGAATTGAGGATTTGGTACATAGATTTCAAGTTTTTCAACAATTTTCAAGTTCATAGAGATAAGGAACTAGTCATAAAGCTGATAATGAAGTCCTAAAGGCCATGGATGCTCAAGCAAGGGGATCTACTACAAATGGCACACTTCAAGAGGTTATTTCCTTTTTTCCTCCCCTATCAACTCTTTGAAAATGCTTAGAAATATGAAAAAGCTTTTAAATTGTTGCATGTATTTATGTCGAATATATATCACCACCCTATAGTAAAGGATAGAGAATGTTGTAGATAAGTCCTTGTTGTAATCTCTACAAATAGAGTGTGAATATATAAAGTTATTTATTGCAAGCAAGATAAATTTTCAAGCAAGAATCTATTTATTGTGTGTGTTAAATAAGTTTGAAGAAGCTTAATGTCTATCTCCAAGAGAGTGAACCTCTAGGGGTTATTTTGGAAAGTAAATAAAATTCTAGAATGATCATTGTTGCATTTTAGTTTAGTTGTGTGTTCATCTTGAGAAGAGGTTTGTGCTATGCAGATCTAGTGATTGATTGGTTGCATTTGTTGTTGAAATTTGAAATTTGTTGGAGGATGTGTAGCATGTTTATTTCATAATGTTCTATCCATATGATCTATTTCATAGTAGTGTTAGAATGGTGCATTGGGTTCGATAGGTGTTGGAAATGCATTAGTTCTCTATGCATGCGATGTATGAAATTTATGAAAGGTAGAAGCCATGAATATGTGGTTAAAGAATGAAAATTATTGTCTTCCTTTTAGAGAGTAAATCTATGAAGTTATCGTTGGTAAGAAAAAAATTATTTCTTAAGTAAGAATTTGTTGCCTTACTAGTATAAGTTGTGTGATCAGTTTGAACTTGTAGATTTTTCATGATTATCATATTGTAATGTGTTCCAAGAAATCAAGTGCGATATTTTCCCCTCCCATTGGGAATTTTTTCTAGTATTAAGTTTTTATGTTAAGCATATTTATACTTGCATTAAGAATGTTGATTCTTGTGATGAGCATGTCAATGCTAGTGTGAAGAATGTTGATGTTTGTGTTGAGAATATTTATACTTGAGTGTGTGTTTTTCTGGACAGCCTAAGAAACTTGTTCCCTTCATTGAAAGTATATATATCCCAGGAAACTAAGTTCTAGAGATGCTAGAGGGGATGCAGATTACTGGACTGTGGCACAGAGAAGGGGTCTGATCTCTTGGTTTGTGTATGTTGAGGGGGAGATATATTGGGGATACAAAGAATGGTAGTGGTTATAGGTGACATGTATCCTGAGATATAACTAGTATGGACTATCAAGTATAATATTGATTTCAGATTGGTGTGTGCATGTATGTATGAAAAAGTGGTCCTTGTTGTCTCAATTATTCCTATATACCGTGACTAGTAAAATTGTGTTGTTTGGTAAGATTAAATTTCAAGTTGTTCTTGTAGTAAACTTAGTAAAGGTTAAAAACTCCTAAGAGACTAGCAAGGTCTATACTACAATATTATTCTCACACTGAATAGCACCTAGAGGGAGGTAACACCCGAGGGATTGATTGTGCCGAGAAGGGGAACCTTCTTAGTGTTGTGTGAGGAAAGTATTGACAGAGTTGACTAGTTGATCCCTTGAGGTTCCTACAGCTCTATGCTTGAGCTCACTAGTTTGAAGAATTTGGTTACTTACCTCATATTTGTAGCCTGTAAATCCTAGCAGCGAGTAGGTTGGATTGTGTTCGAGTCCTTGGTGACTATTTGTGGCATGTGTGGCTCGTGTTTGAGTTCCTTTGGGGATTGTTTGTAGCTTGTACTTCAATTGTGTTCGATTCTAATCGTATGAGGCTACATTGGATATTTAGTCAAATTTGTTGGGATAGGATCATGTATAGATGCATTTGTGAAAGAAACGAAGATATTTTAAGCAACAATAAAATTTTGTTATGGAAAGTACTGTAATTGCAAAGTTCTATAGATGAAATTTTTTCCATGCAGATATTTATGTGCAAAGGTTCTGAAATAATAATATGTTATTTGATTTAGTTGAATACTTTCTTGTAGAATTTTTGCCTCATATTTTTTAGTATAGGTATTACTAATTTAGTTCTTTTTCATAGTGTTATGTGTGAGCTGGAAAATAAAAGTTAAAATTTATATACTTACGAAATTTATTAAAAAATAGACAGGATTGTGTTGCGAGCAGAAATAAAATGTTAGTTGATTATAAATTGTTGACTGATGTAGTTTTTTTAACTGATTGTAACTTGTTAACTGCTATTAGCTGATGCTATTTAATATGAATTATTGTTATTCATATAATGTTATGAATTATAAGTGGTGCAAAGAATGAAATTGCAATATTAAAGTTTCTCTTAAAAGGAGTGAGACTGCAATATTTAAGTTCTCTCTCGAAATTATCACGAATTCCAAGTGTTTCTTCATGGTGGTCAAATGAAGGATGTGTATGAGGTATTCTTTTAGTCTATTGAAGAATATGTCTCTAATAAAGAGGATGAAATGTGATTCATAATAAAGGAAAGAAGGGAGTATCTTTACCTTGACCGTAGTTTAAATTAAACAAGAAGTAATTATACTAGGAAAACTTGGAATATAAAGAACCCTTAAATATCTTCATTGAGATGAGATATAATGTTGAAACATTTCTCTTGAAATTGATTACACCTAATGGGAATGGATGCATTCTTGGTACTTTTCTAGGTGGAGAGGAATACAATAAGGTAGTCAACCAACTCTTGAGAAGTAGGTTGGGAAAAATAAGATATTTCTAGTGTCATGGTAATGAAATCTAATAAATGTATTTAAATAATGATATGGTTTTATTTGAATCGCAAAATACTTAGTAATAATTATATTAAGAAACATTTATATTTATTTTACATTCAACAGTTAAACAACAACATACAAGTTCTCAAGATTCAGGAAAAGGTGCAAAGCTAAAAGGAAGAAGAAGACTATGCAAGTTGTAACTTGCATTGCGGATTGTTGTTTGATGTCCATCTATTATCAGTTTGATACGAAGTAGGTTGGTGCTTTCTTTGAGGATTGTATTCGTCATACCACTAATAGTTTGAATCATGTTTTCTTGTTGTAACTTGGATGTGAAGGTTGGATCCTTCACCAAATTAGCTAGTTGGAGTTAGTTGTAATAGGTTTAATTTTTTTTTGAAAGTTGGAGATTGTAGTGAAGGTTGGATCCTCATATCTAAATAAAAAGAAGATGAAATTAAAGCACTTGCATATTAAATAAAGAAGAAAAAGGATATGCAAGTCAAGCACTTGCATGTTAAAGAAATAAGAAGAAGGAGATGCAATTTGTGTTGAATATTTGTGTTTTCATTGATGTAAAGGGATAAATCACCAAGTTCGATGTCAAGGGATAAACCAACAAGTTTGATGTCAAAGGAATAAGAAAAAAAAATTGATGTAAAAAATAAAAAAACAAGATTGATACAAAATAAACAAGATGTGGAAATTTAACCCAAGTGATAGATCAATTACACTCACAAAATTGCTAATCAAACATGCAAAATTCACACAAAAGGAGACTGAAATTGGAGCATAACTTAATCATGTATTGAATAAGTGTACATAATAAAACCATATGAAGTAATAGGCTGCTCAAATATATAATTACATGAGAGATTTGAAATCATTAGGTTTCTATTTGAATTTGTCAAAAAAGCAGGCTTACTAAATCAAGTTAAATCCCCCATATGTGCAAAAAGGACTTTCCAAATATATGAAGATAATTACGAATTAGATAAAGCAGGTGGGAAATATAATAAGTGATGGAAATACAACTCATTCATGATTTTTTTTTGAGAAAAGGAAGGAGGATGATGTGGGAAAAAACAAGGCAAGTTCCCCTAGACTAGCTTTTCCTTTATGCCTTAAAACTGCTATAAAGCAAGGAAGCTTTCATAAAAAGAAGATATTCACTTTTAGGAACCAAGAATAAAACAATACATTCTAAATATGTTTCTAGGATTATTCCAAAGCGCTTCATGACCCATTTTAGCAAGTATTGACTTCTAGGAACATGTGGAAGCCAACAAGCATAGAGAGGGAATCTAGGAATCTAGGAATAAGACATAAATGATTAATTAATGTCAAATATGGGTAAATATGGGTTTATTATTCTAAAACCCCCCCCACCCTTAGTCACCCTTTTACATACTGCATGTCCATACAAGCAAGGAAAGAAGGAAAAACCTAGTGGGAAAATCCTCCCCTATACATGGACAAGAAACAAATTTTTGGAAATCTTGTTATCAATCATTCTTCACCATATTATCAGAAATCCCCAACAATGATTTGAGATTAATAAATGTCTTCTCACAGAATACTTTGGTGAATATATCTACTACTTTTTTTGAATATGTGCAATAGAGTAGAGAAATGGTACCATCATGCACAAGATCCCTGATAAAGTGCATATGGATCTCAATGTGCTTGGTTCTTTGTCTTTGAATTGGATCAATGGATATTAGAATGTTTATTTCATTATAACAATAGAGGACTATTGAAAACTCTGATTCGAAACCACATTCTACAAGTATCCCCTGCAACCACAAACATTGAGTAGCAGCATTTACAACTCCTCTATACTCTGCCTCTGTAGATGAGAGTGCTATGGCACTTTGTTTCTTACTTGACTAGATGATTGATCCTTTTGAAAGCATGAACAAATATCTTGAGTTATACTTTCGATATGTGTTGTCACCTGCCCAATCACTGTCAATAAATCCAACTAGCTCTAAGTCAGAGTTTGCTTTGTAGAAAATCCCATGAGTCCTTATTCCCTAAACAAAGTTTAACATCCTCTTGGATTCTCTCCAATGGATCTCATGAGGCTGATCCATGTATCTTGAATCCACACTAACTGCATAAGATAATTCAGGTCGAGTATGTGTAAGACAAACCAAACACCCAATCAACTGCCTATAGAATGTGTTATTTACCATGGGAGAAGAACCTGCTTCCTCAAACTTAACTCCTGAAATGGATGCTGTCTTGATTGGCTTGCAACATTTTATACTAAACTTGGTGAGAAAATATGAGTCATAATTTGACTAATGAAACTTGATTCCATTATGGGATTGATCAATTTCGAGACCCAAGAATTGGCTCAACAATACCAAATCTGTCATAGAAAAGGCATGGTTCATTACATCCTTGAAGGAGGCAATCTCTTTCTTTGAAATTCCTGTGATCAGTAGGTCATATACCTATAAAAAAATCATCATTAAATAACCATGAATAATCCTCAAATAGACATTAGGATCAAAATTCATCGAACAAAACTCCATGATAGCAGAAAGCCATCAATCTTGGCATACCAAGCCTTGGGGGCTTGCTTGAGACCATACAATGATTTCTTTAACCTGGACACCAAATATGGATTAGATACAAAAAATTATAGTTGCTGCATATAAATATCTTCATTCATATCTCCATTTATAAAGGCACACTTCACATCCATGTGATGTACCTCCCATTTCCTTGAAGCTGCAATGGCTAGAGCTAGCCTTGTGGAGTCCATCTTTGTCACTAGTGCAAAGGTCGCATTGTAATAAATACCATGTACTTGAGAGTAGCCCTTTGCTACCAATATTTTATTATATTTCTAAGGTGAACCATCAGCAACAAACTTAGTTTTAAATACGCACTTACACTTCACTAGCTTTCTCCCTATGGGGCAATCAACCAGTTCCCATGTGTTGTTCTTCTAGAGCGAGCCAAATTATTCTTTCATGGTTGTTTTCCATCTTGGATCATGTGCTGCATATTCATATTTCTATGGATCAGAATATATCATGAAATAACACTTCTCAGCAAAGAGTGGATATTTCACACAAAGGGAACTCTCAAATTGAGATCTAGTCCTCCTAATGTCATTAAGATTTCCAACTAGTTCCCGAGCTACATGAATGGTCCTTGCTACCCAATGTGGTCTTGTAGGCCTGTTAGGATCTACAATTTGTTATACCAAAATCCTGTCACCATCATGTGATAAGACATTTGACATACCTACTTGCCCTGAATCCCAGCTTCTGGAGTGGAAACCCATACTAAATGTAAATATTTCATACGAATTCACAGCACCATGCTTACATTGTTATCTAGGAGTGGTACCTTGAAGTAGGTTTCCTTTAGCATAGCTTACCTTTTGATTTCAATCATGGATGAAGCTTCACATTGGTTGGAAAATATTACTGATCATCAACAAGTGATTACAACAAGTGACAGTAAGTTATCCCTCGATCCCCCACTAGTTGACCAAGTGGTCGATTCGGATTTATCTATGGTTGATCCCACTCTTCCTTTGGAGAGTGAAGTTAAAGTGGTCGATTCAATGCCATTTCCACCCGATCTCTCTCTTTCACTAGAGAATGTTAAGATTGAAGTAGTCTCTTTGACCAAATCTTCGTCTTGTTCTTCTGTTCTAGTAGAGAATGAACTCAAACCCACTGAATTTTTTATGATTTGTTCTAATTGTTCTCTACAAGAGGAAATTTTTTCTGTTTCGACAGAACCCTCTCCGAGTAGTGAGGTTATTTCCTTTGACTGGAGTAACCTAACAGAGTCTCATCTTCATTCAAGTGTCCTTTCCAGAAAGTTGTGAATGTTACTGCTAGGAGGATACTTCACACTATTGTTGATGAAGGGGATTCTATTAGTATTCTAACCTGAACTACTTGGAAATCCTTAGGTTCTCCTTAGCTTGTGCCAGCCACTGATTAGATACTGGATTTTAATCACAGGCCTACTACACCTTTAGGGATCCTTCCTTATTTACCTATTACATTAGGAGGGAAAACAGTCTGCATTGATGTTATGGTGGTCCAAGGTCCTTTAGATTTCAATCTTCTCCTTCAACATGATTATGCTTATGCCATGAAGGCTATTGTGTTCACACTCTTTAGAGTTATGCATTTTCCCCATAATGGGAAGATTGTGACCATTGATCAGCTTTCTTTTGTTACACCTGACCATCGCATCACTCCTAGTAGTCAGACTACCTTGAATGTGCCACATGTTCTCGTGGTTCCTTCCCCTTCTTCTAGTTAGCTTCTTCCCATCATAGGTAAAATGGGGGGCATGGCTCTAGCCTATGGAAATCATATTGGATCTAAGCCGCTGGATTTTATGTAATGGGAGCAACCTACCAACATCTGGATATCATGTTGGATAGGAGTAGGTTTTAGAGAATAGTTTACTTTTGGTTTCAAGCTCATTAAAAAATAAAACCACTCCTTAAGCATAGTTTACACCTTTGGTTTCAAGCTTGCATAAAAATGAAACCATGTCTAGAGGATAGTTTACCCTTTGATTTCAAGCTCGTTAAAAAATAAAACCACTCCTTAAGAATAGTTTACGCTTTTGGTTTCAAGCTTGCATAAAAATGAAACCATGTCATGAGAAAAGTTCCCATTCTGTGTCAAGCTCGTTAAAAAATGAAATAGCACCTGACCATCATGTCAGTTTTTCCTGAGCAAAATTCCCATTCTATGTCAAGCTCGTTAAAAAATGAAATAGATCTCCTCAAGCATAGTTTACCTTTTGGTTTCAAGCTTGCATAAAAATGAAATCATTCTTGAGCATAATTCATTTTCTATTTCAAGCTCGTTAAAAAATGAAGTAGGTTTCCTTTAACATAGTTTACCTTTTGGTTTCAAGCTTGCATAAAAATGAAACCATGTTCCAAGCATAGTTACCTTCCATTTCAAGCTTGTATAAAAATGAAACAGATCCCCTTCCCTTGAGTCGAGTCTTCACTTTAGTGCTAGAACTTGAACCTTCGCTTGTCCGATTCTCGTTCTTCCTACCCCCCTGGTGAACATTTTCACATTAGTAACCAGGTTTTTAGGTTGGGTATGGAAGAATAATCGTCAGATGAAACAAATCTTGGGGGCATGTCGAGCCGCTAGCAACCATGCTAGGGGTAAGCTTCACTAGCAATCATGCTAGGGGAAAAATTCCAACCTCTGTACATCATGTTAATGGGATTTTTTCAAGCATAGTTTACCCATTGGTTTCGATCTTGCATAAAAATGAAACCAATCTTCGATCATTCTTTCAACTAATCTTTGAGCTCGTTAAAAATAGTAAGATGGGGTTGAGCTTACTTTTCATTTTTCGTGCTCTGGTTAAAACATGAAAAGTGGTTTGAGCTTAGTTTATTACTTTTTCGTGCTCTGGTTAAAACATGAAAAGTGGTTTGAGCTTAGTTTATTACTTTTTCGTGCTCTGGATTCAAACATGAAAAAGGATAATAGAGTCCTCTTTAAGCTCTTTTCAGACACTTAAAATGAGAAAAGATAGTCAAGCGATCTTGTCTTCTTCACACTCGTTAAAGTATTTGAAGAGTCGTCCGTCCAATGGTAGGTTATCTCTTTTTTGGTTTGGATAGGACTATTTACGAGAAAGGACCACTCCAGCAAATCATGATTGGAAGAGTTCTCTAAGGTATGATTTTATACTTTTTCAAGCCTTAGAGACTAAATAATATGAAAAAGGACCCTTTGGAGTTTTCTTTAGTATTCGTTCAGACTCTCTAAACATGAACGATATCAAGTTTTCTTTCGGTGGACTCATTAAAATTAAACATTGAAAGAACCATTTTGGGATTGAACCCCTCCTTTCTCAGGTTCGTAAAACATATGAGTCTGGACTTATCTTCTGACAAGCTATACCGAGTGTTTATTACCCTCTTTGAACTCGTAAAACCAAAAAGAGGCGCTCATCGATCATGATGGGGGAAATGGGAAGGGAATCATTTTGCAAATAATGGCAGTTGTTTGTCGTTACCTTTGAACATGACACTTGTCTACACAATCATGTCAGTGAATTGGGTATTCAGCTAATCTTCATGATGATCCAATTTCATGAGTCATGTCACTCCTTTGAGTCTTTCAAAAAAATGCATTGTCCACTGTCGCATTGTGTGTCTGTCATATCTAGTCATGCTGCCAAGTCTTTTGTCATGCCACCTGATGTTCAAAGGGGATCTGAAGAAGTGTCACCTCTGCAGTCCACATAGGCTTTGTGTCAGTATCTTTGAGTCAGTCATATGGTTACTACATGCACATCATTCCAGAACTATGTTCCAAGTTTCATGTCCTCGATGTGGGACTCATCATGGCCCTCCTTCGATGAGACTTTTTCCCGTCGACATCATCTCATTATCTAGGAAATAGTCTTAGAAACAATATTTAGTACATTGAGATCTGTATGCCTCAATGACAGATTCTCTCGCTCTCAACATAGGTTCACATCATTGACCTTTGATCGATAGAGTTGACTGAGTGTTTGACATCAGGACATCTATTCACACTCAGTAGGTTGTACTAGAGTACCTTGGGAATCATTGACATTAATGGTGATCTCCCTCGTACTTATTACCAGTTCACATAATTGGTCGGTAATCAAGTGGTTTCTACCATGTTCGACTTCTGATCGTTGTAATCACATGGATAGAATTGTACTTTGTGAAAGATGAGCTGAAGACCCTAGGTGTTAGTTTAAAAGTGCTCATTGCTTTTCCCCAGGTTGCGATGGAGTTTTGTATATCTAGCATGGTCGTGGCTATGCTAAAATTTGCGTATGTATGACATAGATCTACATTGTATGTCTGGTAGCTATGTCCAAGTTTGAGTCCTCTATCACATGGATCTACGCTGTATTCTAGTAGCCATGCTTGTTTATTCCTCTCATGGATTTTCCTTGTATTGGTATGTAGCCACGAGTTTGGTTACTTGTGTCTATGAGTCAAAATACTGATGTACTACAGATGCCTACTTGACGACATGCTTCGATCGAGCTGACATTTTTGTCTCATGGAAACGACTTGTTCTCTCAAAGCTCTCATTTATCGTATCCCTCTAAGACTCATGATTTGGGGGGCATCCTGTTATACCAAAATCCTATAACCATCATGTGATAAGACATTTGACATGCCTACTTGCCCTTAATCCCAACTTCTGTAGTGGAAACCCATACTAAATGTCAATATTTCATACAAATTCCTAGCACCGTGCTTACCTTGTTATCCAGGACTGGTACCTTGTTCGCATCGCCTACCCCTTGTTTCCCACAAGCGGTGCCACCACTTGTGGCCCTTGGTCCATAAGCGATTATTACCAAAACCGCTCTCTTATTAAAGGAGAAACACGATACCCTGGGTAAAAAGGGAAAAAGAGAAGTTTCTCAAGGCTTCTAGATGATAAGCCTCATGTCCTCCCTTATCGCTATTGTTGTGGGTTAGTTGATCTCGAGATCCCTCATCCTAGGATATTAGAGGCCACCTCACCCACTAATCTCTCAACCATCCCTATCCATTGAGCCTTATAAATACAAGATTATGGCCATGGTTGAGGTGGAAAACTATTAAGGCATTGTTATGCTGTTGGATTGATCACTTGGTCCATATCATTAGAGAGCATAGAGAAAGCTAGAGTCGGAGCTTATGGGGATGAGAATGCTTGGTTTCATGGAGATGCATGTCAACACTAAGGCTTGGTTGTAAACTTCTTCATTTTTATTTAATGCAAGTTGATTTATGTCCCACATATATTGTTGATGTTTGATTTCATATATATGTTGTTAGATTCCTTAGCCACTAGCATAAATTAGTATATTATATTATGGTTGCTTTGATCTGTTTTGTGTTGAGCTTATTGCAGGTATATAGGGTGACTATCAAAGCATTGTATTCCAGGTATCTATAGCGTCTAGGGAGATTCTTCAACCTCTATCTTCTATTTGTTATGGATCTGAACCATTCAGACCAGTGGAACACCTTGATGTCTGCAGGAGGTGAAATATTCCAGCTAACACAATTAATTCATCATTATTGGACATATTAGAATCAACAACCTTATTAGTCTCTTCACTTACAATCAATGGCTATGGCGGTGAAGAGGACTCTCCAACTTCAACTGCTGCTAAAGGCTCTTCTTCAAACTAAACACTTCTTTCAATGAAAGCTTTGTTAGTGCTCAAGTTCATCATCTTGTACCCTTTTGAATCTTCAGAATACCCAAAAAATAGGAACTCTTGGCTTTGGGGCTGCAAATCCTTCCTCGTTTTAGATGGAATTCTAGCCCAAGCCTTTGAGCCAATAATCCTGAAATGGGTCACATCTGGCTTGTGCCGACTCCAAGCTTCAAAAGGAGTCATACCATCAAGATGCTTATGTGGCACCTATTGACACTCAAAATGTACCCAGGTTGTGGAAAGGTAAATCCCAAGGTAACAACAAAAACCACTTTAGACTATATTTCTGACCTAATACAGTCAAAGAGGGATCTCTCACTATTTACAAAGTTTTCATACTCAAGATATTCAATCAAAGACAGTCAAAAGGTCATATTTATGATTAGAACGAGTTTGTTTTTGTAAAGTTTGGTGGGGCAATCATGGAGGAGACCATTGGGAAATGGAGTTAACAATCAATTCTAAAGTAAGTTGTAGGAGGTAGGAAGTATGAAGGTTTATGGAAAGAGGTGATGTAGACACCCTTTCCTCAATTGGGAGGTATTAGCAGGGTGTTTGGCAGAAAGGAGACAACCCATGAAACAGAGCACCCAACTAAGGTGAATTCTGCAAGACTTTGGAAGAAAATGTTTTGAAAATTCCTAAACAATGGACCTATATCATGCAAGATGAATTATGGCCCATATACACTAACACTCAAACATGAAAGCAATTACAAAATGGAGTGGAAAACAAGATAAACAGTAACATAAGGAAATCACTTATTGAAGAAAAAGATGGCACAAGAATATCTACCATGAAAGGTATAACGTTCCTCCTCTACAAATTTCTTTCATATGCTGAAAACTTGAAACCTATTACAATGAAGAGCCTCTCTTCTCTTTGAAAGTCCAACCCTGTCTCCCTCGGTGGGGATATTTCTATAATGTTTCAGACCCCTAAGGGTAATCCTTGAAATAGGACCTAAAACTATTTACAGTCATAATCAAAACATTAACAACTAGAGCATGGTACTTCTGCCAAGGTTTACATATATTTAAACAAACATCATGGAGAAAATGCGCATGCTCGGCCTGTTACCACCTAAGTTGTACTTAGTGGTTTTTTATCAAGTGAGCCTGGTGAAATGGAGAAATATTTTTTGTTCGAACTTCAAAAGACCTCCAGAAGTACTTCTGGGAAGTGCTTGTTGTACTATATCACATGTTCATACCCCATGGGGGAATTGTAATAAATGTTCTAGTATGATAGTGTATGTAAAAGACTTGGTCTCTTAGACTTGATTTGTAAATCCGATCAGCCTAGGGTGTTTTTTCCCTTGGTTATTATTGGTTGTTGATTAAACGACCGATAATTTCTGAGTTTTTCACTCAATACCTCCAAAGTTGGGGTGGTCGGCTTGGAATTTAGGCCTATTGAGGTTATTAGAGTCTATGTGTCAATGTATAAACATGCTAGGCATTATGATTGAGTCATATGAACATGTCTAAGTCCCCCTAGGTTTTGTAAATTTTTTAATTTTTTAGTGTTTTTTATTAAAATTTAATTTTTCCAAAACTTAAGCTATTTTTTAATAGTTTAATTGGAAAATTGGTTTTGTAATAAAAGTGGGCCAAATAATCAGTTTTAGTCATGTAGGTGCTAATTTTCAAGCTAAGAGCACCATGTAAACCCATGGACCCACTGTTTTCAGGTTTTGAGTGATTTTTCATCACTCAGGTCAGAAAACCCCAAAAAATCAATTATTGATTATTTTAATTAATAAATTGATGAATAATGGAGCAAATCCAAAATCCTAGATCAGTGGATTCTCAACTGATTTGATTGAAATCAATCAGATCTAAACTAGATTGAATGGATCTGACAAATCCTTGACTGAAGGAGGTGACCTGGACAGATCCAGAGTTGAACTTCAGCATCCTTTATGGGGAATTGCGCCCTCTCTCTCTCCTCCACATGTGTGGGCTCTCTTGGAAGCTCTATGGATTGATGTGTCAGCTCATTCAGCCCCCCGATTGACAAGGAGGCTTAGTGGAAGCTCATTTTAGCTTCAGATCGACATTGATTGACTCTCCTTCAGCTATAGCAATTTGTCTCCTTGGGATTTGTGCCCCCCCAGGGCTGGATCTCCTTTTTTTTTGGTATAAATAAAACTCAGATCACCTCTTCCAAGCTAGTTAGAACTGGGATTGAGGTGTTGTTCCTCTTGTACTGTGTTATTGTTTATTATTTTGGAATAAATAAGCTTTGGAGGCAAGATCTATGGTGTAATGCTATTCATGTGTGGATGGTGATTGTCAAATGTTTATGAGGTATAATCTGTGTTATTTATCATTGCTTTTGCTGGTTAATTGTTGGCCTTAAAGGAGAGAGATCCTTCTTGTTAGGGTAAGAGTTTATTCTAGTTTTATTTATGCTCTTACTGTTTGCATGTTTCATATCTATTGGATTTTCATGTATTTTAAGTTTAATTGCATGCTTTCCAATTATCTCTTCTAGCAACACCTATGTTTTAACCATCTATTTGTGCAAGGATTTATAAGTTGCAGGTGATATCGCTTGTAGAATAGGTTGAGCTGGTTGCATCTTCCTCATCTTCAAGATATTTTGAATGACATATTCCCTCCATGTTCCACCAAAGCAGACTCCAAAGCCCAACATTCCCAGGCTTCCAACACTCTTTCTCTCTCTTTCTCCTTCAAAAAATCAATTTTCCTACTTGGTTAGTGTGTTCGAAAGATTTGTTATCATTTGGATCTATTATATTAAATTAAAATTTACATATATATTCTATTTCAAAGCTCATAGTCTAGATCTCATTTATGAAAAGTATCATTAAGCATTCTAGATCTAGCATAAGGAAATCATCCATTTTTGCACGGCAAGTTAAAGAAAATCAATAGGTTGCATGCTCTAGATTTTCTTTTCTATTTAAAAAAATATTAAGTCTAGAAATCAGTGCATATTTCATTGGCTGCACAAACAGAAAACCGATATCCCAAGGAAATCTTGCTTTCCTTGGTTCCCTTTTCACCTGTTGAGTTAGTTTTAACTTAGTCTTTCTTGAGTTAAGGTAAGCTGACCCAAAGGTACTCTTAAAGTGATTTTGGGAATATTTTATTCTAACATGCTTGCTGGTTTTTAGCAAGTGTAACATAAAAGAAAATAAGCTTCTATTCGAAAGTGGCCTCGGGAGCGTTCAAATCCCCCCAGGGGTCTCCCCTCTCACTGAAATCTTAAAATTTTGGAAAGTTGTAAGATCTTGGTTTCATCCTGTATAAGGAATAGGAGGTTTATGATATTTTAGTTTTCTGATATTGTAACCAATAATAATAAATAAAATATTTTTTGAGTAGGCTCTTTCGAGCCCGCTCCCCATCCCCCCAGGGGGGATCTGCGTCTGTTTCAATTTTTTTTGCATTCTTCCCTTTTTTCTGATCTAGTTTAGTACTAACATGTAAGATTGTATCATTTGATATAATTTTTCATTATTCTATATTTTTATTTCAAAAGTAATCATACTACTTACCCCATGACTTCCTGATTGATCCGCAAGGGGAAAGAGATGTGTGGTAGGACTAATCTGAAAACTGGTGTTGTGTATATTTGATTCCATTTTAATTAATTGTTTCATTATTCATAATAAAATCAACCACTCTTTTATTCCCCTATTGAGGTCCACTTGGATCAAAAGAGGTTCCTGGATGGTTTTCTTTTTTAACAAGAACACCTATTTTAAAATTTACTAAAAATAACAAAGAATCCAGTGTGTATGATTTGTACTTGGCTGTGGTTCATCTAATGAGTCAAGCTGCATCAAAATCACTTGAGTGACTAGAATAATTAGGATTCAGTCTCCCCAAATTGACAAACCATCAAGCGAAAATCCAACGCCTCGATCAAACCATTACGGTGGAAAAATACCCAAAGGAAGCGGGAACTCCTAAAAATGACCTCAGGATGTCGATCTCTATTACACCTTTTGGTGAATTATGAACAACAATCTCAAAGAATCCATTCATCCCACATATTCCTTGCGGGTAGCCGTGACAGTTTAGTTTTGGACATACTTCAAGTACCCCCTGGGTATATCTAGAGTCCCCTAGCCTAAGTTAAATTACTCATCTTCTTACATAAATTTAAAATTAACCAAGATACAATTGCACAACAATCATTCCAACACTTGCAAGCACTCTTAATTGTTTTTCGACTCCATTTTCAAGGCACTGGTCAACTGTTTATTTCTTTCAATCTATATGTGATTGGGTTTCATTTTCGTGCTTACTTGTGATTATCTCATCATGTTTTTTTTGTTTACAATTGTTAAATCGAAACTCCTAAAAAACTTACTCTTTAATACCATCATCATACTAAATAATTTTGGCTTAGTAACTTAATAGGGTCTACCCCCCTTGGCTTCATTAGGAGTTGAGCCTAAATAGAGGAGTCAAGAACAAGGTGATAGCCTTGACTCAAAACTTGCCCCCAAGGACACACCGAGTGGATTGAATATTTTTTCCATGTAACCCAAGTGTGTGAAAGGTGGCAAGATGGCCTATATGGTAACACGACATTTCTAGTTCTGAACTTGAAGGTCGTGAAAATGATGTCTTAGGATGCTTCTAGTGGCTCATTGCTGACTAAGCCCAAACCCTTTGTCTTTCAGTCAATTTAGTGACGTGTCTTTCCCCTTTGTGTTCATTCCATGCTCAAAGGAACCTTTTGCATGGGCTTAAAGTTGGCAAGGAAGTTTGTGTCCCTTTCGTGCTTAGCCTTCTCCACAGCTCCTCCCTCTACGGGTAACACTGTTGTACAAGGAGGCATAAATAAGGGCAACATTTCTTCTAGCAGAAAAAAGTATCTGTAGTGGCTTGTAATTCTTGCACTCCTCACCTCCCATGAGGTAGGTTTTCCTACAAACATTGAGGTGGGCTGCTTCTTCGACCTCCTCACCACCTCAGATAAAGTTGGCAAGTGGAATTCACAAAGGAGATGATGAATAATTTCGACCCCTAATGCTCCAGTATGAGCATTCACTCCTACTGGTGGCTGCTAAACATGGTCCTCATGTACCGAGGCTTTGGAGGCAGTGATTGCATTCGTGGGTTCTGGAGGGACACCCACATGACATGAAATCCCAGGAACCATGCAGCTGGAGGTATGCCTATTTGAAAATAGGTGCATCTCTCAAAGTGTTGGACGTCTATTCCCCGATGGTTGGTGCTTCCCTGGTGTGAAAAACCAGGGTGATAGATGAGCGTGGAATTAATCTCACCAACCAAAAACACACATAGAATGACAAGCTTCTCGAACCAAATCGCCATTGCAAATTTCTCAGGATTCTCGGAACCTCCAGCAGAATGATACTTCAAGTTTTTATTCTACACTAGATCATCCTATGCATCTTAGGGGATATGAAAGTTGGTGTTTATATAGGATTGGAGAACTAGACATGGGGATGACCCATCAACATTCTTGTACACTTCATCATCGAGTAGCATGGTGACAAAACAAGCGGGAACATTATCCAAGGGATTCCTTTCCCATTGGAGATCTAGTCATGCCACCCTGTTCGCTATGAAATTTCATTATTGGTTGTGAAAAAGCCTTCAGGCATTACCCTTCCTGGTCAACCATACGCTTCAGGGCATATGGAATGGAAATCTTCTTGCCATTTCATTCTTCTGACGACAATATTAGAACAATTCTTTTTCCGCACTTTCCCTGTTTTGTGTGACGATCAGATTCGCATCTATACATCTTAGATTTTCATGATATCACTATGATTTCACACACTAGCCTAATGATGAATATCTAGTTTTGGGAAATATGGTGCTACCGCGGGGATGATTTATCATGTAGGTATGCCACAAATGGAGTTGGGGAAATCATTTAACTATCGAGAAGGCATATCATTCATGAGGGCATCCTCTCTATGTAGATGCTTTTATAGTTTTTTATACTGCATAACCCTCATGTTTCTTCATGCATTTTGTACCGTATATTTATTCAGCTTTGCAATCTAAGCCTTTGATACACCAAAAATTCATATAAAAACTCAACACTATCAACCTGCATAGCTTGATTTGGGAAAATCAACATCAACCATCGATCTCTAAACTACCTTCATCATCTTTGTTCAACATCAAGAAATTTAATATTCCACCCATCCTTTCTCATCTGATCATTCGAGCAACTTCTGATCGCCGAATGCTTCTCACCCGTCGATCAACCCGATCTCTTCTTTTGACTGTAAATCTTCTCATCCCCTACCACTTTCTGTGAATCAAAATCCCAACTTTGTCCGTGCTAGTTCAATCCGTGGAATCATTCTGGACCGCAAATCTACCTCCTCTATTATCTCCACTGTCCGATCTTTTCACTTGTTAACTCGCTTCACGAAATGATTTAGATCCATTGATATTATCTTGTGTCGATCTCAACCCTCCAACATCTTACCCCTTTAACGTACTCCGCAAATCTCAAAATTAAATCCTTCCTCGCATCTCCGATCCGCAAAATGTTTGTTCACTGTTGATCTTCACCCTCCTGAATCTGAACTGTCGATTCATGACACTCTTTACCTCATTCCACTGCTGCATGTTTCAATATATAGAAATACCTATCACCGTAGATCAGAATCCACTCTCCATCCAACGGATCCTGATGACAAAACTTACTAACCAGATAACCTAAAAGGTGCTTCCACAAAATTTCATCGAATAGGCTCATTTTCAAACCTTTCAAGTCCATAATTCAAAATTTCAATGTAGTGCTAACAACACCCTATTCTGGATATAGGATGCACAGTTTATAGCCTCAGCCCAAAACTTTGGTGGCAAATTTTTAGCCTCCATCATGTAAGTTTCCATCTCCTTCAGTGATCATTTCTTTCTCTCATCAACACCATTTTGCTGCAGTGTGTAAGGAATAGAATGCTACATCTGGATACCTGCATATTTGCAATACTAGATGAACTCAGACTTGACATACTCACCACCTTTGTCAGATATGAGGATCTTGAGTTTCCTCCCAAACTGGTTCTCAACCAAGGCTCTAAAGACTTTGAAAAAGTCAAAAACTTCATACTTATGCTTTAGGAAGTAAACCCAACAATACCTGGAAAATTCATCTATGAAGGTGAGTGCATATTTGGATTGAATCATGACATATGAGGGAATGTACCAGCAATTTCACTGTGGATCAATCAAGGGGTACAGAGGTTCTCTCATGACTAGCTCTCTCATACTTGTGCTCTGGGTGTTTTCCTAGGATACAACCTTGATAGACTCCCTTAGAAAAATTGATCTTTGGTAACCCTATGACCATATATTTGTCACTCAAATCAGAAAGATACTTGTAGTTAAGCTGGCCAAATATTTCATGCCAAATCTTGCTTGCTTCATTAGAATGAGTAAGAAGAGCAGAGGGTTTGAGTAGGGTAGAAAATGGGAAAACTTGTATACCTCCAAAGTTTGATCAACAACACCTTTCGCTATGAATTTACCATTCAAAATCTTAGTCATTTCAAATTCATTGGGGGAGAAGATGACTTTATTTGGAGACCCATTGTGAGTCATCTGATACACTAACAAGATATTAGAGGCAGGACTTAGAAAATACAACACATTATTGAAATTACCATGGTCAAAATCAATCCTACCCTTCCCCATACTATCAGCCATATATTTATCTCTCAAAACTATTGGTGGACCTTTCGACATGTCAAGAGAGGAAAATATCTCCCTTGTTGAAACCATATGCTTGGAAGCTACCGAATCAATAATGAAACTAGGTGAGCTTGAGGTGCAAGCAACCAAGGCATGTACTCTCTCCTTGTCTTCTAAATTTGATCCTCCTTCCCTCTTCTTTGAGCAATCAGAAAGGGAGATGTTATTCTTCTCCAGGATTTGGGTCAACATGTCAATTTTATTTTTCATACAAGAGCTCTCAGGATGATAGCCTTTACTATAGTATGTGCACTTGCTCATTTCTCCTTTGTTATTCTTCTTCTGGGGTTCTTCTTGGAGCCCGAGGGCTCCTCTTGAGACTTTAGTCTTTGACTTGTCTCTCTTTTTCTCAGGTGGCCTTTTATCTTTTTTCTTTGTTTTTGAATCCACATTTGAATCTCCAAAAACAAAAGCTTGGTCTTTGGAAGGTTTGATGGTGCCCATCATCACCAATTTATCTTGCTCCTAGATGAGGGATTCCATGAACTCAACAATCTTAGGAATCTTATAGATTTGAGCTGTCAATTTAGTGGCACATACGGTTGAAACAAACATTGAATAGTCTATACCAAGTGTTCGTAAGAATTTTGTTGTACCTTCTACGGACATAAGTTGTTCCTCTGGTCTGAATGGTTCAGATCCAGAACAAATGGTTCACAATAAGGCTGGGATACTTTCCCTAGAAGCTATGAACACCTGGAATGAAATCTTTGATGGAGTGATGTGGTTATTCTCTTATGGAAAAAGGTCTCCAAGGAAACACTTGCATAAACACATTGAACACACAAGAGATCAACGATACCAGAACATCATCTATAGATCTATGCCAATGACTAAGGAATTTGACAATAAAAATGCAAGATTATAACATAATAAGTATATGGGAAAGGAACCAAATTTATATTATTAAAATGAAGAAAGTGTTTAAAACCTATGCCTTAGTGTTGGTATTCTCTTTCACAAAACTAACATCTTGTCTTCGATAGCTCCAACTTGCTCCCTCAATCTCTCTGAATGACTTAGGCTAGAATTTCAAAGCAGCAACATAACATTACTCTCTCCTCAACCATGGAGATTGAGCCTGCTTTTATAGGCTTGGAATGGATAGGGATGGTTGAGAAATTCATGGGTGAGGTGGCTAGGAGATCCTACAAGGATGGATCTTGAGCCCAACTGGCCCTAGTGATCAAGGATAAGAGTGCCACGAAGCCTTATTTAGAGAAGCTTCATGAGAACCTCTCTTTTTCACGTTTTACCAAGGGCACCGCTCCTTCTTCACCATGCCTTTCTTAATGGTAAAGGAGGTTCCACCATTTACTGCCAACTGAGTTGAGGAGGTTCTAAAGAAGGTACCTCTTTTTGACTAAAGGCCAAAGGAGGTGCTGAACTTTCATATACAAAATTGATATTTTGACCAATGTTCTTGCTTCACAATTTGGGATTGAGGGAAATATGAAAGTTTGGGATCTTATCACATGATGATGATGAGATTTAGGCATAACATAATGCCACCCAAAGCATGAGGGTAGAGGGATATGATAGGCGAGAGCATTGAAATACCAAGTTATCACTTCGAGGCAAGAATCATCTTGATTAGAGATCATCAACCAGGAATTTGCAATACATCAGTACTTTTGACTCAAGAGAAAAATGTGTCTTCATCATGGATGCAAACCAATACAAGGCATATCCATGAGAGAGATAAAAAAAACATGGCTACTAGAATACAATGTAGATCCATGTGATAGAGGACTCTTGGGTGTTATAATGTCTAAATTAATTCACCTAATCTTTAATTATCGACCGAGTTGGTAGGATTAGAGTTGACACAAAATATATGCAAAGGTAGAGGGGTTTCTATGGTGTTGCAGAAATATTTTAACAAACAAAAGATCGAAATATCTTTCAAAATGAAAAACCGAGTCAAACTCCTAAGAATTCAACTATTAAGTTAATTAAACTGGAACAAAATATTAACCTAAATAATTGATAATTTATTAAACTAAAAAATGATACTATTAACAACTAATCTTTAAATTGGAAACTAAGATGCAAGGAAGACCTAATTAATAAGCAAGTAGAAAAATTTATAAAATAAACAAGTAGAAAAATTAATAAAGAAAATTAAATAGAAAGAAACAAGTAGAAAACTTAATAAATAAATTTGAATAGAAAGAAACAAGTAGAAAACTTAATAGGAATGTCTTTGAATTATGTCCTACAAGTCTCTTTCAGTAATCACACAATGAAAAATGAACAACCTAAAAACATACTAAGGATAACACATATAACAATGAATTTCTATGCAAAGGATAAATCAATCCAAAGGCACAAACGCGAAACAGTATATCAGTAAATGGAAATCAGAAACAAATTCAAGAAACAAAACATAACACAACTTAACACATATTCAAAGTCAAAAGAAGTAAAGAAAATGATAAAACTTTAATACATAACCTAAAGCACTCTAACTTTAACTTCAATATTAAATAAAACTGTTATCTAACTATCTTAATCAAATCATATTTCAAACATTAACAAAACAGAACTAAAAAAAATCTCAAAATACATTAAAAACACTAAAAATGAAACTAAGGGTTGAATGACAAACTAAACTGTAGGTCTGAAAGGGGTGGTTGAATGACAATTTAAACAGGTTGTCCAAATGACAGTCTACATAGTTCAAATAATAAAAATTAACCTAAATGATCTAATCTTCAGCTGAATTCATGTACATGTAAATCTAATGCATAAAGAGAATAAGTAAACCTACTTATTAAGCAAATTTAACAATGACACGAACTTAAACAAAACTATAAACATAAATAAACCATTGCATGTTAATAAACAAACTGAAATTTAAATTGCATAAACTGATATCTTATAATAGAAAATAGATAGAACTGAATTTAAAAGCAATCTATTCTATTTGCTTGTAAATAATGAACAGTAAACTAGAAATGAAAAGACTGAAAGTAGATTCAAAAGCAAACTATGTGCACAATCTAGTTATTTAATTCTAGAAATAAAATGCATTACAAAAAAAATTGAGACAATAAAACTAACTGGAAACAAAACCAACTACAACAGAAAAAAGAAATAAACAAGCAAAAGAAAGAAACCTTTGGTTGATGAGGGGCCCTCTCAGCAATCAGGGGTGGTGCCTCAATAAATTCTACTCAAATGCAATCTTCAACAGCAAAAAATACAACTCTTTATTCAGACGATGGAATAGAAATACAATGTGCTCAAGAACAAACCGATAAACTGTGAATTCTCTCTAACTGTCTAACTCTCTAGCTAAATGAGCTCTCACATAGAGGCTGATATATATAATTGTTTATGGTTGACTGCTCTCTAAATTTATTCGACTATAAAGGAGTATAATAGATCGCAGGCCAGTGCACATGATCTTCCCTTCTTCAGCTTGGTCTGGTTCTCTTCATTGGACAGGGTACACACAGGCTCCTTCTTCATTGCAAATGGTCTCAGAGGTGGTGCACGTCTCCTTCCTTAGCGCAGTAGTGAACTGGTGGTGAACAGAGGAGAACATACGTCATGTTTTCTAGAATGTGGGCTAACACACCAACCCATTGCGTGGTTTGTTGATGAGGTGTTGACAAAGGATGCTGCAAGATGGAAGATTATATAGAACAAGAGATTCATTACCCAGTCGCGTGGACAACAGGTTATTTGCAAAAATGTTTCACATTTTAATGCCTGAAATCAATTCTCAAAAGCGTGTAGTCTGGTTAGCGATCTGGACAGAAAGCTAAATAGCAAGCTGAACCGTGAGCTGGATATGTTGGGTGCAGATATAGGGCGAACGAAGTGTCTATTTACTGGTGCACTTTAGGAATACAGTCTACAAAAACAAGTTTTAACATCTAGCAAACTACCAATGAGTTTCACACAGTGAGCTGGATGTCGAGCTGGATGTGTTGTGCACAAGGCAGGTTGAATGTGTACTTGTTATTAATTTGTCCCAAAAAGATGATATAATTTGAAAACAAATATATAAATTAATTAATATATCAAATGTTCTTTAATAGTGTCAATTTTAATTTATAAAATCATAAACTAATAATAATAAATGGATTTTATATAAACCTTAAATTCATACATACATGAGCTGAATAGTGATCTGTGTGACAAAAAATATACAAAAATATAATAAAACATATGTTTAAATGAGTAATTTAAATTCCAAAAATGATAACAAGTCTAAGATCAACATTGCCCCAAACCGAAGAAATGCCAGGTCTCACTGAGCAAAAAGAAAGATAACAGATCACATTGTCATAGCGAATTTTGAGACATGAGCCAGCAACGAGCATATACATAAGTAAGTAAATTCACAAGGTTTTTTTAAATTAATTCAACCTTGTCCAAACTAAAACTTTGGGCATGTTGAACATATGACATGAAAAGTATAAATCACATTTATAATCAAGAGAATTAGTCATTTAATAATTTACATGCATAATTGGGTAAAAGGATAGGATTATGAAATAATGAAATGATAAGAAGAATTTCTAAGCATCCACATGAAGGTAAAAATTATTTTCCAAACAACAAAATTTGGTTAGCAAATTTTAATTATAAGTGCTATAATATTAAAAATCGTCATTTGGTATTTCATTTGGACCTTCATTTAATTCTTCATATTGATTTTGCTTGTAAAAATATGCTTCATGCTATAATCAAGTTCCACTACTTATATTATCCCGAAAACACTTATCATTTGCAAAAATAAATAGATCTATCATAAACAATGAAAAGAAAAAACAATCTAATTTTTCCAAATCCATCTTCCCCCAAACCAAACATATGGCATGTCCTCAAGCCATAGAAGAGAGAAGAATTGATTGTTCCAGAAAATAAAATTAAAGAGTTCTAGCATGATGTTTATTATTTTGTAAGAAAAAGAAAAAAATGAACTAGGAAATGGAAATGATTCAGATATGTATAATTATGAAAAATATAACAGTGCTCAAAAAGACCGCTTGAATGATAATAATTGAACCAAAAGAATGCCACAGGAAAAACTATTCATCTATGCCTCATTTTAAAGATATCCTGTCATCACAAAATATATAAGTGTACCCCGGAGTATGTGAGATGTATAGCTATGGGTCCCATTTCTAGGATAATGACATCCTAGGTATATGCTGAATTAGATGGCCAGGGTCAATCCCAGCTTACAGCCATTCTCGATGACATGTTAAACAATTGGCCGTGACTTATTTATTCAGAAATTCTAATTTTTTTTCTTCATATTATCATTGTTTTATGAACTATGTGCATAGTAGTGCATTAACCATATCTCTTTTACTAGGTATTGCCCCGCTGCCAGCAGGTCTGTTCCGTACCCCAATGGGTTTACCTTGGTACCATGCAAGCATAGTCCCACTGCTAGAGGATTGTAAATTTTTAATTTTCACTATAACATGAAAATTTCAAAAGTACCCCAATAAATATTAAGATACCTGATTAGCATTTTAACATACTTCCCTTTTCCAAGTAATACTCCATGAGCTACTTATAGAGATAGAATACTTGTAATCAAACTGCAAAACCACTTGTTAGATGATCCAAGTTATTCATGAATACATAATAAAAAGAAAAAGAGTCTCTTGTAAACAATATATTAGAAATGACTCTTATTTATTCAAAGAAACAAGCACATATTTACATATATACAAGTGATAATAACCCAAAATACTTTTCAAGGATTAGGAGGAGGAGGAATAGCTTACCCTTCAACTAATTCTATTTCATTTTGTTGCAAAACATTTTATATAAAATCTTGTTTAGATGTTGGTTGATGACAAAGTCTGAGTCTATGTCCATTTACTACAAAGGAAACTTCTGAGCCATCAATTGTTTTAATTTTTACTGGCCCATTGTCAAAAGCTGTAACTACTTCATATGGACCCATGGAACGGGTAGTTAATTTTTCTTTAAAATTTTTAAACCATGAGTCGAATAGTAGTGCCAAATCTCCAGTATTAAACTACTTTTGTTTAATATATTTATCATGCCATGTATTTCATTTGATTCTGTATTAGCATGGTTCTTTGGAGTGCATCTTGTCTAATTTCGTCTAACTCATTAATCTGCAATATTTGTTGTTTTTGTGCTTCATCCAAATTCATGCCTAATTGTGCTACCATACAAAAGATTTTAAATTGAAATTAAATAGGTAAGAGGACTGGTTTTCCATACACTAACTCATAGGGGGTATGTCTGGTAGTGTTTCTCCATGTTATTCTATAGGCCCATAAAGCCTCTGGGAGTCTATCTGCCCAGTCCTTATGATGTAAGTGATTGGTTTTAGTTAAAATGGATTCTAATACTGTATTAGTTGATTCTACCTGACCATTATCCTGAGGGTGATAAGGTGAATATTTTCAATGTCGGATGCCATATTTCGTAGTAAGTTCTTTCATTAATTTAGAAGTGAATTGAGTACCTTGTTCTATGACAATTTCTCTAGGTACACCAAACTGGGTGAATATTTCTTCATATATGAATTCTACCACTGATTTCTCTGTAGCTCTAAACAAAGCTTTAGCTTCAACCCATTTGGTGACATAGTCCGTGCAAACTAAAATATATTTCTTTTTACGAGACATGGGAGAAATTGGTCCTACAAAATCAAGAGCCCATTTCTCAAAGGGTTCAATCATGACTTGGGGTTCTAGAGGCATTTGATCAGATGATGTAGGTCTAGCCATTATTTGGCAAATATCGCATCCTTTGACATATTTGGTAGCATCTTTAAAAATGCTTGCCCAATAATAACCAGAATGTAAGACTTTGTATGCCGTCCTCTTATCAGAAAAATGTCCTCCACATGGTCGATCATGGCATGCATGGAGGATGTCTGTCATTTCATCCTCCTGCACGCATCGATGAATAATAAGATATAGACTAGTGCGGAAGAGATAGTTATCAACCCAAGAATAATTGGAATTCTGAGCTATAATACGATGCTTCTCATGTGGGGACAAATGGTTTGGTATTTCCCAGTTGGTAAATAATTGGCAATATCTATGAACCAAGAGGTTTGAACAGATACAAAAATAGATGTTGGTCAGGAAAAGTGTCATCAACTGGTTTAGTACCGTCTTCATGTTGAATACAGGAAAGGAAATATGCTACTAGATTTTATTTACTAGGTCAATCAATGACGATAATGTTAATTTCTTGCAATAGAAGAAGCCACTGGGTCACTCTACCATTGGTGATTAGTTTATTCATGAGAAATATAATGGCGGAGTGATCGGTATGCACAAAAAAATCATAACCTGTAATGTAATGCCGAAACTTATTAATAGAATAAACTACTGCCAAGAATTCTTTTTCAGTAACAATATAATTTAATTCGGCAGTAGTCAAATTCTTACTAATAAAATAAATGGCATAAGGTGCTTGTCCTTCTTTTTGGCCGAGGACTCCTCCTATGGCCGTATTAGAAGCATCAGTAGATATGTGAAAAGGAAGGGACCAATCGGGACCCCTAAGTATTGGTGCCACTGATACTTTAGCTTTTAGGATTTCAAAATCATTTTGACAAGATTCTATCCACTGGAATTCTGCATCCTTTGTAAGGAACTTAAACGTTGGTGCAGCTCTTTTAGTGAAATTTTCAATAAAATGACAGTAATAGCCTGCATGAAAGAAAGCTTCTTACCTCTTTCTAAGATATGGGAGAGGGAAGGCCAACAATTACTTTGATCTTCGCAAGGTCTACCTTAATTCCTTGGTAGGAAACATGGTGTCCCAAAACTATACCTTTTGTCAATAACATTTTAAATTTTTCATGACTAACGGATAAATTCATTTCTTGACATCGGATCAAGACCTTCTTGATGTTGTCAAGGAATTCTTGAAAATTATTACCAAAGGTCGTAAATTCATCCATGTATACCTCCACACAGTCATGTATAAGATCGGAAAATATTCCTAAGACTGCTCGCTGGAAAGTGGAAGGTGGATTACATAAGACAAATGGAAAAACTCAATAAGCATATGTTCCCTAAGGGCATGTAAAAGTGGTATTGTCTTGATCTTCAGGTGCTATTAAAATCTGGTTGTAACCACTATACCCATCAAGAAAGGAAAAATATGATTTACCTATCAGAGTATCTAATACTTGATCAATAAAAGGTAAAGAAAAGTAGTCTTTAAGTGTAGCTTTGTTTATCTTCCTAAAATCAACACAAATACGCCATTTCCCTGTGACTTTATTTGGGATGACTACTAAAGGAGATACCCATTTACTATCGGAGATAGGATAGATGAAACCAACAGTGAGGAGTTTTTGTAATTCTTCTTTCACTATATCCTTTAGAGAAGGATTCATTCTCCTCTATGGCTGCCTTATAGGTGACATGCTTGGATCCATATAAATATAGTGATGATCCAAGAGGATATTGGTGGCCACCCACCTATTCCACTTGGACCCCCACCATTTTTTCTTTCAATTTTCTAGTTTCGTTAATTGTAGCACAATTTACTATTTTTGGTAGTTTTCGGATCCTAAACTTATGGAGCCATTTTGAGGCCCTAAATGACATTTTTTCGGCATCAAATGGTCAAGAAAATATGAGTCTATTCCAAAATTTATATTCATTATTTATGGATGTATTCCTTGAATAGATATTTCTAACGATGTATCATGTGTGTCAAACGGAGGTAGTATGCCAAAGTTACAACCCTAGAAAATTGATGTACCAAGTTACCCAACGGGGCCCACATTCTGGCGTTTCACTTCCTAGGGTTAGGTTTTTGGATGTGTAGGGTTTCCATTGTTTCTCAATAATATATAGGCCTTTGAGTCTCATTGTAACATAGAGTCCATAGGCATGTAGCTACCACATCTCTTCTTAGAGATAAGCTACAAACACTCTAGCTAGTTTATTTCCATTATGTATGTAAACAAGTTTTAGTTCTTTGATTAATGAAATGAAGTGTTATTTCTGCTACATATTTGTTTCTATGGTTGTTCATGTATTCTATTTCATTCCTGCATAAATCTGAATCAGTGGTATCAGATAAATCTGCTCTTTCTCGATCCTTCTTTGCATGTCCCCAACGAAGGTGGGGTATAAATAATTGGGGCTCGATCTGGTTGAACCTTTGCAAGATTAGCCTCGCAAATCCCGACGGCCTCCCATGGGGGATGAAAAGAAAGAAAAGGGTGCAAAATATCCTATCAAAATGTTGCTCAAGGAGGCCCTTGGAAAACAAAGGAACACGATGATGGATAACTTCACCCATATCCTTCAACGACTTCCCACTGGCGGCGCATCTGCATCTAGAAGCGACTTTGGAGGCACAACCCCTTTTAAGGTACATGTGAACTTAGGGATTCCCATATTTGATGGAAGAATAGATGAAAAAGTTGTAGATATATGGATGAATCTATTAGAAGGATATTTCTCGATTCATGACTTTTCCAATCGGGAAAATATTACCTTTTCACTACTCAAAGCCACCCCCCATGTTAAGGACTGGTGAAAAACCTACTATGAGAGAATGGATAAGGAGGAAACCTCTCTGTTCTTCGTCATACCCACTTGGAATTTTTTCCAAGATGCCATAAAGGGACAATATTATCCCTTGGGGAGCTATGAGGACAAGTACATACAATGGACTATGATGCAACAACAAAGAGATCAAGATGTGCATGAGATGACGAATCTGTTCCATACCCTGTGCACCAAGTTGGGTATCAAAGATTTAGAGAAACATTTGGTGCTGAAGTACCACAGTTGTTTGCATAGATACATTCAGGAGGAAATGGATTTCCTTGACATCTCCTTTCTTGGTACAACATACTAGTATGCTGCCAAAATTGAACAAAAATTCAAACAGAAAAAGAGAGACTTTGGATCTACGAATTAGAAGCAAGCAAAAGGAGCCCCCAAACTGCAGAACCAAGGACATAGCCAAGGTGTGGTGACTCAAGACAAATTTCCAAAGATGTAAGCAAAGAGAAACACTGCGAAGCCAAAGAAGGAAGGGGGAAGGTGGTGTGAGTTTCATAAGATCCCCGCTCACAACACGAGTGAGTGTCGAGCCAAGTAGTCACTGGTGGCTGAGATAAAGGCTTCTGAATAAAATGCATACTATGAAACTGAATCAGAACCTAAGAAGGGGAATGATAGAGGGAAGAATATTATCAATGCAGATCCCAACGTGACTGTTTCCACCACAAAGATCAAAAAATAATAACTAGAAGATTCAGAGGAGGAGGGGCATCTTTTCCACTCCCAGATGTGGGTAAATGGTTCCCCACTACAGTTCATTATCGACAGTGGGAGACAAAAGAACCTCATTTCAGTAGAGGTCATGAAGTGGTTGGGATTGCTGACCATAGCACACATGTAGTTGTACACTATTGGGTGGATTCACCAAGGACAGGATCTCCGTGTCAGCTAGCAGTGCCACCTTCCCTACAACATGAAGCCCTTCACCGATGAGTTATTATGTGATATTGCTCCTTTTGATGTTTGTGATGTATTATTAGGTCAACCATACTTATGGAAGCGACATGATTTGTATGAGTCCCGACCTCACGCTGTTATTTTTACGTTGAGAAATAATTTGTACAGGATACTAGAGGTACCACCTCCCACTTCTATCTCTTTGGTTACATCAAAACAATGTAGTAAGCTCATTTCCAAAATCGGGAAATTTGTTTTCTTGATGATTCACCCTCAAGGAAAGAAGAAGATCATGGCCATGAACTCTAGACAGGGCTCCTTGACATGACAAAAACAAATAAACAAGGTCATGGAGGAGTACCGGGACATATTCACCTCACCCAAGGGGGTTCTTATGCACTATTAGGTCAAGCACCCCATCGATATGACCCCAGGTGTGCGGCTTCCCAATGGAACGATCTATCGACACTCTATTTTGGAGAACGATAAAATCAAGAGGCAAATTCAGGAGTTGCTACAGAAGGGTCACATCCAACTAAGTTCATCACCCTATGGAAGGTCAATCATGTTGGTATAGAAGAAGGATGGGAATTGGAGACTCTGTATTGACTATAGGGCGTTGAACAATATCACTGTCCAGAATAGGTACCCGATCTCGTGGATTGATGACCTCCTGGACCAGCTTAAAGGGGAGAAATTATTTATCAAGATCGACTTAAATTTTGGGTATCATGAGGTACTGATCGAACTGATTGATGTGTGGAATACTTCCTTCAAATCTAAGGAGGACATTTTTGAATGGCTGGTCATGCCTTTCGAGTTGACGAATGCTCCCAAAAACTTCATGAGAATGATGGATGACACCTTGTGGCCATTCACAAACTCATTTGTAGTAGTGTACTTGGATGAAATCCTGATATTTAGCCAGACTTGGGAAGAGCACCTCCACCACATCCAACAGGTCATCCAAACACTACGGAAGCATAAGTTGTGTGCCAATTTGGAAAAGTGCACTTTTGGCATGACCCAGGTTCAGTATCTGGGATACATCATTGATGAGTGTGGGGCACATTTGGATCCAACAAAGATCCAAGTCATTCGGGATTGGCCATCCCCAACTACTCTAACAAAGCTTCACAACTTTCTGGGTCTTGCTAATTTGTACCGTAGGTTCATGTTGGGATTCTCTCATATCACTTGGCCCTTGATTCAAGTCACTGAAGGAGGAGTGAAAGAAAAATTCTTCCAGTCAAAAACTTAACAGAAGACATTTGTAGAATTGAAACATTGCCTCTGTTGTGCCCTAGTGCTCACATTACCAGACTTGCAAGAACCATTTGAGATAGAGAGAGATGTGTCTGACTATGCTATTGAGGAAGTCCTTACTCAACAAGGGCATCTAGTGGCATATCATAGTGAGAGACTATTTGACGCAGTCCACAAATATCCCACTTATGACAAAGAGTTGTATTCCATTGTACAGGTTTGCCAACAATGGAAGCATTACATTTTGGGAAAGGAAACGATCATCCACACATACCACCAACCCATGTAGTTCATACAGACATAAGGGAAGTTACAGAACAATCGCCATTAGAAGTGGTCCACATATCTATAAAAATTTCATTTGAACATCAAATACAAGAAGGGAAGACCCAATAATGTTGCAGACTGCCTCATCCGACCACCAATCATGGTGATAACCATTGTGCTCAACTCTTATGGGCACAAGACTTCTGATTGGTTGTTTCTCTAAAAGAGTGATCTAGAATTCAGCCACACATATAGGACGCTGTTGGAGGGAAACCAAGTTCCAAATTTCACCTTGTTGGAGGAGCAATTCGGTAAGCTGACTTGAATGATAAATGACTTAGTCGATCAACCGACTAAGTCGGACAACTGACTAATGAGAGATTAGGTCGGCCACATAAGGTCATGTCAGTTGACTGAACCGATAGGTAGTTAATTGTAACTGTTTGTAATTCATATATATTAGGCAGGGATGATTTTAAGGAACCATACTTATTTAAAAGTGCATAAATGTTGGCGAATATTACCAATTCTTAAAATGCCAACTATAAAATGATTGGCGATATTTTTCAAAAAATATTTTAATTTCCAAGGATTTTATATCATTTATATAATAATTTGGCGATTTTTAGGGTGAAAAAATTTTACCCCATCAAAATTGGGTGAAACAGGGCTTCAAAAAATGCAAAATGGCGAATCTTTTTTGGGAGAAAAGCATGGAAAAATAGTCCACTGGGATAAAATTCGCTCCTAAAATTATCCTTGATATTAGGCTATTGAGCCAGATGAGAAGGTAGTTTAGTTCTCTATATTGTATGGACCCTTTCATTATAATATAATCTGTTAATTCGCTTACCTGTTCTTGTCTCTTGTATATGTTATGTATGTCTGTTCTTAATGTGTATTATTGGTAATCCTATGTGATCTATGAGATTACAACATTGGTTCCGTTTCCAGTAGTACATGTCTAATATGTATACAAGAAGACGATATCAGAACAAGAGATTAAGGATTGGTGGGAGCGTAAAATAGAAAACTACTTGCAAAATTACACACGAAGAAACATATTAATGACTGTGCAAGCAAAATAAAGGTTCTTTACCGAGACTCATGAGAATTTTGTAGAATTGGTACCCTAGATTCTGAAGAAACTTCGAGATGAAAAAGGCGGAAGCGATTAAATACCAACAACTACTAGACAAACTGATTCAAGGGTGAAGGACAAACCTGTCGGAGTGGTTCGAAAAAATCACTGACGACTTCTGCGAGGAACAAGCTATAGAGGAGAGAATTTCAGTAGAATCCATTTAGAAGAAATTCTATACAGACCTTATCGAACAGTTCCTATGCTCCTTACCGACCTTGCTGTTTAAATTCCTGATAGAAAAAGGAGTGGGTCATATTGTTGAACCTCGTCCATTACTACGTGAACCGCCACAAAATACTAACTGGGTGGAGAAACAAAAGGAGTGGGAGAAATTTATTGCTGAAAGGGAGTGGGAATACTTCCTAAGCAAGTAAACAAAACTATCCGAGCTTTCTAAAGCATCGGGTTGGATATGGGGGGGTAGCTGGTCATATGTTGGGGTAAAGTGGAGAGGATTCTAGTCAACTAAAGAGATACCATTCACCAACAATGAAAAGTCAACCTAAAAGGGAAATCAAAAGGACAGTGTCACATAAAGGTACAGTGGACTTTTATAAAATAGAGAGGGAGAAGAGGCTGCAAAGAAGGGAAGAAAGAAGATAAAGAGCTATAGCATTGCAAAGAGGAATGAGTAATAGGGTGACAGACCAAGAGATAAATCTGCCAAAGTCGGGTCATGACCGACATGAAGAGGGCATGGAAGAAGAAGCATCCCCTATGGAAGAATATTTGTGGATAGCAGCGAGAAGATCTCCAAATAAAAGTTCCCCAAGAGGTAATACCTCTATCTCCGATGAATCCGGGTACCAGGATACACACCATTGTCAAAGAGGACCTCAGACTAAGAGCTTGTGACTTTGGTATTTGGAGTCGAATAGACAACGAGAAAAGCGATGACAATCATCTAGTTATCCGTCAACTAGAAGAGGGAAATTGGGTCACGCTTCAAGCGTTACCCTCCAACCGAAGTATCCACTTACTTTACCTGACACACGAAGGAGCACCCCCCCTACCAAATACAACTTTGGAAGATACAGAAAATTTGGAGCTGCAGACAAATAATTGCAGTTGGACATAGATAGGAGAAGTTGACCTCGACTGATTGTTTATCAGAGAAGAACCGATAATGAAGATGACCGACAGAAATGAGATTTCTATCAACAATAGTTCTGCACAAAAGAATAAAAACATCCCACTACCCCCACCACCACCCCCATTGCCGCCACCTCCTGAAGAAGACAGTGATAGTGACTCTGACATGGGTCACGGATCAGCGCACATCCCTCTATATGAGGGCAATGAAGATCTCAAATGACATTGGTTCATCTGCGAATCAACATGGGAGGAAAAACAAGTTATAGATGAAGACATACAGATGGTGTAGTTTGTTGGAGCCTTAAGGAAAAGAGAATTAACATGGTTTATGACCTTTTTTGAAAGAAACCCCGGAGCAACTAAAGTAGAAGTCAAAGTGTAATTTTTATCATTTTTTAAAAATCTAGATGCAAAACATCTAGTAGCTAAGAAATTGAAGACAACATCACAAAATTTAGGAGAAACTGTCTGCGACTACGACAAACACTGGAAAGACCTTCTCAGCCAATTGGATTATGTTATTGATGAGCAACTACTAATCCAGTGGTTTCTTGCAGGTCTGTCACAAAACATTCGTCGACACATAAGTCTGGAGACATTCAAAACTTATGAGGATGTGCTTACTAAAGCTCTACAAGTAGAAATGTATGAAGATATTCCAGTATACCCCACAGATCATAGACTAGAATAACAACTCGAGATCATGTAGAAATATATAAAAGAGCTAAACCTTAAAAATTAGGACATATGGTGCACGAAATTCTCATCGACCAGACATTCGAAAGATAACTTTCAATAGGATATGAGCTGACAGGATGTTTGATTTGTGCAAACAAAATGTTTTTGCAACATCTTCCAGGAGCATGGAGAGCACACTACAAAATATTTCCCATTCAACATGAAGAATGGTAAAGCATCATGGTGTGTAATCTGTGAAACTAAAAATCATAAAACCACTGACTGTCACTTGAATCTAAAGAATCGACAAAATTATCAGGCAATATATCAGATGAACGCAATTGCATAGAACAATGAGCAATGAAACAATGCACAAAATGACCAAAATAATCAAAGGTACGAAGGTTGGTGGTACGAACGCTGGTTTGACAACCGACGTGGAGGCTACGGAAGTCGAGGTCGATTCTCTGGGAATCGAGACAACCAACCATGTCGGCCCATCCAATGTTTCACATGTTACAAGGAAGGACACCGATATGTAGACTGTCCATACAAGGACATGACTGACCTAAAATTCTGTACTAGTTGTGGAGTAGGGGATCACTCATTGGAGGATTGCCCTACTATGATCGAAAAGATAAATAAAAATAAAAATGTTAATGTCTCGTCGTGTGTACAAAAACATGATATTATCAATACAAAGAATTTACATATCGTAACTCGACAAGGAACGAAAATTAGAAATGATAACCCCCAAATAAGCAAATTAAAAGAAAAGAATGTTTATCCTAACCCAGTTAAAGAAAAGAAAATATATAAAGATGCAACAAAAATATTTAGAGAATTTGCTTGACAGGAAGAAGAATATGATAATCGACAAGACATAGTAAATGAGCTAATACATTTGGTACAAAAAGATAAAACAATATCTCAATTCATCGACTTACTGTATAAAATAAAACACTACAAAAACACCGAAAAACAAACAAAGAATATTTGCAGCTTAAACCGAAAAGATAAAAATGATGCCGACCCACTTGTCAACCTCGAAATTGAAGGATAACATGTCCGAAAATTTGTACTCGATTTCGGATCACAAGTAAATATTATGACTCGAGACACATGGGAACAATTAGGCAAACCTTGATTATACGAATCAGGCATATATCTGAAACTAGTTAACCAAGGCCTACTATTGAACCTATTGGAGTCTGGAAAAATGTCGACACAACGATAAAAGGAATATTGACCAAATTCGACTTTGAAATTATTGACCCGAAGGAAGGATCCAGTTCCTTCCCAGCATTAGTAGGTTGACCTCGGGGGAGAAAAATGAAAGCCTCGATATCCTTGGACAAAGAAAGCATAAAATTAAAGGGGAATGGACAAAAAGTAATAATACCTATCCATCCATCCCAAGGAGAACCTTGGACAGAACCAATTGATGAAGAAGTTGACATCCGACAACTATATCAAGTACAGAACAATGAAGATTACACAGAACCTAATATATATGGTGAACTTTACTTAGGTAACGAAGAATCAGTCGGATACAATTGAGATGCAGAACTATATGGTTGGGAGGAATGATTAGCCAAAATGTTAGCCAAATACAAGCTCAAATGCCACAAATAGTGGCTAAAATCATAGTCACTGTGCTTACACCGATAGGTCGAGGAAGTGACCTCAAACTGGATATGTTGCAAGTAGTGGATACCATTTTCGACACAGGAAAAATATACAGATGGGATGAGTATGTCATCGACATGCTCAAAGGCATCTATGAAAAATGCCAAGAGTCAGGAGGGATCATAAGGTTTCCATCCCTTATGATATGGATAGTCATGTACTCTTTGTGCCCTGTCGAGGAAAAACAATTTCAGGAAACCACAAAATTCCATATGTGGAGATTCAAACTGTTCAATTAGAATGGAAGAATGAAGGAACTTGCAAAAGGAAAAGTGCTGTTAGAAAACTTGTTCCAACAGCTGAAATTCCACACGACCAGATGGAGGGTGCCTCAAAACATCCAATGAAGTCTACCCAAAACTGCTCACATCCAGCTAGAACTTGACCATACTATGGTGTGGTACATGCAAGGTGCCAAAGAAAAGGAAAAAACTCTTGACTATTACCCGACAGTCGAAGAAAGTTTCTAGGAGTTGGCTCGACAGTCGGGTACAAAATTGTCGATAGCAGTGAGGGAAAAATAAATATACCTCTCGATAGAAGAGCCACTGACAGACTAGGAGAAGGAGGAAGATTATGACCTTAGCTAATATATTGGCACATTTGTGTTGGAGGAAACACCTGCAGAAGGAACTAGTTGACTACAAATTATAATCAAACCTTTGACAGTACAAAGGGAAGAGACATAAACACAACACCTGGTAACCAATCTAGCTGAAGAAATCCTTGTCTCGACTGAAGACCGTGGGGAGAGATAGATACCAAAAACGCCGAGTATGCTATCACTAAAGAAAACATATGCAAATTGTCGAAGGAGATAACAGCCTCAAGAAAAAGAAAAATAACTCAGGATAAGGAGCAGGGGAAGGGTAAGCGCAAGCTTATAATTGTAGAGTCCTTGAAAGACAAGGAAGAACTAGTAGCTACAGCCTCTAACATTATAGAATATGCCACAGCAAACAAAATTCCCATCGAAACCCAATTCCAAATATTTGTCGAAGCAGGGGCACAACAAGGTCTGCCAAACAAGACAAAAAATACAAACACTTCAATGACTGAAAATGTTGTGGATATTGTCTCTACACCTCCACCTCCATCACCGACCAAAATAATGTAAGAACTAATTCCAGACCCTTCTTCCATAAGCCCACTTAACATATGGAAGAATGCTATGTCGGAGACCTTGAAGGAAAATTTCAACCGCGACAGAGAGCTATAGGCATACATTGAAAAATTGCCTGAGTTACTCGCTTCGGTACAAAATATCTCCACTAAATCCCTTGTGTATGAAACTGGTGGATCTAGACTACCCGCTCTTCAACTTGGCCAAATACCCCAGAAGCCAAGGATGGTTTCAATTGTGAGTTCGACATTTGAGAGAAACCCTGACAAAGAAGCTGAAGTTGTTGCAAGTCGGACTACATCCTACATCCCGACCGATCCCGAACCTAACCCATCAACCAATGAGCCGACAGGAGATGAGGAAGGAAAGGACATGGACGAAATAAATCAAGAAATTGAGGAACTATTCTCCGATCTCTAGAAAAATTCACCCCCACAAATCCATGACCCCTCACCCAACCATATCTCCACTAATCCAATCACACTAGACCATTCACAAACACCACCACCACTGCTTCCCTACCCAGAGTCTGTAATCCAACCAACTGCACCTGAGCCACCTCCACCACTACCATTAGCACCAACCGCATCCACATCGAGACCCTTTGTATCCAACCAGCCAGATGCACAACCAGCTGCACCAGTCATCCAACCGACCCAACCAAAAATACCTTCAACCACTGCTAGCCAACAACCAGACAACCCAATTTCAAATCTTGCAGGTACACAGGTGCCAAAACAAGCAGAGCAGCAAAAGCACAAAAGAAAGAAAGACAAAAAGAAGAAGGAACATCAAAGCTAGATGACAATGGTCCACATCAGTCAACTTGGGTTGACCACTGCAGTTGATGCAACCAAGCTGAATGATGGAGAATTAGGGCAACTCCTGGAAACACTAACAATAGAAGAAAAAACAAGGAGCCAGAACAGACATAAGGAGCTCGACAACAATGAAAAAGAACAAGTCGAGTTTCTTAACAAATGCAGAAAGCTCGTGCAATCTATGATACCTAGATCGATAGAGGATGACACCGACAGTCCCTTAGAAAGAGCTTATCATATGTTTGAGAGCATGGTGTTGATGCTATAGGAAGAGATGCAGGATACAAAAGAAGAGCAGAAAAAAAAAACAGTTTGACTGCTGACACAGAAACACACAGCTTTTTTAGAAGCATACAAGGTACTGCGAGATCACATGGAGGAGTCGGTCATTACTGAAGAAGTACTGAGATATTAGCCTGCATATTATGGGAAATTCTATCAGCAAGTTCAAAAAAATTG
Source organism: Pseudotsuga menziesii (assembly GCA_001517045.1). Taxonomy (NCBI): domain Eukaryota; kingdom Viridiplantae; phylum Streptophyta; class Pinopsida; order Pinales; family Pinaceae; genus Pseudotsuga; species Pseudotsuga menziesii. Next base: position 30,700 of record LPNX010287700.1, on the reverse strand, counting down.
ACAAGAAATACAAGCACTCGAGAAGAGAAAAATCACAGAGGAATAACTCAGAAGCACAATTGAAAATCAAATAGTGCTCAAAACAACCAAATTGCATAAGCACGAGTGATAAGCACACCAATGGGTGCAACAAGCAATTCCAAGTCTAGAAAAATTAGACATCATCTACCCACAGATGAAATGACTTTTTGAGACAATAGAAGAAAAGGACCAGTTTATGGGTCTCGACATGGAGAAGATATCATAATTTTCCATTCAAGAAAAGATGTTGATATTATCAAGTCTGACTACATTAACCATCGACATCCAAAATATACTGCAAAGTTGGATGACATTCCAACATCAGCTGGGAGTGACAGCTGAAGCAATTTTCGAAGTTTGTGTGCAAAAAATACCATCCATCAGACTTCACAGCCCATGAAGATCAAACACAGAAATAACTACTTAGGATGGGCAAAGACATTTTTGGCACCTCCCTATTTCTTTGGGACAAAGAAACATTTTGTTTGTGGGGGAGATGTTGGGGGAGCAAGTCAGTAAGCCAACTTGAATGATAGTCAACTTAGTCGATCAGCCGACTAAGTCGTCCAACCGACTAATGAGAGATTAGGTCGGCCACATAAGGTTGTGTCAGTTGACCAAACCGAGAGGTAGTTAATTGTAACTATTTGTAATTCATATATAATAGGCTGTTGATCCAGATGAGAAGGAATTTCAGTTCTCTGTATTGTATGGACCCTTTCATTATAATATAATTTGTTATTTCGCTTACTTGTTCTTGTCTCTTGTATTTGCTATGTATGTCTGTTCTTAATGTGTATTATTGGTAACCCTATGTGATTTGTGAGATTACAACACACCTCCAGGATGCACTACTATGTCACATGGGACAAGTTTGTGTTGCTTCAAGCGAGCGTGCCAATATGATTTGGGAAGTGCACTACAGTTGGGTTTCTGGGAATTTTGGGGTTGATAAAATAGTGGCAGTACTGCAGAAGTATTTCGATTGGCTGAACCTTCGACAAGACATCAGGAAGTACATCTGATCATGTATTTCCTGCGCCATTTCCAAACCGTCCATCAAGAATAAAGGCTTATATACTTCATTGCCTACCCCTAGTCAACCTTGGGAATCCATCTCCATGGGTTACATGCTGAGCCTTCCTTCTACTAAGCACGACAACGAAGGTGTGTTCGTGGTCGTCGACAGATTCTCAAAGATGGCTATAATGGCATCCTGCAAGAAGAATATCACAACAGAAGCCACTCCTAAACTCTTCTTTGAATGAGTGTGGGTACACTTTGAAATCCCATAGTCTATAATCTCATATCGGGATAGTAGGTTCCTTAGTACATTTTGGTCTAGCCTATGGTTAATGCTAGACACCAAGCTCGCAAAGTCCACAGCTTTCCATCCCCAGACTGATGGCCAGACAGAGGTTGTCAAAAGAATGATTGTACACATTTTGTGCATGTACAACTCAAAGAATCCATGCACATGGGATGATAGCCTCCCTTATGTACAACATAGCTATAACCGGGCCCTCCACAGCTTAACCGACAATAGCCCCTTTCAGGTGGGCTTGGGATTCTAGCCACTATGTCCCATTGACGTAGCCATGCCATTTGTAGCTACTCAAGCTGATTCATCTCATGTCTGGTCTGAAGTTTTCAAGGCAAACAGCTTCATTGAGTGCATTCAACACATTCACCAACAAGTTCATGACATATTGGATAGATCCAATGCTAAGTACAAGTAGTGACATGATCAGCATCAGGTGAAACATAGCTTCCAGGTGGGCGACAAAGTGTGGATACATTTGCAGAAGGAGCGCCTCACTGAACCCCACCGCAAGATTCATATACTCTGATATGGGCCATACACCCTCACCAAGGATATCAAGGACAATGCCTTCGAGCTCACTATTCCACCATTCCTTGGTATGCACCTAGTGTTTAATGTGGACCACCTTCGGCCCTACTTTCCACCTCTACTGGACACATCAGACATGACAGAAAAACTCACACCAATAGAGTTAAACCCCAACTACATGGAACAAACCACAACTTATTGGATTATGGAAAAACATATCAAGAACACCCACCAACAGAATATCCAACTGTATCGAGTTGTCAAAGCAGGCCAACTCCTTCACTAGGGACCAAGTTCAGCAGAAGTTTCATCTTGTCATGGAGGAACTCAACGCAATGGGGACCATTGCTTCCTAATGGGGAAGGAATGATCTAGGAGGATATTGGTGGCCACCCACCTATTCCACTTGGACCCCCACCATTGTTTCTTTTAGTTTTCTAGTTTCCTTAATTGTAGCACAATTTACTATTTTTGGCAGTTTTCAGGTCCTAAACATTTTGAGGCCCTAAACGACGTTTTTTCTGCATCGAATGGTTGAGAAAATATGAGTCCATTCTAGACTTGATATTTTTTATTTATGGATGCATTCCTTGAATAGATCTTTCTAACAATGTATCATGTGCATCAAACAAAGGTAGTATGCCAAAATTACGACCCCGGAAAATTGATGTACCAAGTTACCCAACGAGGCCCACATTCTGGAGTTTCACCTCCTAGGGTTAGGATTTTGGATGTTTATAGTTTCCATTGTTTCTCAATAATATATATGCCTTCGAGCCTCATTGTAACACAGATTTCAGAGGCATGTATCCTCCACATCTCTTCTCAGAGATAAGCTAGCAGCACTCTAGCTAGTTTATTTCCATTATGTATGTAAACAAGTTTCAATTGTTTGATTAATGAAATGAAGTGTTATTTCTGCTGCATCTTTGTTTCTATGGTTGTTTGTGTATTCTATTGTGTTCCTACATAAATCCATATCAGGTGAATATAGGTGTCAGGGTGTATACCCTTCATATCGGTGTATTCCCATGCAAATGCTCCAGCTTGTTTCTTAAGAACTTTAAGCAACTGTGCTTGTTGGTTTTCACTTAATATTGAGTTTATATGTAAAAAAAATTCAAGGCCAACCTCACAAGGTATGGTATATCGTCCTATATGCTCTTCAATCATGAAGACACAAGGTGTTTCTGTAAACATGGAAAGAGCCATATTCTCTTGAAACTTATCTCCAAAAATCTGATCGATTTGAGCAAAATATTGAGGGAAATATGTACATGTTGTTGAAGAAACAAACTGGTTTAATACATTTTTAGTGGTATGCTCCTGAATTTCCCAAGATAAATCAATAGGAAGGGAGAGATCATCAAAGTCTTCATCCCCAAAAGAAAATTTTAACCACCATGAATTTTTGGTTATTGGTTGTCTGAGGGGTATAAAATAAGTCTTCGTGTGGACAACCCATTGGAAATAGTCATCTCTCCATCCCTACATCATATCAAAGCATTTGTGGTAGCTAACCATGGTCTTCCCAAGATAATAGGATGCCCTTTATAAGGATCCTTTGATTCTATGACCATAAATTTGACAAGGTATTCCCATGAGGCTATTGATACAACAATGTCATCCAAGACTCCAACAGGTTTTACCGTAGTATGGTCTACTAGTTCTAGAATGGAAGGAGTAGGTCGCAGAAATTTTCCTAAGTGTAAAACTTCTAAAACTGCGGTGGTCATCATGTTAATGGCAAATCCTAAATCAATTAATGTATTTTCTATGGAGGTGGTGTTTATAATTACAGTCACTACTGGGGCTCCTGGATTTGTATACTTTGCAATCCGAGACTGACCTGTCATACATTCAGACATCTCTCCTATAACATGAATTGCGAGAGGGTCCTTTTGCTTCTTCCCTAGGAGTTTAATACATAGCTCCTTTATTACCTTACTATAGATTGATATGTATTTGATAGCTTGTAATAGAGGGATCTTAATACATATATATTCTTTAATTCATTCAAAATATTGTACTCTGGATGAACTACAGGTTTTTCTACTACTAGTATTTCTTGAAATGGAGGAGCTCTTTACTCTTGAATAGTTTCTTGCGGAGGATGGGTGTGTACTGTAACCTTCGGATTTTTCACATCATCCGAAATAGCACCATTCATGGGTTCATTTGAATCTTCTTCTTCTTCATTTGGTTCCTGAATGATGATAGATGACTTGGTTTTATTATTCACGACTCTTCTCAATCGTAATTTAATTAGGGTACAGTCAAAATAAAGCACGATGGAAGAGTTTGAAAATCAATGCTATTAAGAGCTTGATTTGGTTTATTATTAGGCTTTGGTATTGGTTGTGCAGGTAATAATGTCGGTTGAGGAGGATTTGTGTTTTGAAAGTGATGAGGTTGTTGTGTAATAAAAGGAACTGGAGGTACAACTCCAGTCAAAATTTGCTGGAAATTTGTTTGATGTTGAGGATAAGGATGATTAGGTGCAGAGACAGGTTGTGATTGAGGATATGGTTGTCCTCTCCATCCTTGTGACCAATATTTTTGTTGTGAAAATTGAGGAGGAGGGTACTGAGGTGGCCAATTCTTCCAACTTGAATTGTTCAATTGTTGAGGTTGTTGATATGGAGAATAATAGAGTGGAGGTTGAAATGGAAACTTCTGATATGCTGGTTGGTCTCTAGGTTTCCAATGAGGACTCCTAAATGTTTCAGCTACATACCCACTCTTATAGATGGATTGCAACCCAAGAAAGGATGGAAAGTTAGCTGTTGGATGTTCTTCTATATAGACGTGACATACAAAGATGTTGTTTAATGGACATTCCCTTTGCAGATTTTTAGTTCTACATCTTGGACAAAAGATACTCATTGCTGCTCGTTCTTCATCCTACCTCTTCTTAGCTTGTAAAGAACCTAGTTGAGAACCCATTTCTCCTAAGATATCACTTTTGAAATTCTCCAACAGGTTTCGTAGCTCTACTTTTGTAACTCCACCTGAACTAGGAACGTTTCCTCTTACATTTCTACTAAAAGGATCTCAAATTTTTTTGGCAACTTTCCCCCCTAGTACTAGAATAATTTTTACACATCTCACCAATTTGTGCAAAATTTTTACGAGAAATACCACCAAATTCCATGAGATTAAGACTTTCTAACAAGTCCTCAGAGATCCCCTTAAAGAAAAGTGTATGTACTGCATATTCTCGGAGGTCATTATATTTATATTTATGTAATGTATAAATGAATCTTTCAAGATAATCCTCCAGGATCTCATCTTCAAGGTGTTGTATCTTTAATATATCATGTTGAGAATCCTTGGGTTTGCAATACTATGGATATTTTCGCAAGAATGAAGTTTTGATATCATCCCAAGTCTTGATAGTGAATTCTCCTAATCCCATGAACCATCTCAAGGTGGATTATTTTAGTGTAGCGGGAAAGAGTTTTAGTTTGTGAGCATCTTGTAGATAATTATAGCTCCTACAAAGTATATCGAACTCGAACAGGAATGTGTCCGGGTCCTCATTAATTTTTCCATAGAAAGTAGATAAGGAGGAAGGAGGGATGTTTTTCATAGTTACATCCTGCATTGTATCTAAAATAGGGAACCTGAAGGTAGCCTCAGTTCGATTTTCCCCTTCTCCTTCTTCATTTCTAACTTCATCATGATCTTCATTTTCTCCTCGTCTCTCCATATAAGATGAATTCTTAACGTAGTTATACTTAGGAGGCTCCTTTCGAGGTGGCAATGGGGCATCCCAACGTTCTTTTTCGGGAGAGATATTCCTTTGATCAACCATGTTTTTATTGAATCCTAGAGGGATAGTAGGTTCTACTATAGAAGTTTCAATTTGCTAGATGACTGGATCTACTGAGGTTCCAAAGAGATCTTTTAATTGGGCAGGATCAACAAAGTCAACGAAATTCAGATCTCCTACTAGTGAAAAAGTTGTGTTTATTGGATTCAAAACTAGTGGAGGGATGGAGATTTCTAATGGCTGATCCTCTTGAATTTCCTTAGGAATGGGGTCCTTAGGACCTTCTACCAAGGTTCCTTCTCCTTCTATGGCTTCACTAGTAAGATCTTCTAATAAAGTCTCTTTAGGTTTCAGGGTAGAACTACTTCCTATAGGTGTCTTTCGATACCTTTCTGGTGATTTAATAGTTGGGGAATTACATCCCCTACAGTAGTTAGTAGGGATTTGAATAATTTTTTCAGTATTAACAAATCTAGCCTGAGGATCTCTAAGTTTGCTCATGAAAAAAAAATTTAAACTAAAGAAAACCTATGCTACTACTAGTGCTGGATTTGGGGGCACCTTCTATAACAGATGCACAGGTTCTTACCTCTTGTCTTACTGCTCTCCCGCCACCAACCTATTGCTAAAATTCATATGGAATTATATCTACCTTACAGAACAAGTCCCCGGCAATGGTGCCAAAAGTGTTGGGTGATATAATCTCTAAATTAATTCACCTAAGCTTTAATTATCGATTGGGGTTGGTAGGATTAGAGTTGACACAAAATATATGCGAAGGTAGAGGGGTTCCTATGGTGTCGTAGAAATATTTTAACAAAAAAAATATCTAAAGATCTTTCAAAATGAAAACCCGAGTCAAACTCCTAAGAATTAAAGTATTAAGTTAATTAAACTGGAACAAAATATTAACCTAAATAATTGATAATTTATTAAACTAAAAATGATAATCTTAACAACTAATCTTTAAATTGGAAACTAAGATGCAAGAAAGACCTAATTAATAAGCAAGTAGAAAACTAAATAAAATAAACAAGTAGAAAAATTAATAAAGAAAATTAAATAGAATGAAACAAGTAGAAAACTTAATAAAGAAAATTAAATAGAAAGAAACAAGTAGAAAACTTAATAGGAATGTCTTTCAATTATGTCCTACAAGTCTCTTTCAGTAATCATACAATGAAAATGAAACAACCTAAAAACATACTAAGGATAACACATATAACACTGAATTTCTATTCAAAGGATAAATCAATCCAAAGGCACAAACACAAAATATTATATCGGTAAAAAGAAATAAGAAACAAATTCAAGAAACAAAACATAGCACAACTTAACACATATTCAAAGTGAAAAGAAGTAAAGAAAATGATAAAACTTTAATACATAACCTAAAAGACTCTAAATTGAACTTCAATGTTAAATAAAACTGTTATCTAACTATCTCAATCAAAGCATACTTCAAACATTAACAAAACAGAACTGAAAACAATCTCAAAATACACTAAAAACAAAACTAAGCTTTGAATGACAAACTGAGTTGTAGGTCTGAAAGGGGTGGTTGAATGACAATTTAAATGGGCTATCTGAATGGCAGTCTACATAGTTAAAATAATAAAAATTAACCTAAATGATCTAATCTTCAGCTGAATTCGTGTAGATGTAAATCTAATGCATAAAGACAATAAGTAAACCTACTTATTAAGCAAATTTAACAATGACATGAACTTAAACAAATTTATAAACATAAAGAAACCATTGCATGTTAATAAACAAACTGAAATTTAAATTGCATAAACTGATAACTAATAACAGAAAATATGTAGAACTGAATTTAAAAGCAATCTATTCTATTTGCTTGTAAATACTGAACAGTAAACTAGAAATGAAAAGACTGAAAGTAGAATCAAAAGAAAACTATGTGCATAATCTAGTTATTTAATTCTGGAAATAAAATGCATTACAAAAAAACAAATGAGACAATAAAACTAACTGGAAACAAAACCAACTACAACAAAAAAAAGAAATAAACAAGAAAAATAAAGAAACATTTGGTTGATGAGGGGCCCTCTTAGCAATCAGGGGTGGTGCTTAGCTAACTTCTACTCAAATGCAATCTTCAAAAACAAAGCATACAGTTCTTTAATCAGACAATGGAATAGAAATACAATGTGCTAAAGAACAAACTAATAAACTGTGAATTCTCTCTGACTCTCTGACTCTCTATCTAAATGAGCTCTCACATAGAGGCTGATATATATAATTGATTACAGAGATGAGCAAGTCAACCCTTTAGTGGTCGATTGCTCTCTAAATTTAGTCGACTATAAAGGTGTATAATAGATCACAGGCCAATGCATGGGATATTCCCTTCTTCAGAATGGTCTGGTTCTCTTCATTGGACAGGGTATGCACAGGCTCCTTCTTAAGTGCAAACGGTCTCAGATGTGGAAAATGGCTCCTTCCTTAGCACAGTAGTGAAATGGTGGTGAACAAAGGAGAACGCACGATGCATTTTCTAGAACATGGGATAACACACCAACCCAGCGCATGGTTTGATGATGATTTGTCGACAAAGGAGGCTGCAAGCTGGTGGATTATCTAGAAAATGAGCTCCATTACCTAGATGCATGGATACTAGGTCGTTTGCAAAACTATTTCACATTTTAATGCCTAAAATCAATTCTCAACAACGTGCAGTCTGGTTAGCAATATCAGCGGAAAGATGAACAACAAGCTGGACTATGAGTTGGATATGCTGGGTGTAGATCTAGGGTGAACGAAGTGTCTATTTACTGCTGCACTTCAGGACTACAGTCTACAACAACACATTTTAACATCTAGAAAACTACGAACTAGTTTTGCACATCGATCTAGATGACAAGTTGGATGTCGAGCTGGACGTGCTGTGCGCAAGGCAGGCTAGATGCATACTTGTTATTAATTTCTCCCAAAAAGATGATATAATCTACAAACAAATATATAAATTAATTAATATATCAAATGTGCTTTAATAGTGTAAATTTTAATTAATAAAATCATAAAATAATTATAATAAATGGATTTTATATAAACCTTGAATTCATACATACCTAAGCTAAATAGTAATCTGCGTGACATAAAATATACAAAAAGATAATAAAACATATGTTTAAATGAGTAATTTAATTGCCAAAATTGATAACAAATCTAGGATCAACAAGGACACAAACCTGGACATAGATACCAAAGATACAATGTAGATCTATGTCATACAGATTCAAATTTGAGCATAGCCACGGCCATACAAATGTGGTTCCATGCTAGTGTTTCATACAAAATACTCCATTGCAATGTAGGGAGAAAGCTATGAGTGCTTTTCGAATAGACACCCAGGGTCTTCGTCTCATGTTTCACAAAGTACGATTCTATCCATGTGATTACAATTATTTGTAGTCTAACATGGTAGAAACCACTTGATTATCGGTCAATGATGTGAACCATTAACAAGCGCGAGGAACATCACCATTAATGTCAATGATTCCCAAGGTACCCTAGTACAATATACTAAGTAAGAATAGATTATTTGATGTCAAAAAATTAGTAGAATATCTTGATCAAAGGTCAATGACGTGAACCTTTTTCGAGATTGAGAGAATTTGTCATTGAGGATTACATATCTCAAGGTACTAAACTTGTTTCTAAGACATTTTCAGATGATGAGTTGATGTCGACAGGAATAGTCTTGTCGAAGGAGGGCTAGGATGAATCCCACATCGACAACATGAAACTCAGAACAAAGTTCAACAAAGTTCTGGAATGTTGTAGATAATGTAACCATCAGACTGAATCAAAAGGTACTGACAAAAAAGTTTGTTTTAATTGCAGAGGTAAACTTCTAACTTTCCTTTGAACATCAGGAGACATGACAAAAGACTTGGCAGTATTGACTCGACAAGGTGGAACACAATACAACATTGGACAATTCATTCTTTGAAAAAATCAAAGGAGTGACATGACTCATGAAAGTGGATCGACTCAGAGACAAACTAATTTACCCAATTGGCTGAATGAAATGCAGACAAGTTCCATGTTCAAAGGTGACGTCAAACTACCATTTTATTTTCAAAATGAATTTATTCTCTTCCCTTAATTTCCCCGTCATGATTGATGTGTGCCTCTTTTCATTTTTACAAGTTCAAAGAGGGTAACAAACACTCATTGTAGCTTATTCGAAGACAAGTCCATTCTCATACATTTTACGAACCTAAGAAAAGATGGGTTCGTTCCCAAAAAAGGGTCTCTCAGTGTTTATATTAACGAGTCCAATGAAAGTAAACTCAACATCGTTCATGTTTAGAAAGTTTGAACGAAGATGGAAGAAGACTCCAAATGGTTCTTTTCCATATGATTTAGTCTCTAAGGCCCAAAAAAGTATAAAATAATACCCAAGAGAACTCTTCAAGTCATGATTGGTTGAAGTGTTCCTTTTTCGTAAATAGTATGTCCGAACCAAAAAAGAGATAACCTACCATCAGAGAGACGTCTCTTCAAATACTTTTATGAATCCTTGAAGGAGACAATTACTCGACAATCTTTTCATATTTAGAGAGTCTGAAAAGAGTTTAAAGGAGACTCCATTAGGTCTCTTTACACGATAAGAGGTTTTATGAGTCTGAAAAGAATCATAAAAAGACTCAAAACTTTGACACAGGGTTTTGAGAGCGTGATCAAAGTATCGAAACGAACGCTCAAGGAATTTTTCCGTTTCCAAGAGTACAAAAAAGTCAAAAACAAACTTCCCAATATACTTTACTGCTTATTCCTGCAAGACTTAAACAACCATTAGTTTCCCAAAATATTTGGAAAAATGACTTTCATGAACTATATAAAAGGGTATTTCTATAAAATTGATTTTAAAACATAAAAAACCCTAAAAAAAGGCTATAAAAGTTGAAGTAAATAGTTAAAAACAATTCATTTCACTATTTACCAACCTTGGAGATCATTTTAGTTAGTTTGGAGCCAAAACTTCAGCTGAAGATTCCGGGAGTTTCCACCATCTGTTTTTCATACCGTCAGTTCTAGGTAACATCTGAATCCATTCTCTTTCATTTCATGGTTTCCAATTTTCAGTTTTCATGGTTTTTTGGACTCAATGGCCAATCCTAAAATGGAAAATGAGGGCACCACTCCTAGCCCTTACGGGAAAGGCGGTGTTCAACAGGAACCTCTTTGGTTCAGTTTAGCATAGGTGGTGTCACCGCTCTATCTTAAATGGAAAAACGCGGTGCCATCCGTGGGTTCCAAAAAACTAATGGTTTAGCCAAAGAAAAAGTTTAAAGGAAATTTTATGGATAAGAAATGTTCCTAAATGGTTTTTAAACTATTTTTGGTAGGTTTGGTGGATCAAAAACTGGTTATCTAGAAAGAAAAGCCACATGACCTGGATGATGCTGCTGCTACAGGGGATGCAGGTTGTGTGACTTCCCTAAGGGGCTATGGGATTCTGAAATTCTTCAAGACACCCAGCATGATTTCACATCCCCGCTTGTTGGAGCATATTCTACATATGTGGGATCTAGAGCAACAATACTTTGAGGTAGGGCATCATGTCTTTACCATAGAGGTAGAGGACATCTACTTCTTGATAGGGTTATCTAGATGAGGGGATCCCATTTCTCTTACTGGTTCTTGAGGAGGGGATGTGACCACTTAGGATTTGATCAACCGTCATTGTCATCCTTCCATAAGAATGTCTAGTAAGAAGATTCCTATTAGGGATGTGGTAGATATGCCACTTTGCATAGTATTGTTCGTCATGCAGAGGCTGGCTGGAAGCCAAGGACCTCATCAGGAATCTAGGGAACACCTGCTATATGCCTTGGAAGCTATGGCCCCTATAGTCTTAAACTAGGAGGAGGCACTTCTTTTTGTGTTCAAGGATCAGCTGACAAAATGTCGGTAGGGAGAGCTAGCAGTTCAGTTTTGGGTCCATTTTAACTTGTTTCTTCCTTTAGAGGGTGCCTCTCATGAGACCCAAGGTGATCTTCACTGATCTCATGGCTAGAAACCCACGCATGCTACAGTGGTTTGAGGTCATGGCTCGTATAGGTGGTGGCAGCAGGGACAAACTTCAAAGGTGATCGGGATCTACCACTACCACCTGGTGCCTAGCGGGGTAATATTGGTAAGAAACAAAACCCTAAAATGGTGATTATGTTTTTATATTTTTTATATTTTATGTTTTTTTTATATGTAGTGACAAGACCTAATGTTTACTTTTATATGTTGGTGGTGCACAACCTAGAGGGTCTTCTCCTATGTATAGACGAGCTAGGTATCAATTCGTTCATAGGGGTGATGATCACCTTACCAAGTTGGAGGAGAAATTAGAGTGGCTGACTCTTGATATTACTAACGTGACTATAGATGAACTCCCCATGAGGTTTCAATGACATACTGCAGGGGTGCCAGGCCGTTTCAGTCGTCTTCTTCGCAGGGTAACAAGCACTATCATGTGCTATCATGAGCATCACTAGATATTGGACTACATGGTGTACCACTAAAAGCTTAGCAACTTCAGCATTTTTTGAATGATTTTGTATTTCCTGAAAGCCATAGTGCTTCAGATGAGGTTTCATGACCATATTTTTGTAAAAACACTTTATATATATATACATAATTATTACCGGTGTTTATATGCCTCAAATCGAAATTATATTTACATGAGTTTTATGTGTCATTTACAGTTTATTTTACAATGAACCACATTTATCTTGCAAATTATGTATGAGAAATATACCAGTATAGGATGTAGTTTTCTAATGAATCAACAACTGTATTATCTGACTTAGGGACATGCCTATAAGTAATATATTCAAATGACCTTTTTAATAACTGTACTCTCTGAAATAAACAGATAAGTACAGGGTTTCTGATGGTATAGATGTGGTTTAGATGATGAACTAGTAACTGTGAATCCATAAACACTAGCAAGTTATAAATGTCTCGAGATGTAGCCTCAGTCAGTAGACCTATTACCGCCTAATACTTAGCTATATTGTTGGTAGCGGGACCGATGCAAACTACTCTTGAACTAATTAGGTCATGATCTGGGGAATAGAGAACCCAAGTAGCTGAAGCAAGGTTCAGGATATGACGATAAGCACCATTAGCAAAGCCATAAAAATCCATTCGATATGCATAACCAAAACATGGTATAAACAGTTTGGACACTAAACTCAACACCATACTGAATTAAGACACAACATGTTGAAAGCCAAAATGTACATATATACACGGTACCATACAAAAATAATTTTAAGCATAGTACCTCTTTAGGTACAACCCATTACGAGGTTTCCCGAATGGGATCCCATCGTAATCTATGAGCTTGTAAGATCCTTTTTCTAAAACTTTGCTGATGACAAAGGGACCATAGAACATTGAATCAAACTTCCTTTTACCTAGTTTATCGTGTCTCTGATCATAGGTCAAAAATAGGTCACCTTCATTGAAAACCCGAGGTTGAACAGATTTATCGTACTAGGCCTTGACGCATTTCTTATGTGCCTCATTAGCTAAGGAAGCATCTCTTCTATTTTCGTCAAGATTAGTCAAGTATAGAAATTTTTTCTTCCTCAGTGGAAGTGTTTGGCAGAATTTCTACTGCAAGTTTTAGTGACAAAATTTGGAATTGGGTAGGAAGGACAGGCTCTAGTCCATAAACTAACTGGAATGGTGTAAAACTAGTTGTTGTTTTTACTGAAGTCCTGTAGGCCCATAAGGAGGAAAAGAGAGTTAGGTGCCAATTATATTTATGATCTCCAACCATCCTCCACAGCATAGTTTTTAAAACTTTGTTAATGGCCTTAACCTAACCATTAGCCTACAGAGAGTAAGGAGTTGAGTTTTCATGGCAAAAACCCAGCTTAGTACTTAACTAAATCATCATTTGATTATGGAAATGTGATCTATGGTCAGTGACAATATACTATGGGCCTCCAAACCTAGCTATCATGTGATTAAATAAGAATAGGGAAAGAGTCTTACCATCATCTAAATATGTAAGCATAGCCTCAACCCATTTTTTGAAATAATCAACAGCTACGATGATGTAACCATGCCCCCCAGCTGAGGTAGGCTTACAATGCATGAAATCAATTCGCCATTTGGAAAAAGGGATAACTGCAATGCCATGGTGTAAAGGAGCTCGGTGGGTGTGCTTTTTCAGATAGAAATGTTGGCATGGTGGGAATTTCTTAACAGCCTCATGACAATCTTTAAAGATTGAAGGCCAGAAATAGCCAACCCAAAGGATTTTCTAGGTTGTATCCATTCCAGAAAGATGACCGCCACATGATCCAAAGTGGAAATCATTCAAGACTTGTTCATATTCCTCATGTGAAAGGCATCATCAAAGAATGGAATCGATACCACGTCTATACAATGTATCATTCAAGAGAAGGCAGTACTTCACGTGGTGACAAATACAACGACGATTGTCACGGGACATGTTAGGCTGAAATATTTGATTTTGGAGATAAATGATTAAATATCCATACCATGGTTCTATCATGCTTATCAAGAATAGGAATTCATCGAGAAATGAATCATTGGGCTCAATATCCATCAAAGCACTAGGAAGGCCACACATCAGCTCTGTAAATACAAGGGATTTCTTTGAAGTGGCCTTGGAAAACTCAAGGTCAAATCGATGACTTGACCTAGGAGACATAAAAATACATTTTAATAATTGTTTTATGGGTACTATTGACCCAAATTACAATGGAGGTTTTACCTCAAGACTTTACATGACCAATTACATCAATGACATCCCTAATGAAAGGAACATCATCTCCAGAAAGGAGGGATAATAACAATATTATAAAAGTTATAATCAGAATATATTCTGTAGTTACATTATTTCAACATAACATATATATAATTTAAGCATAACATGCACATACATATGTGTAACATAAGCATAACATGTTCATAATATATAACATAAGCACAACAATTGTATAACATATGCATAAGTATAACCATATCTTGGTGTTCCAAATCATGCAAGCTCAACATCATATAATACTTATCATTCTAGGTTCTCTAGAGCGTACTAGATCAACACCAAGTACATATGATCAATCTAGGTTCTCCAAAGCATACCATCTCAATACCAAAAAAGTATCATTAATCTAGTTTCTCTAGAGAATATGAGCTCAACTCCTAAATATCCTAATGGGTCCAAGCAATTTCGGTGCTCCATAGTCAACAAGATCGACACCAAACTTAAACTCTCATAAATTACTCAACGATTTTGTCCAATGTAATAAAAATATTACCTCCTTGTCATGGACTTGATCATAATTTTAGGTTTGTTTCTATCTTTATTACCAATGCATAGTAGTGACATAGTCCATTTACCATCCCTCTATAGAGTCCTATAAATAATATCCATTTTATCGCATAGTCCTTCTTGGACTATCCATGATAGAAAAATGAGCATTCAAGGACCTACATCTACACCCTCAAGTGCACTATGGACCATTACCCCCTGTAATGTCCTTTCCCTGCAACATTTTTATTTTGGAAATGCTCTTATTCCAATTCGGGTTCTTTTACTTAACTCATATTTTTATTCTCTAATCCCATTTGTTGATTTTCTTTAAGGATTTTTGTTTAGTGTATAAAGATTTCATGAAAATTAAAGAGCTTTATAATATCAGGACGTCACCTATGATAAGCTCAAGATTTCATAAATATTTTAATGAATTTAAATTTTATTGATCCTTATTGTTGGTATCATAAGTTAATTTGGTTTTTAATTTATGGTCTTATTGAAGCTACCATAGTCCATTACATGTAATAACTTCAAAGCATTATCATTCATCTTGTCATATAATTTAAACATTGGATAAATGAAAACATCACAATCATTATATTGCTAATAATACTTGATGTTCCAAATTCTACCATATCAACATCAAGTAACACATAATGACCACATTGTTAATCAACATAAGCACATAATAAATCTAATTAATCGCAATGCCTTAGAGCCCATACGATGATAATCAAATCAGCATAATATGTCTATAATTTCTTGATGCTCCAAAGCTCAGTTGTTCAACATAAATTTAAGCATATAAATTCTAAATAGTATTGATGCTTCGTATCTCACCCGCTCAACATCAATCTAAGAATATAAATATAGTAATATTGATGCTCCAGAGTCCTTTGACTCAACATCAAACTGTAATAAAGGTAAATAATCATGATGTTCTAGAGTCCTTCTAACTCAACATCAATTATCGTATTAAAAACTATGCATACTAAATATTCTACCCATCATATTAAACCTAATTTAATAACATGATACTTCAAACATGTATTACTCATTCTAGTAATTTCTTTATTACCTAAATCAATTTATTTTAACATATTCCATGCCATCACTTAACATTCTCTAAAGTGTTTCATTAGGATTTCAAATATATTATTTCATTCATGCAATTGACTATTATTATCATCCAACTATCTTTTCAAAAACCATTTGTCAAATCTTAACTCTTTTTAAAATTTTATCTCATGTACTAATTTTCCATTTATCGAATTCAACCAAGCTTTTGCATCCATGCGCACTTGCGTGCTTCACTAAAAATTTTCTTTCTAGAAAATTTATTCACATCATACTTTCTTTAGTCATCATAAAGGAATAAAATATGGTAGTAAGTTACTCTTTTGAGTGTGCATAACTCTCTTGATGCAAAAAAATGTTAATGTGCAAAATCTCAATGTATTACATTTTTTACGATCATATTTGTACCTAGACTTTAGTTACCTATACTTTCAATTGTCATTCATTGACACGCATCTCTATTATATTGAGAAAAATACATTCCTAGATTTGTATATGAGCTTGAAAACATATTCTAATTTTAAGGCTATCATTAGATTTATGTATTTTCCTCAAACATTATTATTAAATGACATGTTTCAGGAAATTCACTGTATGTTGAACATTTCTAGCATAATTTCACAATTTACACATATTACTTTAGTCTATTGTCAACATCATGCATGCGAAATTAGCATGAATATATCTAAGCATATGTATTCATCATAGTTCAATCCATTAAATTTACATACTCCTTTAGTACTTATAAGTTACG
This sequence comes from Pseudotsuga menziesii, assembly GCA_001517045.1. Classification (NCBI taxonomy): domain Eukaryota; kingdom Viridiplantae; phylum Streptophyta; class Pinopsida; order Pinales; family Pinaceae; genus Pseudotsuga; species Pseudotsuga menziesii. Next base: position 13,893 of record LPNX010287700.1, on the reverse strand, counting down.
ATGCAACACATGTGACCACATATGCAGTGATAATCATCTAAAGAATTGTTTCAAATATTAATGACCAATGCACCTATGATGCATCAACTAGTCATGTCATCATTTTGAACTCCTTTCATGTCATTATCAATCATAAATTTTAATCTATTATCAAAATATTCTTGTTACATAGTTTCACATTACTCACACTTATGGTTTATTGATGTTTGTCTATAATTTACTATACATTAGATATCTATTACTTGTATGCATAAATACTTCATGACTTCTTGGTCCTATAGGAGATAAAAATGTCTAACATTGTATGTTTACAATTCATTGTCATCACATATTCATGCTTTTAAACCCATTTACATGCTTTGACTAAAAATCATACATTTTTATCCACATTCTAGCTAATCATCTTACATCATCCATGCCAATCAAAAAAAATTGTTTGCAATAACTTGCGTTCAATAAACACCTTTTCATAGAGTGCACCACATACATGTAGGTTCATGAGCTCATAGGGCATAGTGTTGTAACCCGACACTCTAATACCACTTGCAATATCCTAGTTTACTTGGTGCTATTTTGGAAAATGGGGTATGCCATTATTATTTTTAACTTCGAATGTGTTAGTTGCAAAGGACAATGAAAAATTAAAATCAAATGCATCCCAAAAATATTTAGTTATGCATAGACACAAACTTACAATCTATCTTACTTATCATGTACAACTAGTGGACACACACCTTTACACATTACTATCGTCATGTATTGTACACATTCTTTATGCACTACTTGGGAAATATATTTTCATGTTTGAAACTCATAAGAGTGAATATATAATATTATGTATAGACACAAAATTACAATCTATATTACTTATCATGTACAACTAGCGGAGACACACCTTTAGACACTACTATCGTCATGTAATGTACATATTATTTATTCACTACTTGGGAAATATCTTTTCATGTTTGAAACTCATGGGAATCAATATATAATATTAAACGATATTAATACTTGGCCAATATATAAATCTGATCTTATCTCATCCTACCAATATATAATTTTATGATATAATGGTGAACTAATTATAATAAGATGTTAAAATTGTTACTTGATTGACAGATAATTATGTTGTTAACTAAACCTGAAAAGTATACCCTCTTGATATGTTTACAATCTAGCAAAGTAGTCATGAAAATAACCTAAAATCATAAAAGTAAATAACTAAAGGAATATCATGCTTTTAATGAAAGTAACACATAGCATAAGCACGAATAACCCCCATATAAAATTGGAGGCACAACAATCTATGAATCAAGAAAAAACTCACAATAGATCTCACCAACAAATTTACTCAGAAAATGATATGAAACAATGCAATAAGGAGTTGTAGCTGTATAAATGCTTTAATTAATCAAAAGTAAATTGGATAATTTAAAATATTATATATTGGTATTAATAACCAAGCAATTTGAATCCTCATGAGGTAAATTCGAATTAGGTTCATGGGAGTGGCTTACATACCAGTCAATCACCACTCGGCACATCAATTAACCACTTAGCTCATCCTTAATTGACTCTAACTGACTCGGACAAATTTTAGACTGTGTCTAACTGAATAGAACTCAACTGCATGTCAATCAATAGGTGAGGGTGCATATCTTACTTTAGTTAGGTGATTTGAACTGAATTGCACTAAATTGAGTCACCAAAAGTAGGTGGAGACACCTTTAATCACTCTAGTTGGCTGAAATAATGCAAAAATAGGCCAAATAATGATGGAGGTGGCCATACAATTTTAGTTTAACTGAAAGGTAGGTGAAACAACCTTTAGTTAACTGATTGGGGAGCTTATGTCATGCATATCAACCCATCTCTACTCCTAGATTGAAGGAGGAGGATCAATTAGGCTCTGTGATTGAAGGACGATATCTATATCACTGAGGTTGATGACATGTAGCTGATGGAAGAACATGTTTGAATCAAAAACTTAGGATATGTGGTAAATTAGGATGATTTATCCAAAGGGAGGATTATTTATCCTATCACTGCCCTTTAATCATGACTTTGGATAACTTGGGTCTTGGCAACTAAGACCAAAGGTCACCCATTACAACCTAAATGCATAAATTAATTGCTTAATACAACCAAGGAAACAGGGAAATACCTCATGGGAAAAATACACCCACTCAAAATAAGCACGTAAAATCAGGATCAATCTTTCATGTCAAGAGAAAATTTCCTCCTGAATAAGAAACTTGAGAAAATATTGTTGCAACCTTCATCTCTGTGGTGTAGTGAAGCAACATGCTTTTTCTTCTATTCACATGTATCATGGCGCATGGCATGTGAACTTCTCCATATTCTTGAAATATGATGATGGAAGGAAGGAGGAATTTTACCTTTGTCTCTTTTTGGAGGAAGAGAGACATGATCCACTTTGTTCTTCTGAGAGAAGTGTAGTTGATCATTCATTATCATGTAGCATCTCACTGGGAATTTTTTTCATCTCTCTAAAGGAGGTGAGCTTCATTGACATAGCGTAAGGTTCTTTTTTTGAAACTGGTTTCTCATGCTCTTTATGTTAGATGGATTTCCATTCATCTTCCTAGCTATCCCAATAACCTTTTGTACCCATCTGGTCATAGGATTGGGAGTATGGACTGGATTTGGATATGGAGCACTGTGAAATTCATCTTCAATTTCATAAACCGATTCAACTGAGTCTTCTACTTTGGATTCAGAATCTTAAAGACTAATGGAAATATTATCATATGAAAAAGGAGTAGATATAATTTTTTTACCTCCCCTTTCAAATGGCAGCTAAGAGTGCACTAGATCTAAGTATGGCAGAAAGTGTGAGAATTCATATGCCTTAGAGGCATGGTTTACAACACCCTTCACTATAATCTTCCTAGTTGAGATATATGCCATCTCCACTAAGTTAGAACCAAATACCACTTGTTTTGGTGGGCTAGTGTGAGTCATCTGATATACATATACAAAATTTACAGATAAGGAGGGCACACAAAGTACATCATTGAAATTTCCATGATTTAACTTGATATAACCCCTTCCTTTAGCTTGAATTAGAGTGTCATCACCCATGTGAATGATCAGACTATCAATATTTTGTAATTAAGAGAATGATTCTTTGGATGCAACCATATGATTGGAGGCTCCCAAATCAATGAGGAAAGCATGTGTTTTTGAACAACTAGCCTTAAGTGCATGGCATCACTCATCATGATCTTCAATATTTTCTCCATAGTCAGTCTTCCTTCTGCTAGTTGGAAGAGTGATGTTGTTTTTCTCTAGGAGAAGAGCCATTTGATCAATTATTCTCTTCATACAAGAGCTTTCAGGATGAAAGCCTCTTGCATAGTAAGAGCAAATTGAATTTTATTTTCCCTTTTTATTGTTTCTCCTTGAATTTGAGGACTCATTTGATTGCTCCTTCTACTTAGGAGACTCAACTTTAGTCTTCTCTTTGTTTTGCTTCCCTTTGATATTCAAAGCTTTGGGTCCTCCAGTAAACAAGGCTTGATCTTTAGACTTGTATTTGATTACTCACATTTGAACAAGCTTGTCATGCTCACTGATGACAGACTTAATTAATGCATTGAGGGTCGACATCCTCTAATTCAGAATTGTAAGGTTTCTGGTATGAAAGGTGGACGCAAAAAGAAATAGTTTGGGACAATTTTTGAAAGGATGGAAAGGATGAGATGATAATATTCCTTCTCAACTTCAGACTGCTTCAATTGGAGCACCAATTGCTTAAACTTGATAAAGAAGTCATTCATGGTCTCAAATTTGCCCAGATCTAGAGATATCAGCTCATTCTTTGTTTGATAGATTCTCAAGTCATCTTGCTTATCAAAAAGAGTATAAATTTCTTTCCATATCTCCTTGGGAGTCTTCAATGCAGTGATGTGGAAGAGATTATCCTTTGAAATTGAGAGGCACAGAAAACCATATGCTTCATCAAGCTTGTTCCAATATTTTGTTCTCTCTAATAATGCATTGGGCTCTGTCTTCGTTCCCATGGTGACTTTGTAGAGTCCTTTGGAGCACAACTGTATCTCAATATCCTCCTTCCATTGATGATAGTTGAAAGGAGTGAGAATATTGCATGAAGAGGAGGTCATAATGAAATTGTAGTGAATGTAGTGAAGTGTTTGAGAAACCTACAAATCACAAAAAACAAACAAAATAACGTTGAAAACCTACACTTTTGGAGTTTGCTTCACACCTGGATTACCTAATAAATCAAGCTTGATCAACAATGCAAGTTTTTCGAGGAATTATGTGGTAAAATATTCGCTTCTGGTGCAGAGTTGGAATGAGCAATTTTGGTCAAATTTCTTCATAGATCCAGTAAGAAACCTATAGAAGAATTTCCTTGTCCTACCATGGCTATGAAAGCATATAAAATTATAGGCACAACAATATATGAATCAATACAAAACTCACAATAGATCTGATAAACAAATTTACTTAGAAAATGATATGAAACAGTGCAATAAGGAGTTGCAGTTGTATAATTGCTTTCATTAATCAAAAGTAAATTGCATAATTTACAATATGCTATATTGGTATTAATAACCAATAAATTCAAATCCTAAGGAGGTAAATTCCAATTAGGTGCATGAGAGTGGCTTACTTGTCAGTTAATCACCACTTGACACATCAATTAATGACTTAACTCATCCTCAATTGACTCTAACTAACTCGGAGGCGGTTTGGATTGATTCTAACTAATTAGAACTCAATTGCAAGCCAATCAGTAGGTGAGGGAACATATCTGACTTCCATTAGGTGATTTGATCTGAACTGCACTGAAATGAGTCACCAAAAGTAGGTGGAGGCGCTTTTAATCACTCCAGATAGCTGAAATAATGCAAAAATAGGCCAAATAATGATGGAGGTGCCCATGCAACTTCAAGTTAACTGAAAGGCAAGTGAACCAAATTTAAGTTAAATAATTAGGGCACTTATGTCATGCATATGAACCCATATTCTCTCCTATATTGAAGGAGTAGGCTCAGTTAGGCTTCTCAATTGAAGGACGATGTCCATATCACTAAGGTTGATGACCTGTTGCTAATGTAAGTAGATGTTTGAGTCGAAAACTTAGGATAAGTGGTAAATTAAGATGATCTATCCAAAGGGAGGATTATTTCTCCTAACACCCTATTATTTTACTTTCCTAATATTTTACTATTTCCAATATCAAGATTTAAACACAATTTAACTAGCTGTATTACGTAAAAGAACTAGAAGGATCACATTCTCTTATATTTATTGGTATGTTCACTATCCCTTTGATTCCATACTATAATTGTAGAAATTCAGGCCAGCAATAGATTAATTTTACCCACAACAATTATCAATTGATCATGCAAAATTGCTAACAAGAGAGACTGAATATGGAGTTGTAACACAAAATTATATTAACTGAGTGTACAATAGCCAACCCTATAATATCATAGGCTGCTGAATAAATAGAATACATGAAGAAATTGAATGCATGAGGAAACATCCAAATCTAGCATAAAGCAGGCTTACCAAAAATAAGCAAATACCCCATAGGTGTAAAAGCTGGATCCCAAATCTATCATGGAGCTCACGAATTGGCAAAAGGGAATAGGCAAGATAAAGAGTGGTGGAATGGCAGCTCATACATGCTTTTCCATGGAGGAAAGAGAGGAGGATGTGTAGGACAAAAAACAAGTTCACCTCACCTAGTCTAGCTTTCCCATGTGCCTTAAAACACTGAAAAAGCAGGCAATAAAGCAGAAAAAGCAGATAGGCACCTAGGAGGCCAGGAATAAAGAAAATTTGATTCCTAAGGCTTTCCCAAGTGCTACACGAGTCAGATATGGCAATTTTGACCTCTATGGATAGACAATTAGCAACTTGCACAAGGTGGGACACATGAACTAGGCAAATAAGACAAAAATAAATGAATTAATGTCTAAGTGGGTAAACTATGGGTTAATTATTCTAACACCCCCCCTTAAGCCTGATTTTATGAGTAATAAATCAAAAATATAGGGCTTAGCAACAAGGCTTAGTCACCCTTTTACATACTGCAAGTCCATACAACCAAGGAAAGAGGCAAAACCAACTTGGGAAAATCCTCCCTTAAACATGGACTGTAAAACAAAATTGTAGAATATTGTCTCCACTCATGCCTTTACAGCATGATTAGAAATCGCTAGCAGTGATTTGAGATTGCTGAAGGTCTTCTCACAAATTGCTTTGGTGAAGATATCAGCTACTTGTTCTGAAGATGAACAGAAGAGTAGGTGAATGGTGCCATCATGCACAAGCTCTCTGATGTAGTGCATGTGAATCTCAATGTGTCTGGTTCTCTGCTTTTGAACTGGATCTTTGCAGGTTCGAATGGTACTCTGGTTATCGTAGTAGATGGTAGTTGAGTACTCAGGTTCGAAACCACACTCTCCAAGTAAACCCTGCAACCATAAACACTGAGTTGCTGCATTAACAACTCCTCTGTACTGTTGGCACTTGGGCAGACCCGGGTTAGCGCTTTATACGTCGCACCAACAAACGAC